>JAEQBH010001025.1:0-600000 GCA_016808115.1 Tetrastigma voinierianum
TGTAGAGAGATATAAAGCAAGATTAGTGGCTAAGGGTTACAATCAATGGGAAGGTATTGATTTTAAGAAAACCTTCTCTCCCGTGTCTACTAAAGACTCTCTACGCATTATTATGGCTATAGTGGGTTGCTTTGATTTGCAGTTGCATCATATGGATGTGAGGACAGCTTTCTTGAATGGAGACTTAGTTGAGGAAGCTTAAATGTCTCAACCTATCGATTTCGAGGAGGTTGGTGAGGAACACATGGTTTGTAAACTCCAGAAATTCATTTATGGTTTACAGCATACTTTTAGGCAATGGTATGCTCAAGTATGCACACGCCTAGATAGATCAGATGAAAGCATTCCCTTATGCTTCTGTTGTGGGCAGCCTGATGTATGCTCAAGTATGCACACGCCTAGATATTGCTTTTGTCGTCAGCATGTTAGGCAGGTATTGCTGGTAAAAGCCATTGGAAAGCGGCTGAGAAAGTTTTGAGGTATATTCAGGGTATCAAGGATTTCATGTTGACATATCGGCATACTGACACTCTTGAGGTGATTGGTTTTAGTGATTCCGATTATGTAGGCTATGTGGATGATATAAGGTCCACTTTCTGGTGTTATCTTTATGATGGCTGAAGGAGCTTCATTTCGCGGAAAAGTGCCGCGTACGCTACCTTCTTCTACTATGGAGGCAGAGGCGTCGGTATTATGAGGCTACCGGTCATGCAATATGGTCAAGGAATTTCATTTAAGCTTCGAAGTCACGCTCCATTTCTAGACCGAAATTATTATGTGATAATTTCGTAGTCAGATCTTCTATAGGAACACTAGGAGCACTTCGCCTAAGCACATTGATGTGAAGTCTTAGTCAAAAGAAAGCTAAAGTCCTCATTTCCACCCGAGCAATACGCCATGACTAGCATGTTGGCGTAATTCCACTAACCAAAGGTGTGACACCCCAAACACGGTCCGTCGACAACCCGCCAACCCGGAACACCTTACTCCAAGCACCCGACACCACACCATTGTGTCCCCTTTTTCAGGACCCATGATTTAACAAAATTGATAGTCTCCTATATGGCAGAAAGCTCTACCCAAAATACAACATGTACAAAAAAACCCGGCAACATGGCCCAATATAATACAATGACCTCACTAGGTCCAAGTATGAGTGAAAGTGGCCTAACAAAATAACTTATCCACACTATAGAATATACAGGACTAATTACCATAATCCTCAAGATTTTAATTACAACACTCTTACAAATATTACAAATTAGAACAAGGTTGTTCCAAAGTATTTTTACAATTCTTTTTATACAAAATACAAGTTAGGAACTAATTGCTCCAAGCTTACAAAAATTAATTCTAAGCCATAACTCGCTTTCTTCATAATCAAGGCCTCGAGTAAGCTGGCCGTCCACCCGCATACCCCCTGCACTGGTGCGGGGATCCCATGACGGGCGAGCAATGCCCGCAGGTAAACCTTCAGGGGCTACTTTCTACCTAAGTGCACATGAAATGCCATGTTCACACAATCAAACATTCCAAGTAAAATGCAAATTCTACTCTGAAATGCCTACATGGCATGAATGAAGTGTCACTCACCATGCCTTTAACATGAGTCATCACCGACTCCCTCACACATGCTTATGACAAGTGTAAAAACTTGTCATTGGTGTTTCACCCAATGACCCATTATCCAAAACAAAAGCTTTTTGTTTTTAAAACTCATTGGATATCCTCCGATAAATCGCTTTATTCAAACTCATTGGACAATCTCTAATAAACAACTTTATTCAAAAGCATTGAACAGTATCCGATAAACCGCTTTAATCAAAAGTATTGGGTAGTCTCCGATAAACCGCTTTATTCAAAAGCATTGGACAGTCAATGATAGACAACTTTATTCAAAACTATGAAATGCACCCGTGAGACTCCGTTGGACGTAGTCCAAAGTACCAAGTTCACCACCCACTCACCAAGAATGATGAATGATTATGACCATGTACACGCATCCATTTAATGCGATGTCCCCATGCATATGAAATGCAATTATGTCATTCCATGCCTATACCATGCCATATAAATGATGAGTGCTATATGGACATTTTAAACCATGCATATTACCCATGCATCATTTGGACAATCATATCAATTAACATACAATTTCCAAATAAACCACACAATATATGTTAACATATTATACACACATATATTGACATCTACAAGTCATTACCAATCAAGCAATGACTTACATTATACTCTAGGCTTAATTGTGACACCATGTCCACAAATATCCTACTACCAAGCCATGCAATGGCCTTGTTCATACACAAACACATCACAAGCCAAACCATTATAACACACAATTTAACTTCCACACAATTTCAACCAAGTATATCACTCAATTCAAGCAATGATATACTACAATCATATACCAATTGTGGCAAAAATCTGGACACAAATCATTAAACAACCTAAGTTGTAGCAGTCCCGGAAAATGGATCATAACTTGAGTTATAGAGGTCCGATTTGGGTGATTCAAAAGCCTAACATCACTTCTCGATAGAGCGCTAAATTTCTTTGAGGATTAGTCCAAATTCTCACTTTTTCCCAACCAAAAATCAGTCCCAAAAATATGGATAGTAGGTTCGGCTAAAACAAGGCAACCTGTGGTAGTCCCGAAAAATGGACCATAACTTGGGTTATAAATGTCCAACTTAGGTGATTCAAAATCCTAACATCAAGTTCTCAAATAGGGCTACAATTTCCTTAAAGGATACTAGTCCAAATTCTCCCTTTAACCGAAAATCAACCCTAAAAACTGGACTTCATATAGGGTCAAAACAGGGCACTATTTCCATAACCAATTATTTTGCCAAACAACCCCTTAGGGAAAAAACGGTCAAACATCCCCTTTAAGGCATTAAAACTCAACCAAACAGCCCCTAGAATGGAAAATAACCAAAGTAGGAAGAATTTCTACCTCTTGAAGCATGAGCAACCACTCGAGGAAGTTTCGTGAACACTTCTTAAACCTAAAGCCTTCGACTTTCCGAACATTCCGAGTGAAACCTTGGCGAGACTTGGAGTTTCTGCATCCACGCACAAATTTCGGGCCGAAAGACTCGACTTTAAACCTTGGTCCGTCTAAAGAACACTCACCCGACATCTTCAGATCGCAGAGTGTTTCTCAGTTCTTCTCTTATACACCCTCTCTTCTCCCTCTCTCAATCGTCGGATACCGTTCGAAAAATGAGCTTTTCCCCCCTTTTTTCCTCCTTTCGTCTATCTCACTAAGTTGATGATGCACTATTAGAGCGCCACGTGTCACACGATCCTTACTCGAATCAGTTTCTACCCCGAAATAATTTATTTTCGGTTCTGGTTCAAGTTCAATTTATTTTAAATGAATTTAACTTGAGTTATTTTCTAACTCCCGATATTCTCGTATAAAATCTCATCCCTAAGGAGCTCATTGGGGACGCCCATTACCTCAAAAAATCGGCGTAACTGACCGGCTCTAATTCAACGAAAATTTTCTAGGTAACTAGATTTCGCAAGACGAATCCAATGGTGAAGTCCGTTTCATCATCTAAGATCTAGAAGAATTTTCTAAGCTTCCTTGAACCATTATGTCAATTTATTATTATTAATATTACTTTTATTATTATTTTATTTTATTTTTTTCTATTTTTCCCCAAATTTTCGAATTTTCCGTTTTACAAAAGTGCTTACCATTTTGTGTGTTTCCTGTGAAACACATCACCTGTGATGGGATTGTTGCAGAGCCAAGAATATTTGTTTTAGTGGGAGTTTTGCCTCTTCATGTATTTTGTATAAAGATTATTTTATTATACGCACATTTTGACGTCATTAATATCTTAATGATTTGCACATTAATTAAATGAATGATAAAATTATGTTTTTTTTTTTTTCTATTGAATCAATACTCTTGTCATTTAAATGCTTCTAGATTAGTAGCACCTGATTATGTACGATTTATGCATTCTCTCGATGTATTAATTGTATATGATTGGTTATAGCTAGCGTGTGTTTTTGTCAAGATTTGAGTTATGATTTTGATTAATAGCCTCGGGTTATGTACGATGAATCCCTCAACGCTAAGTAATCAGAGTACGAATGGCTACGACCATGCAACCTATCGGTAAAGTATTTGAGTTATGATTATGTCGTCAAAGTGGGAGAGTGTTAGATTAATTTATTATTTATGGACTAAGCATAATCATATTACAATTTTAATTGTATAATTGTGCATATAAATTATGGGCCATTTATGGGATGATTTAATATTAACTAGGTATGAGCCCATGGTTCTACCTTCTCCCTTACTTTGGTGTGTTCATCACTGCTCTAATTGCTCCTCAGGCTCTATATATAAAGAATAAAAACCCTAGAATTTAAGAGACGAGATAACACACTTTGAAGATAAGGAAATAACTATCTTCAACCCTAACATTTATTTGATTTCATCCCTTGAAGATTTGAGAAACTAATGACAGCCAACAATTTTGAATCCATGTCATGTATGTTTTCTACCAAATACGAATTGATATGATTCATTGTTTCAATAAAGTTATTATTTTGTAATGTATTTATTAGATCTTTTTATTATTGATCAATTGCTTTTGGGATCAATAAATACTCTTGATTTTACAAAATAATTTAGCACAACCAACTTAATTCATTACTCGGTCCAATCTCTATGATTTGAATTTTTAGAATAGATAATTCATAATCATCTAAATACATTTTCAAAGCCTTGAGGCCTGATTCAAGTGATAAATGAGTGGGATAGACACATGGGAGAACTATGATCGAATCCAAAACCAAGTCCTACAATGTAATTTCAATACAGAGATAGATATATATATATTATGATACAGGAGAGAATATATACACAGATATAGAATATCATATCAAACCTATGAAAAATTTAGTCAAGAAAACTTGATTAATTAGAACGAGGATTAATGTGATTTGATGCGGGCACTGGGACTCAATGACTGATGCATGTTCATTGTCGTATACCAAACCTGTACGTCTGCAATGATAAACAACAACAAACTGTCCAATAAAACAGGAATAAAAAGCGTTATCGATTATGCCCAGTCATTAATCCAGAGTTCAATACGCCCACAGAATAGCCAGTAAAGCTAGCCAGCCAAGTAACTCATATGGGCCAATAGCCTGATAGATAGATAGCTGGATATGAGCCTACGCTCACATCAACCCAGCCTCATAGACAGACTAGGCCTAGTAAAGCAAGACTGTGGACTTATTCCATTGAATCATTCAAACTCCTGATGCCCAATTAGTAGGCCCACTACGGTTGTGGTTGATAGTGTTTTTTTTTTTTTTGTCAAGATCAAGTCTGTATACACACAAAAAGCGTATTTAAGTCATACCATACCCAGACTAATCTCTATTCAAGCTCGTGAATTTGATCCGTAAGATACAAAAACTCGCCACCTAATACATTAGATTTTCAAAACAACTGTAAATTATCGGCTAAGATAGTGAGTAGAGTATCAACCATCTCACCTACATATTGGGTAGTTATGCTTATAATTGATACAACCTATTTGATGCCCTTTCTTGGTTTCGAAAGCAATTTACAGCAATTCAAAACTGAAGGTAAGGTGAGTAAGACCGGAAGGTCATTTTACTTCAGCTGGGGGGATGTTGGGCTACCTTTTGATAAAGATAGGTTCCATAAATGTCAAACAGCATAGGCTTTCTTTCATTTATATATTCTTGCTTTCTTATTCATTATGAATGTGAGTTGAAAATGTTGAGAATCTGGGGATAAATAGAGCTAGCTCAGAGTTGGGTTGTTTTTTGTGCAAACTAAAAGTTCTTAAAATGATAGCTAGGTGTTACCATCCTGGAAAAGAAAAGGATAAGTCACAGAGAAGTCAAGAATGGACTTTATATATATATATATATATATATATGATTTGTACAATCACCTAACTTGAGTGAGCTTATATCCAAGCCATTTTCAAAGTGCATCGGATTGATCTACCTAAACCCACGTGCATGCAATCTTTGGGTGCCTGAAATTTGGACTTCACCCCACGTCATTGCCTTTTACTTTAGAAAACCAAGTTCTTTATAATTTTCTTTAAGGCTACGTTTGGTTTGTAGCTAGAAAAATAATGCAAGGGAATAAATTATAAAGGAAAAGTTAAAACGAAAAGAAAATAAAAATGAAGTTAAAAGGAATTATGTAAACATGACCTAAAATTAGGATAATAGAAACCTAGTTTCTCAAATAATCCATACATGTAATAAAGCCAGCAAAATTAGAGAATATGTGGTGGAACAATAACCTCATCTTTGAAGCCAAAAAAGCCCCTCATATGGGACCAATGTGCTCCTCTCTCATCTCTCCCACCCAACCAACCCCTGTCCAGCCACCCTGCCCACCCGAACCACCTCCTTTTAATTTTTTTTATTAAAATTTAATTTTAATCTTGTGAGTAGTGTTTTTTTTTATTTTAAAAAAATTTATGTTTATTAGGTTATTAAATATTAGAAATATCGAAATTTATTTAAAAATTAAGAATTAAATTTTAATTTTATATTTTGTACATTAAAGAAATTAAAATAAAATTTTAATAACAATACTTTTTAAAAAAAAAGGTTTAATATTCTATAAAATTTTAAAATATAAAAATGGATTCAAAATATGAAAATTATAAATATAAAAGTATTATGAATATAAAAGAAAATAAATTATGCATGTTATATTAGAAAAATCTTAAAATTTACTTATTTATTATATGAGTAATTATTATAAATGAATGTATTTTTATATTAAAAGATAATCTATTTTAATGATTAAGTTAATGAAAATAAATGGATAAAAGTTTTTTTAAATTTAATTTGTATTATGTATAATTAATATACATAAATAATATTTATTTATAATAATTAACAACCTAATAAACATAAATGTGTAAAAAATAAAAATAAAACACTATTCCCAAAATTAAAATTATATTTTAATAAAATAAATTAAGAGGGGTGGTTTGGATGGATTGGGTTGGGTTGGGTTAGGTTGGGTGGGGTTACAATGGTGTGGTTGAGGGTGAGAGGAGAGAGAAAGACGAGAGATGAGCATGTGGGTCTTATATGAGGACCAATTTTTATTTAAAATATGATGTTGTTCTATCATATGTTTGTTGATTTTTCTGATTTTATTACATATTTTGATTATTTGAGAAATTAGGTTTCTATTTTTCTAATTTTATGTGTTTCATTGCATATTTACATAACTCTCCTTTTTTTTTTGACAATTACATAACTCCCCTTATTTTTATGTTACTTTAAACTCGTTTTATTTATTTTAATTCATTAATATAAATATTAAATAATTTAAAATTATATAAGTTTCAAACAAATTTTATTTATATTTGATCTTCTATGGAAATTTTGTTCTTTCCTTAATTCTTCCTGACACGACCTAAAATAATTTGACTATGCTTGGGCATCTTTTAAGTATACAATGAAGCATATAAAATATCTCATTTGAAGGATCAAATGAAACCAATTTGATTATATGGTGTTGAGGAAGGAAAAAAGGAAAGAGAAAAAAAGATAATGCTAAATTCACACATGAAGGTTGTGTTTGATTATTGGAAAGTACTAAGAAAATAAAAAATGTTACACAAAATAATTTTATTTTTATTTGATTATCTAATGAAAAAATTTAATGAAAATCAAATATTAATAAAATTATTTAGAAACCTAAACATTTTTAAATTATTTAACTTTAATATTAATGAAATAAAATAAATAAAATCGATTTGTAGTATCAACTTGCTTTTAAAAACTATTCTTAAAAACATTTTTTGAAATGACAGTTTAAAAATAGCAAGTGTGCCTACCCCTGCCCTAAATGCGATTAGTTAAAAATTTATGTTATACCCAAGAAAACGCCCCTGCCTCCGGCACAGCCTAAAACGGACTTCCGCTTTATCCAATCTCTAAGGGTCGATAACACTCCGACAAATGGGTGAAAAGAAATTCTCATATATAGTATCCCAGAATCAAATCAAATCTCACCAATAGCTAAGAGAGGATAATTATCAATAATCGCTCTCTAATTATCCCTTATTAACTGGACAACGATAGCAGCAAAATTTCCGGTCCAATACAAGAGAATATTTATCACCATTAAATTGCAAAGACCACTATAAATACCGCGCCACCCCACCACGAAGCAGACGCTAGACTTACTGCATAGCTTCATTCCCTAAGAAATCCTCCGAAGTTAACCGATCAAAGACGGAGTGCACGCGCCCCGCCGATCCTGCCAGTTGCAGCGAATCCACGTCAGCCACCTGACTCGCCTGAAGAAATCCAAAGACGCTCCAATCCAGCCCGAATAAAAACATCATCATAAAATATAAAAAAAAATCAAAATGGGGATCTCTTCATGTTCTCTTGATTTAGTCATTTTTGTATTTTCATAACAAAAAGAATGAGAATTTATTTGTTTTTGAGAAGAGAAAACCGTTTTAAAAAATTGTAACCGAACATGCCCTATCATCATATTTCACTTTCATTTTAATTTCGTTTATTTTTTGAACTCGTCTACTTTTCATTTTTTTATTTGTTTGAATTTTCCCACAATCTTCAAACATTGCCGAAAGAATCTCCAACCGCCCCCCGCCCATCTTTGAAAACATTGATTAATGCAGCAATAATATCGATGTGACTTTAACAGAAGGTAGCTTGTGAATGACACCTAGCTTAAAAAGCACATTTAAATTTTGGATAGGAATTGTGAACTAGAGAGACCCCCCACTCTTGTTTCAATGGAGGAACCTGCCAATGCTCACACTGTGAAGAGAGAGCACGAAACCTATAACCAACAAACAAACAGAGCCCCATTTTGTTGATTATAATAATAATAATGATAATATAATTCCACCAATCATGCATGGAGGCAGCTTGGTCTCTTACTCCTACAAGCAACCTTTGAATGTCTAACACTAACCACATATTTACACAACTTGCCGGATCTTTTGTCTTATCAAACACATCTCTTGTCCGAAGTCATCCTCTCGTAGGGTAGGGTCTCCACCTTATCCATTTCATTGGTTCCATTCATTTATAGCTAATTGGCGGTGTTAGTTCCATAACCCTACACAATATATATATATATATATATGTTCAATATCTTTCTTTCTCTTTGCGTGTCAATTTTTTGTTTGTGGACCCATTAATATGCTCATCGATCCCTTTGATTTTGAGGACAAAAAATATTGAACTTCTTCGGCCAAGATATGTTTATATATATATATATATATATATATATATATATATAGCTTGTCAATTAGTACAACTTGACCATGTTTGTTACCCAGCTAGTCAGTTTATTCTTGGACATAAGCCGTACATATGCCATATTTTAGAGGTTGTGGTTTTGAAAGGGTTTACGCTAATATTTTTAGTTCTATACAGAAAATACAAATGCTATGGTGAATCAAAAACTGAGAACCCTGCATTGCAACCGGTTGTGAAAGTGGAGGATTTTGGGTTTGTTTGCTAATTATTTTATAAAACCAACAAAGATTTATTGAGCCTAAAAACAATATCTGGATAATCTGGGGCACTCAATAAATACATCATAAAATAATAAATTTATCGAATGTTAAGATCATATTAAACGATTGCCACATCAAAGATATCAATAACATACCCTAACATAGCTTAATCGCTGACTACTATTACCTCAAATTTGGTAAAGGATAAACTGTTAGCGATAGCGCCAAGATAGCTTCTTTCCATCTCCCCAAAGTGTGTTCTATCAAATTCTTGTAAAATTTTAGGGTTCTATTTACTCATATATATATATATAGAACACAATGGAACAATTGGGCTTTAGTCTAATTGGTTTACCAAAGATAGGGAGAAGATAGAACCATAGGCCCATAACCAGTTAATATTAAATCATCCCATAAATGACTCATAATTAACATGCATAATTATACAATTAAAATTGTAATATGATTATGCTTAATCCATGATTAATAAATTAATCTAACATTTTCCCACTTGGATGACAATCATGATTCAAATGCTTTCTCAATAGATTTATATAGTCATAACTAATCATATATCATTAACATACCGAGAGGATATATAAATTGTACATAATCAGGCGTTACTAATTAAAAATCATAACTCAAATGCTTCCACAAAAGACTTACATAGTCATAACTAATAATGTACAATTAATACACCGAGAGGATGCATAAATTGTATATAATAAGGCGCTACCAATCTAGAAGTATTTCAATGACAAGAGCATTGATTCAATAGAAAGAAAAACATCATTATGTCATTCATCAGGTCAAAATGATACAAAATCATAAAGATAAACGATAAATGTCAAATGTGTACGTAGAATGAAAAACATGAGTTTTCTTACCAAATACATGGAAAGGAAAACTCCCACTAAAACAAAAGTCGAGGTCTTAAATAATCCCATAGCAGCGACGTGTCTCAACACACAAATAGGTAAGCCTTTGGTTAGTGAGTTTGCCAACATGCTAGTCATAGGCGTATGCTTAACTTAAATGAGGGACTCTGCAACTTTCTCTTTAACGAAAAAGAACTTCACATCAATGTGCTTGGAGCGAGAAGTGCTCCTAGTGTTCCTAGAGAAAGGTACAATTGCGGAATTATCATAAAACAATTTCAACGGTCTAGAAATGGAGTGAACAACCTCCAAAGCTGAAATGAAGTTCCGCAATCATATTGCATGACAAGTAGCCTCATAACACGCTACATACTTTGCCCCGTAAAGAAGAAGTCAGAAGCGCTTGTCATACTTTTCACAAACAAAACTTTCAACCATCATAAAGATATCACCGTAAGTGGACTTTTATCATCCACAATGTACCGCATAATCAGAATCACTAAAACCAACCACCTTAAGAGTGTCGGTATGCCGATATGTCAACATGAGATCCTTGGTACCCTGAAGATACTTCAAAACTTTCTTAGCCGCTTTCCAATGGCTTTGATCAAGATCATTCAAGTACCTTCCTAACACACCAACAACAAAAGTAATATCAAGGCGCATACTTGAGCGTACATCAGGCTGCCCACAACTGAAGAATAAGGGATTGCTTTCATCTTATCTTTCTCAATATCATTTTGAGGACAATGGCTTTTAGAAAATCTATCACCTTTTACAATTGGTGTCTTACCAGAAAAACATAATTGCATATTGAACCTTTTCAGAATGATTCAATATACGTCTATCAAGACAATCTCATAATGGCACTAGGTCTATCGTGAAGTATCTGTATGCCCAAGATATAAGATCCTTCCCCAAGATCCTTCATATAAAAAATGGCTGAACAATATCTCGCTTGTCTCAAACTAACAGCCAAGATCATTGGTTGCGAGCAAAATATCATCAACATATAAAACCAAGAATATGTATTTGCTCCCACTAGCCTTCATATATATGCATTGATCGAAGATGTTCTCCTTAAAACCATTGGCGGTGACAACTTCATCAAATTTGAGATATCATTGTCTAGAAGTTTGCTTTAGACTATAAATGGATTTCTGGAGCTTCTACGTTTACTTCCTCAATTAGTTCATTATCAGGAGTGGCTATTAGATGCTAGTAAACAACAAGGCTAGAGATCATAGTAGAAGTAATAGGCATAGGAATAAAAACCAAATGTTCCTTCAACACAATTTCTCTTGGCCATTGGCTTGTACCAATATCATCCTCAAAATAGATAACCCCAATCACTCCTTGGCTACACAAGTAATAAAACCTAGTGATCCCATTAATAATAACCAATAGCACCTAATTATGGTCTTTTTGGATCAAGTTTCTTAGGATTGTGGATCAGATGGTCTCACTTCCACCCATGTACCCAAACATGGAAGTGACGAAGGCTAGGCTTCTTTTGTTGACCATAACGCATATGGAGTCTTAGGAACATAATTACTAGGCACATGTGTCAAGAACTAAGAAATCAAAATCCGGAAGAATCCCATCCATAATTAATCTCTCCATTCTTCTAGAAATATGACTCATTGCATGTGTCAAATAATAGAAGACTTTTCTTTCAATCTCAAACGCTTGGTCCTGCTACCAATATTAATAGTAGGAGAAAAAGAAAGCAAACTATACAACTCTAATCAGTAAAGATTCTCATAAAGTGTTCCATTGCCAATCAATAAAGAGTCTCAATATATATTAACTTTTCTAGTTCCAAAAGAAAATTATATCAAAGTCTATCCAAAATAAGTATAGACATTAAATTTCTTATAATAGAGGGTATAAATGCCATATTTTGCAAAAAATAAAAATAAAAAAATTTCTATTTTAAGATGCAATCTAATCATTCTTAAAGAAACAACTTGAATTCTTGTGTCATTTCCCATGAACATGTACTGCTCCTGGCTAGCTGGACTTATGTTTATCATCACCTTTATTTTCCTGAACGACCTTCAACTTCCTGCAATCGGTCTTCTTATGCCTAAACTTGTGGCAATAGTTGCATTTTCCCTTAAAGCCCTTATTCTTGGGGGCATTAGAAGTAGAAGACATATTCTTGTCATTACCCTTGACACCAGTATTCTACTTCTTGACATACTCTTCCTACTGAAAGTCAGACATTATAAGGATACTTTCTCTTCTAATCCCCATTGCCTTGGGTAGTCACCATAGAAATACTCTTGGACCTTCCCTTCTTCATATCTTCCTCCTCCTTAACGAGGATTACAATCATCTCTTCAATTGTTCATTGCTCATTCTAAACATTATAACTGAACCTAATACTGTCAAAATACAAAGGCAAAGTCCCCATGATCAACCAAACAACATAATCTAGTCAAACTCCATACCAATGGTCTTAATCTTACTGTAACAGCCTAATATTTTATCAATGTGTCCTCGTACCCCACTTGTCCCATCATAGAAAGTGGAGTGAAGAGTATTCAGAAGCTCATTCTTATCATTATTCAAGAACTTTGTGTATTTCTTACCAACGACATCCAAGAACTCTTTTGTATTATCAATCTTAGGAATGCTTTCATAAATAGAGTCCTCCATATTGTTCTCCATTATCATCAAACAATAATTGTTAGAATACACCTAATCCTCATAAGACTTTTTCTCACTTGCAGAACTCTCAGCAGTGGGTTTTGGAGGAGCTTCAACTTTCAAAGCCAAGTTCAGTTTCATAATTATCAAATTCATTATGAGATATTTAACTCATTGCTTGTAATTAGTCCCTTTTAAGTTTTATGATGACAAAGAATTGAGGAAAGCTCAAAGCTGAAGAATAAAAAAGAGAACAATGTCAAAAATACATGTAAAACAAAGACATATGAATTGCTCCATTCTTCGGCTTACCAAATGACCCATAAAAGTAGTCACCAAATGTTAGAGTCTATAAAATACAAAAAAAAAAACTCATACATAGGTAAGAGCAATTCATTAGCCGTAACAACCAAATGCATCAATTTTCCACTGATAGGGTAGTAAAATTACGCAGCTCATGACACTTAATGAAATCTTTTCACCAAATTAAGTATCCTACCAAATAATAAAGTCATAAATAGGACAACTTTACTATTCGTATGGATCTTAACAAAATTGATGTGCAAGATTAGAGAAATTACAGTTGTAATATCAATTCCAAAAAAAATATCCAACATGCTTAGACTCACGAAAGCAATATGTGAAAAATAATCACAAGAATTCAATATTTCTCAAATTTACCTAAATGCAAGAAAAATAATTTTATTTACAACATAATGCTATAAATAATCTCAAATAGCATAAACATAAATTACAAAAGCAATATGTGAAAAAAAACAATTAAATTATTACAAAGTTGGGGTAAAACAAAAAACCAATTCTACGAAAAACAAATTTAATGCTTAATGAGGTAAAATTTATCGAAATATTGATCTCAAAAACACGAAATACCGGTGGGAACCAATAGGCTACATTCTTCATTTTTATTTTATATTTTTTATGGTAAATAATATTTCAAACACAAAACATGGTCCTAGTCCAATTAATATTTATTATTATTTATTAATTCTCTACCTTAATCCTCTTATCTTGTTTGGATGTACACCGTCTACAAGGTGTAACATGAAATTTACATGATCTCATCTAACAATTTGAAATTAACTTGAAGGTTATCATTGAAATAGTAGGTTATCATGTCACTTTAACATGGTGAGTAATGAATACAAGGCACGGCTCCCATGGCCCATATCAAAACTTCCAATTGGACTTTCAATCAATGAGAGCACTTAAAGTTAAAAGGGGTATTCTAGTCAAGAAAACAAGATAATAATAAAAACAAGGATTTCATCGATCGTGAAAATCGATACCAATATCTTTGGCAGCTTGCCGTACATGAATATATATATATACACGCGTGTGCGTGATTTTCAATTCTAGATATCAATTTTCATGATTTTCAAAACCGACAATAAAAAATATAAGAAAATAAAATACCGAACAAAACCTAAAAAATATAAAAAAAAAACAAATTTGATAGCTTCTATGTCAATTAAAATGACTTTGATATCGATTGTTAAATTATTTTATAAAAATCAAGAGTATTTATTAAATCTAAAAATAATTAATCAACAATCAAAATACCTTATAAATATATTGTAAAATAATAATATTTTTGAACAAAGAAGCATATCAATTCATACTGGATAGAAAACATACTTGACATGAATCCAGAATTATTGGCTGTCATTAGTCTCTCAAATCTACAAATAATGAAATCAAAGAAAGACTAGAGTTGAAGATAGTTCTTTTCTTCCCTCGAAAGTTTGCTCTATCAAACCTTTGTAAAATTTTAGGGCTTTATTTACTCATATATATATAGAGCACAAGGAAATAATTGAGTTTTGATCAAATGAGCTTAGCAAAGTAAGAGAGAAGATAGAATCATGTGCTCATAACCAATTAATATTAAATCATCTCATAAATGATCCATAAGTAATATGCACAATTATAGAATAAAAATTGTAATATGATTATGTTTAATCCATAATTAATAAATTAATTTAACATTATTTGGTTCCTATTTTTTAAAACCGATTTTAAGAAGAGTTTTTTAAAATATAGAGAACACTATTTTGGTGTTATTTGAAAACTGTTCATATTAATTGAATTTAGTGTTTATGTATTTTCCATGTTTTTTAGAAAAAAAAAGGAAAAAAAAAACCAAACGTATTTTCTGTGTTTTTCTTCTTCTAATATTTTAGAACAAAAAAATAGTCTTTAAAAGCTATAACCAAACAGGCCCAACTTCATGACTTTAGTTGTTTGGTTTGTGTTTATACTAAATAAAGAAAAAAAATGTTATAATTTTCTTATATATAATTGTATAATAAAACATTTTAAAGAAAACCAAGTATAAATAAAATTATTTTAAAACTTACAAAAATTTAAATTATTTAATCATTATATTGATGAGTTAACTTAAATAAAATTGGTTTGAAATAGTAGATAAAAATTATTATATTGGATTAAACTGTATTTTTATTTTTCTTCAATTTTTCTTCCCTTCTACCAGCTTTTCTCTTACATTCTCTTTTCCTTGTATTCTCTCTCAAATTTTCCCATTACCAAACATAACCTTTGTCTTTGTCCTTTAGTTCACTATCAATGTGCGGATGTTTCCGAAAAATAATTAAAAATTAAAAAAAATTCTTAAAAAAATGTTGTTTAAAAACCAATTCTAAGTATAATGTAATTTTCTCCACATAAGTTTGACACATAAGATAAAACTTCAAAATATGGGTTTGATAGTAAAAAAATGTTAAGAGAAAAACTATCTAAAAGCGTATCTTTAAGCAGACACTTTCGCTCTACTTAAAGTCACTTTAAAAAGACACTTCAAAGATAACATTTTCAATAATTTAAAAAGGTTTTTCAAGAGACGCTTCATTTTTTTGGGTCTTTTAAAGTGTCTCTTCAAAAGACACTTTTAATATAAATTCAAAAATTTTAAATTATAAAGGTTTTTTTTCAAAAGACACTTTTAATATAACATTTCAACAATTTAGAAAATGCATTTTTAAAAGACACTTTTAGTTTAAATTTAAAAATTTCAAAATTATAAAAGTGTCTCTTCAAAAGAGAGTTTCAATATAAATTCAAAATTTTTAAAATTATGAAGGTATATCCTCAAGAGACATTTTTAGCTTACATAAAAAAAAAATTTAAAAATTAGAGAAATTAAACACTCTTGAAGAGACACTTTTAGATCTATGATAAAAATCCGATTAGATTTAAGAATATTTCTAAACCTTTTTTATTTGAAGAATATTTTTTCTTGTTTACACTAATTGTCTAAAAAGCCCATCAATATGCTAAAATTTCATAATTTATTTAAGGATAGCGTGAGCTCGAAATTTGTTGTTTAAATTCAAAATTTTACAAAATTATTAAAGTTTATCTTCAAAAAACACTTTCTATGTAAATTCAAAAATTTTAAAATTATGAAGATGTATCCTCAAGAGGCATTTTTAGCTTACATAAAAAAAAAAAATTAAAAATTAGAGAAATTAAACACTCTTGAAGAGACACTTTTAGATCTATATGACAAAAATTACATTAGATTTAAGAATATTTCTAATCCTTTTTTATTTGAAGGATATTTTTTCTTGTTTACACTAATTGTCTAAAAAGCCCATCAATGTGCTAATTTATTTAAGGATATGTGAGCTCAATTTATCATTAAATTTAAAATTTTAAAATGTTAAAGCTATCTTCAAAAGACACTTTTAATGTAAATTCAAAATTTTTAAAATTATGAAGATGTATCCTGAAGAGACATTTTTAGCTTAAATAAAAAAAATTTAAAAATTAGAGAAATTAAACACTCTTGAAGAGACACTTTTAGATCTATATGACAAAAACTACATTAGAATTAAGAATATTTCTAAACCTTTTTTATTTGAAGGATATTTTTTCTTGTTTACACTAATTGTCTAAAAAGCTCATCAATGTGCTAAAATTTCATAATTTATTTAAGGATAGTGTGAGCTCGGAATTTGTTGTTTAAATTCAATATTTTCAAAATTATGAAAGTTTATCTTCAAAAGACATTTTCAATGTAAATTCAAAAATTTTAAAATTATGAAGGTGTATCCTCAAGAGATATTTTTAGCTTAAATAAAAAAAAATTAAAAATTAGAGAAATTAATCACTCTTGAAGAGACACTTTTAGATCTATATGACAAAAACTACGTTAGATTTAAGAATATTTTTAAACATTTTTTATTTGAAGAATAGTTTTTCTTGTTTAAACTAATTGTCTAAAAAGCCCATCAATGTGCTAAAATTTCATAATTTATTTAAGGATAGTGTGAGCTCAGAATTTGTTGTTTAAATTCAAAATTTTCAAAATTATGAAAGTTTATCTTCAAAAAACATTTTCAATGTAAATTCAAAATTTTTAAAATTATGAAGGTGTATCATTTTTAGCTTAAATAAAAAAAAAATTAAAAATTAGAGAAATTAAACACTTTTGAAGAGACACTTTTAGATCTATACGATAAAAACTAAATTAGATTTAAAAATATTTCTAAACCTTTTTTATTTGAAGAATATTTTTTCTTGTTTACACTAATTATCTAAAAAGTCATCAATGTGCTAAAATTTCATAATTTATTTATGGATAGGGTTAGTACGGAATTTATTGTAAAGCTGAGCTAAAAACGTATCTCATTTGAAGTCAAAAAGAATTTTGAAACATATGAATTCAGGCAGTGTAGCTAGCATGCAGACGTATTCCCCTGGGATTTGATTTGTGATTTTCAAACCTTACCGGTTCCGAAGAAAATAAGTTTAATGGGATTTGATTTGTGATTATGAAAGTTTACCAGTTTCGAAGAAAATAAGTCAAATCTCGAATATTCTATGTGGTTATTAAATCGATTAATAAAAAATTCAGTGATTATTTCGGACTTGAAATAAAGTTTGGTGAAATGATTTTCTCAATTTATAAGAATATTCCACATAGTGAAATGGAAATAATCGATATATAAATTAAGGTGGTGTTTGTTTTTTTTACTTAATATTGAATATAATTTTTTTGATTTTAATGTTGAATAATACTTAATAACATTAAATATTAAGTTATTTGTTTTTTAACATTGCGTAGCGAAGTAGTAACGATAATCTGACGATTATTTTTGCCCCATCCCGCCTCGCTCTAATGCCACAGTTTAATTTAATTTAATCGGCTTAATAAAAAGCCAGCTTATTTTCTCAACCGAGACTGGTTCACGATTGCTACTTTCTATAAACCCAAAAGAATTAAATTTTCAAAAATAAAGAAAACGTTAATAAAATAATAAATCGCTATAAAGGCTCAAGTGAAGTTCTTAAAATTTCTGCATCTCACTTGAAGCAAAACTAACTACGCCGTTAAATTCGCCTCACAAATCTAGACTTAGAAAATTTCACAAATTTTGAGATGTTTTAAATTTTTCCGATTTTGGTATAAATTGTCAAGATTCTTCGTGACTAGATTTTTTACTAAAACTTCGAAAGCTATGAATGGGACGGTTAAGTTCATTTAAAATAGCTTAATCAAGCAAATAAATCATTTCAAACATAAACTAATCTCGAATGAAGCAATATGAACCATGTATCCAAAATAATAATAATAAGCTCCGCCCCGATTATATTTTAAAAATAATTTTTTATTATTTTATTTTTATACTTTAATATAAATAATAATTATTATTATAATGTTTTTTAATAAATAATTTATAAATATTCATAATAATTTTATTTTTATGAAAAATATTAATTTTAATATAATAAAAATAAAAAACAAATATAAAAAATTAAAATTAAAAGAAAATAAAAACAAAAATAAATTATGCAGGGCAAGTTTGAAATTTTCTATCCCACTGTCATACTATTTAATTTTTAAATGAGACAAGTTTGAGAATTGAAAAAATAAGCAGGCAGGTCGGATGGGGCCGTACGTCTCAGAAGCTCTCAGTTGTCATCCTTACTAGTGTATATTGCTAGCTCTTCTTTTTGTTGGACAATGATTTAGTTTTTCTTATTTTTGTGGAAAATGACTTTTTCCGAATAGAAAAAGCTAAATATTTTTACTTTTTCCTATTCGAGTACAAAATTTGATAATAAATTAGTAGAAAATTTTTAAAAAAACAAAGCAGTTTATCCTTCAAAAATTTATTTAGTTTCAGCATTGGGTTAAAAAACAAATGCCACCTAAGTCATATCTAGAATGTTCGCAAATTGAATCAAGATAGAATAATATGATTGATTATTAAGATGAACTTGTATTGGTTTACGAAACAGTTTCTTGCTGATTAAAAAAGAAAGAATTGGAAAGTTTGATATGCATTAGAATATATCTTTTGAAAATTTTCTTAAAAAGTTTTCTCAATGATCAATATTTATATTAACTTAATAAAGTAATAATAATAATTAGGAGATTAAGAATTGCACCATCGTATAATTGTTTTCGTAATTTTTAATTTCTCCATAAACACCTTAAAATCATAAACCTTTTAAAACACCATGGGTCTTTCTCACTATCATCTAGTCTATAATTGATAGAGTTTGAAATAATGGATAATACTGGTGCAAGCTCAAGCGTCGGATTAAAAATGGGCGAGTACTAGTAATGGGTATATTGAGTATCTCGTGGACCAGCGAAGCAACTCGCGCTACAAAGTGGCGACCCGAGGAATCAGGTATTAGGGAAAACACCCCGTCTCCACCAATCAAAGAAAGTATTGAATATTCCTCGATTATCACCCCTCGGTTATCACTTATTAATCGGTTCACGATAAGGAAAGAAAATCATACTGGTGAGGAGAAATGTTGTATCGTGCTCAGGCTAGAAACATGCTGTCGATCTCATAATCGATTAAAAAATTAAATTAAATGATGTTAGTTTATAAATGCAGGGCCGCAGCCAAGTGAAGATCTTGAGATATGCCTGAAACTTCATTCCACTGGCGGTTGATCTTCTCTTCCTGGAAAGGCCGGCTTAGGCATCGGAGGAGCAGGCAGGCCCCCGTGGTCCCGCTTTTGTTTCTTGTTTTAGGAGGGCCCAGCGTCGGAGCGTGGTCGGTAGCCGTCCTAACGCGCTCGAGCCGGTTACGGTCGGCACATCATCATTTTGGCGCGTGCAGTAGGAGCAGCGATTCGTTTTACAAATAAAGTGACCTCGGCGTGGTAGTATCAATTGAACACGGCGGGGGCGGCGCCCGATCCTCAGGATGCGAGACCAGCGGCGGCGTGAATGGCCGACCGGGCGCGTTAGAGGCGTGCGGGCGACATGGGCGGTGGAGGTGCTCTGCGTCACCAACGACGCGCTTTGAAAGAGTTAGAGCGACTCACCAGAGGCCAAATTTGGCGCCACGGGGAGACCTGACGGGCTCGGAAGACCAAAACCTATTGCCTTGAAGCTGACACCTCGACCTTGCACCGTCGAGAAGCGAATAGAGAAGGAGAAACTAGCCACACCAGGGAGCAAGATCCTTAGGCCCCGTTTAGTTCACGAAAATTTTCAACTCTATCCAAAATTCAGAATATGAAAATTTTCAATGTATTCTAATCTTTAGTTTTCATTTTCAGAAAATACGTTTCGTACTTGAATTTGGTTGAAAATAAAGAATAAGAAAATCCGTTTTGTAGAACCATTTTCTTGAAAATGAAATTAATGAAAACAATGAAAATGTGTTTAAAATGGAGGTTACTATTCATTTTTTGCCATTTGATTTTTGTCTTGATTTTTGCTATTGCTTTACACTTTTTTTTTTTCACTTATAATTTGCTTTACACTTTTTGAATGTCAGAATTGAATAATAACAAATCATAAACCAAGAGTTAATGATATAACATATTTATTTAATAAAAGAGAAGAATATGATCAATTGATATAACACAATTATACTCCTCATAATAATACCAACATCAGTAAAATGTTGCCAACAACTACAATTACATAATTAATTCAACTATCATCCAATAGCCCATCATTTCTAGACATATGGCCACGTCTTGCGCAATAATCATCCCAAATCTTATCGGCAATGGCATCCCGAAGTATGGCCATATTGTTGGATTGTGCCAAGTCAACTGGGGGTCCGTTATCATGAGCATCATCCAATACATGCTCATCTACGACACTAAAATTCAAATTGTCATATTCTGAAATAAGGTAAATCCAACCGAGCTTCCATACGAATGAAATTATGCAGTACAACAAGCTAGTGGGATGCAACGCTGTTCTCAGCCGGGTAATTCGGGCATTAGCCATGAATGGGGGAATCTTGCCTTCAATACAACTCAAACAACGCTTATCAATGCTACGAACCGAAGAGTGCTCTTGATTAAACAAAATTTCGACTTAGTTCTGGACGTGAGACTGACCTCCAAAATCATTTCTATGGTGCTCCCACGATAAGGAGCCAAAAACCCGACATATTAGGATATCCAAAGATCAACAACATAGAACTCATCTACAATGACAAATATAAAACCCAAGACGACAAAAATAAAATGAAGTCAATATAAATAATAGTAACATAATTCACATACCAACCCATTGGCATCGAAAATCACCAGCTTAGCTACGAAAATGGCATCCACTAAAATGCGAGAATCATTTTGTCGTACTTCAACCGCGCATATAAAGGTGAACAACATATCATGAGAACATGCAGCCATCATATGTTTTGTGTAATAATGGACTTCCTACCACGATAAGGCCATCATTTACATGCAGGAGCCCAAGCAAGACACACAATTAACAATTGCCCTAATACAATTCTCGCAAAGCCTGAAAGATTTATTTCTACATAAAGATAGGAAAAATTCATTAAAATAAAGGATATAAAACAAGAAACATTACCTTGAAATATGGATACCACTTTGGATTGCTCAAATTTCCCCGGTTGAACGCTCTTGACTCGGGATTGATTATGTGTGATTCCCCAAGCTACATAAGGCTCGAAGAACCTCTTAAACCAACTGACGACGCTCCAAGAAGTGTTGAAACCTTTCCGCGACCAACCTATGACGAGTGTCGGGCATACTACTAATAAAACATCCCCACCCCTCTTTCAACACTCACTTTCTTGTCATCTACTAAAGATCTCATGGACTTCAATCCTATCACACGATTAAACATGTACTTCCATGCGAAAGCTCTCAAACACTGTAAACGCTTGATACATAACTGCCGGTACATCTTCCCTGCCAAGATGTAGTTCCCACATGACACTCTTTTTCAAGCTTTTCCTGCATTCCAATAAGAATCGTAGTGCACGTAGATCCTCAAGCAATTCATCTTCATCATCTGACGAGCTATCAAACATGTCTCGTAAGACATGATTACTAGACATCCTGTATAAATGAAATAAATACTTGACATGATAAACTCGAAAGAAGACATTCAACATAACAAGTCGATAACTCAATTTAATCAATCCCCAAAAAAGTAAACATATGGTCTAAGCCACCAAACAAAATACCACATTAAAACATCAACAGTCAAATGAAAATCTAGAGACTATTAAGCCATGTCCTACGCCTTTCATCACTCATCTTAACAAAGACATTTCGCCATTCGGGTTGCAATTCAAGAAAGCGTGCCTTGTTATACGCATCAATAGAACATCTATCGTCCTAGTATCTCCATGCACACATTGATGTAATATGGATCGAACTGCTTGATTCAACATTCTGAGATGAGCTTATACTTCCCTCTAAGCTCATAGATCAGCCGGCGGGCATTCATCACAACATCGAGGTCGCACGATACCGTCTCCGCTTTCTTACGTCGCCCACCTCGAAAGCATCCTCACTCGACCAAGGGATCTCAACACTCTCACCCTCGTCTTCTTTATCATCTTCGAAAGTATCGTTCCTAGCCATATCAACTCCTCTACATAAAAAACGCTCCTCCAATTGTCGTTCCTCATCGGAGTCTAGAGGTTGTTGGTTTGAGGTTTGTTGTAAGAGACCAGTCGCAGTATTCTTGCCAAAAATCTGCCCCAAGAGCTAGTAGTCCTCGCATCCTTTCCTCCTAAAAGTCCCATAATTTTTTAGTGTCTACAAAAAGTCAAGCAATGGATTAGTAATTTTTCTTAGAGTACCAAATAATGAATATCAATACAAACATAAAATTATTCATATGTTGAATTTCCTTACCTTGAACCCTTGCCAAATTTCTTCTGATGCAGTAATTGTATTTTTGTTTGGATCCCAACTGACACCGGTATGCTCCAATACCTTTGAGAACTCACGGTATACTACCCGTAAATGGTTCAACTTGCTCTTCAAACAGTCAACACCATATGTCTCTCCCCCTGATTGAGCATGTAGCTCCCTATCTATTTCTCGCCACACAGATGACTTAAATGAGCATTCTCCAATTTGTTTCGTTTTTTCATTGAGTATGTGAAGGAAAGCTAATGTGGCCTTACGTGGCCAATCCTTTGTGTCACATATTGGATGTACAGATACAGAGAAAAAAAAAAAGTGTGTTCCTTCATATTAATTGCATCTCTTTATTCTCTTTGCTGCTGTAGTCCTTTTCTTTGAGAATGAAATTGAATTCAAGAGTGTGGAAGGGACCACATGGAGATTTCCTCTTTGAATCTATACTCATTAAATGCCTTGGCTGCCAAGCTCTACGCATTCATGCCATGGAAAGCTACATAATTCATCAATCAAGTTATCTTGAATTCCTCGCTACGCTTGAACATAACCTCGAAAGATTCGTGTCTCCCCAATCTATCAATATATGAATGATGATTCTAACGAATATTCCCACCTGTTCAAACAACTGACACGGCTCCCAACCCAACCGACAAAGCCGTAAACAGCACACAATATGTGGGGCTTACCAAGGCAGCAATGCATCCATAAACACAATTAATATGCAAGCTGGAAGTTAGGTTGGGTAGTGAGAAATATGCAGAGACAGTTGATTGAAGCCGAAAAATATGAAAAAGTAGATGGTTTTCCATTACTCAAAAATAGATCATAGTACTAGAACAACTTCTGGTACAAGCTGGGACCAGATCCTGATCATAGAAATTATTTAGATTCAACATAAGAGAAATCTCATTAAACATTAACTGCTTCCCTTTCATAATCTACATGCCGAGAAACGTATAAGCAACAAAAAAAAATAGCGAATAAGAGAAAAATATCACCAGAAAGCATCATATCCAAAGATAAAAACACATATACACGAGTTCAAAAAAACGCGGGAGATTCCACAACACAAAAGAAGAAGAACAACCTATCATGCAGCCTGGAGAGACAGAGAAAAACCCAGATACTTTTTAAAAAAAAAAAAATCTATATGTTTCCAAATGCATGACCGAAACCCCAAATCAAATCATCATAATAATTCGGATTCGAAGATGTTGCAGCCCCAGACAATCTCCCCATCATTGTTAACATAACCATAAACAAACCAACAAAACAATACATCAACAACACGAGGGAGAGAAAACATAGTTTCGAACGACAGCCAAGACAAAGAGGATAATAACCTGATGACATTGATAAATATAGAGATTCCGAAATGATTACAACAGAGAGGAAAAGAGCAGCCACAGCTTTCCAAATTGCAAAGTTTTAGGACTTTAGGGATTTTTAGGATGTATCAAGAATAACAAGTTAGGTTTCCTGCATCGATAAAAGTCGGGTTTTCTTTAAGAATGTGGTTTCGAGAGAGATGAACATGGGAGTCTTAGGGTTAACTGCCGGTGGACGGAAAGCTTAGAGTAAGAGAGACTAGAGAGAGAAAGAGCGGTTTGAAGAGGGAAATATGAGGAGCGGGAGAGACATTGAAAGATTGAAAGGAACTTTCAGAAAGTTTGATCGGCGAGCTCTGCCAATCACCCATGGATCCAATTACTTGATTAGGGCAAACACAAAAAAAGGAGGAGGAGGACGATGCGAAAAAGAATAGAAGAGGACAAGAAGAAACGAGGCATACCAGCGTCCGATGGCGAGGATGAGAAGAGGAGCGGCGGCGAGCTTGATCTAAGGAAGCTCAGAGGAGTGGCGACGAGCTTGAATCGGCGAGCGAGAAGAAAGTCGAAGTGAAGAAGAAAGGGGAATAAAAAGAAGAAAAGAAGAATCCGGTGTTTTCATTTTAACCCAATCCATAAAATCCCGTGTTTTCGATTTAATTCGAAAACAAGGAAAACAACTTTTACTTGTTTTCTGATTCATATATAAAATGTTGAAAATAGTGAATTCATTTTCTTTGTTTTCAAAATTTGAGCTACTGCAATTAAACGCTGCTTTCCTTTTGTTTTTGAAAAGTTTGAATAGAGAAAACAGAAAATTTTCTACCTACTAAACAGGGCCTTATCAACCCCCTAGAGAGGATCGCAACGAGGAGAGGTCGTGGGAGCAGAGGTTCAAGGACATCTAGTAAGAAATCAGCCACATGAAGGAAGCAGTAAAGGGTCGAGCTCTAGTCTCCATGGACGCCCTGGTACAACAAACCGAATCCCCATTCACCGCCGGGGTGCTACACTTCCCCTTTTAGGCAAAGTTCAGAAGGCCGCAGATCGAGACGTTCGACGGGACAAAAGACCCCATAGACCACCTCAATACGCATTAAAAATCGGGACGTTAATCCACGGCATCGTGACCCCATACGATGCAGCCTCGCTATCACCCTAAAGGGCCTAACATTGGCCCGGGCTTTCACCGCACCCACCGTCTTCGCCCCATCGCTCACGTAACTCTCCATCGCATTCATCTCCCACTTTATCTGAAAGCAAGGACGCACAGAAGCCGAAGTTATCATCTTCTCGACCATGCAAACGTAGCTCTCAAGAAAGCCCGAGGTCATATGTTCAAAGGCGAACACGGTCGCCAAGGTGGATATCCTTGACGAGAAGTTCGTCGTGACTGCTTTCATTGCAGGGCTGGGGGTGCAATCAAAAGATCTAATGTTCTCTATCTCAAAGAACACTCAGGCTAGCATGGCCGAGGTCCTCGCCAAAACAGAGAAGTATATCAACGGCGAAGAAGCTGTCCTCTCCAAACAAAGAAGCTCTTCTACTCAAAAGGAAAAGAGCAGGGGCGACAAAAAAAAGAGAACAAAGCCCCAAGATACAGGCAGACAGGGATAGATCCCTAAGGAGGAGTAGAGAAAGTAGAGAGCGGTCCCCGACAAGACGAGGGAACTTTAGGAATCGCAGGGGACCACCTAAGTCTGAGCTGCAGAAGCGGTATTCACCTCAGCAATACATCCCTCTGACGGCCTCAGTGTCGTAGGTCCTATGCGAAGTGCAACATGAAAGGGTCTTGAGGTGGCCATCCTAGATGAAGTCGGACCAGTGAAGGGATGACACCAAATCTTGTGGTTCCCTAAGGACCATGGACCTTAGAACGGATGGCCCATCGACTAAAAAAGAGATTGAATATACTTGATCAAGCGTGGACTCAGTGATCGTGGCCCCGGAAGGCGTGGCGAAGTCCAGCCACCACCACCTCGTCAACCAACCCCAGTTCAGCATCAACCGGCTTTAAGAGAAATTTATGTAATCTCCGGAGGGTTTGCGGGAGGCGGAGAGTTCAACTTAGCCAGGAAGGCCCACTTGCGCAACATCAGATCGGGGGAAACCTTAAAAGTACAAACTGTATCCAAGCTTACTCGGCTGGACACTACCATAACCTTTTCAGACTTCGACATGGAAGGCTTTCAACATCCCCATGACGACCCACTTGTGATAAAAGCCATAGTAGCTAATAAAACGATCCACCGGGTCCTCGTCGACAACAGGCTCGGTAGTGTATCTTCGCATCCGCTTTCGACAAAATGGGCATTGGAAGGAGAAACTTAGAGCGATCAACGCACGCTTCGTGGGTGTGGGGAAAGTGCGCGGATCAGTGCAGTTAGTGCTCACCTTGGGAGACCCCATGCGAGCCCCACAACTTGGCGGTGAAATTCTCATAGTAGAAGCGCCGTCGGCCTACAACATGTTGCGGGTAGCCCTCTCTCAATACCATAGGAGCCGTTCCTTTAAACATCACATGTTTATCAAATTCCCAACTACAAATGAAGTAGGAATGATGCGAGAGCAGCACATAGCCGGGAATGTTTTCCGGCCGTCGATGAAGTGAAATCGGTCAATGACATTTACACGGGCGAGCTCGACATGCGAGGCGAAATTAACCACCAGAGCTGCGCCTTCGAAGGAATTGGAGCCTATCTGACTTGAAGATCGGCAGACACCTCGTCACCACATAGGCTCCAAGTTGAGGCATTGAAGCTCTCTCATCCGTTTTCCTAAAGCGGAGACATGGAGATTGTTAAGCTGAAATAGGAAGACACATGGGTGGGAGTTGACTGACGGTGATCACCCACAAGTTAAGCGTCAATCCTCCTAAGCCGGTCGAAAAATAGAAGAGTTTTGCCCGAAGGCGAAGGCGATCAATGAAGAGGTCGAGTAAGCTCCTCCAAGGGCAAGCAATTAGAGTAGAGTACGGAATGGTTGGCGACGTTGTTCTCGTCAAAAAGCAGAAAAGCGGCAAGTGGCGGCTTTGCATGGATTTCCACGAGACATCAACAAGGCACACTTTAAAGATAGCTTCACGCACCGGTTGATCATAGTAGGCGTTATGGCGGTCCACGAACTCCACCGGCTTCATGGATGCTTCTCGGGCTACAACCCGGTCGGTATGGACCCGATGACCAGAAGACCTCATTTGTCACTGGTCATGGTTTATCTTTATTCTCGGGTATGCCGCCCGAGCTAAAGAATGCGAGAACCACCTACCAAAGTTTGGTGAACGAGAATGTTCACAAAACAAATTGGGACAATCATGGAGGTATTTATAGACGACATCTTTGGTAAAATCGATAAAAGTAGAGCTCCATAACCCATTCAATGGCGTTCAGGTCTTGAGAAGGCTTTATAATATGAAGCTAAACCGGCTAAATACGCTTTAGTCTCGTAGAAGTTCTTAGGTTTATGGTAACAACCCAGGAATAGAGGTGAACCTATATACAGATAAGATAAAGGCGAGTGTGATATGTTGCCTCCATCGACGATTAAAGACATTCAACGCTTTGATCGGGAGAATAGGTGTCTTGGTAAGCCGTATCTAGGGACCAGCGACGATAATCGGCCTTTCTTTCGGAGTTACGAAAAGGCCTTCCGATGGGACGCACATTGCTAGAGGCGTTCCGCGATGCTTAAAACCTACGAGCTCTCCTGTTGGTAGCCGCCCGAAGGAGAACTCCTCACCCTGCACAGTGCGTTTCGGACTTTTAGCTAGTCTTTGCCCGATAAGAGAAGCGGAGGCAGGTGCGACAACCAATCTACTATTGTGTAGGAGCTCACGAGGGAGGCGAAGAAAGGTACCCAAAAAGATGGAAAAGCCAGTCTTGGCATTGGTAACTTTACATCACGAAACGCTCAGGCCACTTCGAAGCTCACACTTAGTGAAGTCCCGACCGAATATCAATGAAGCAAATCTTGCATAAACCGAAACCTCGGGAAGAAATTTGATGAAGTGGGCTATAGAATTTGTGGGTGACATTAGGTACAATAAGGGCGGTAAAGGCGAGATCTTGGCGAGATTTCATCATAGAATTCACTCCGGCACAGACTACGAAGGCTACTGGTGCTTTGACCTCCTAATTTGGAAATTATCGGTCGGCGAGTCGCTATGCGCAAGGAAGCGGTTCGGGACGGGATATAGATATGGAGTGCGCCCTCGGGTTCGGCCCCAGAGGCCTCCAGCCAATGAGGCCCGTTATGAGGTGGTCATAGGGCGGGACCAGCCTCGCCCACTTCATGGAGCCAGTTGGCTAGAGGTGACGGTGACTCTGGCGGTGGTAAGCGATAGAAGACTCCTACGAGGCGGAGGTGAAAGATGATCCTATAACTAAAAAGAGTCGAGGAGAAATTTTGCTCAAGTTCGTGCGGGTTCGGAGTTAAACATGTGCAGATCGGAGGAATTCCGGCGTGTTGGCAAGTGGCTATAGCCTCACGAAGACAGGCGAGGTGACACCTATCGAGGCACCTGCGAGGCCCTCGATGGCGTCGACAATGGGAAGTCTCACTGTGATGTCAAACTGATTGGATGGACCCAAATGCAGGTTACTTGGTAGATGTTAAATTGCGGCGGCGAGGAGCGTCGAGCTTAGAGCGAGATCGGCAAGGTTCACCGTTCATCGGGGAACCCTTTATAAGCGAGGCTTCTCTGCGCCCATTCTTAAGTGCGCCTGGAAAGGAAGGCGTAACTCGTGCTGGGAAGGTACACGAGGGCATATGTAGCAACCACATCGAGACTCGGACATTGCGGGAGGAAAAACACTAAAGGCGAAGTCACCCTGCGCCCATAATGCTTAAAGGCCTTGACCAGGCGGTTAGAAAATGCAAGGCTTGTCGGGAGCATGCCAGAACCTCTCTCATCTCTTATCCCGAACCATGCAGCCAGTCACAAGCCCCTGGCCTTTCCAATAATGGGGATTAGACATATTAGGACCTCTACCCATTGGGGAGGGACCGGTGCAAATTTATCATTGTGGTAGTTGACTATTTTTCTGAGAAATGGGCGGCGAGGCCAGCAACGCGATCACGAAACGAAGGTACACACAACTTAGATAAAGCGCTTTATAATATGTAGATTTGGGATCGAGGTCCCTAGGTGGCAGGAAGCAGTTCATTGATCTAAGTTTAGGGATTTTACGCGAGCTCGAATCAAGAACTACTACTGAGTCCACAGAGCTCATTAAGGTCAATGGGCAAGCCGAAGTCACTATAAGGACTCTAAAGGCAGCACTAAAAACTAAACTAGAAGACCTAAAAAGAAAATGGGTAGAGTACCTCCCCGAGGTATTATGGGCATATAGAACTACGGCAAGTCGGCGACTCAGGAAACCCCGTTCGCTCTGGCCTTTGGCATTGAAGCAGTAGATGATTCGTGCCACAATAGATGCACCGGAATCAACGAAATTTGTATCCTAGGATTCCTATTGCCGTAGCAGAGCTGCTATAGTATAGTGGCCTAAGGTCGAACTCAGGGATGGGTTTTCTTCATGCTAAGTGAGTCACCGTTGATTGAAATTGGTGTTACCACTTTGGATTTTGGGTTTTGGTAAAAACAGTGAGATTGATGGTTGGTAAGCGCCTTGACAGGAGAATAACGTGTAAAGAACTCCTTGAAGTTTGAACCTTGGGCTAGGGTTCTAAGGTAGCTATGTCCTGGGTCCCTTTTCCTTTAACGTGGGGAGGATGACCTATAGTCATTTCTTGAAATTTGGAATCACAGTTTAGCTATAAAAACTGAACCCTAAAAATTTCCTTCCTTGTATACAACATTTATGACCCATTAATGTTTCAAAGCAGTTAAAGCCATTCGCTGGATCTAGCCTGCAGGAGCTAATAAATGGCAACTAATTGAGCATCAGTGGATCTAGCAATAAGTATCCATTGAACCTTGAAAGTTGCCAGAGTACCCCAACTCCACTGGGGTACATCCGCAGAGTTGACACATGAGAGATGCGAGAAACATAAACGAATATAGATGCACTGCGTTAATAGCAGGACAATATCTTCACCTCTGACCTTTAACTTGAGTGGTCCTCCTCTTCAAGGATGAGGAGATTTAGCCAAAGCATCCCTTGAGTTGTCATCCTCAAGGGAGTGTTTAGTAGTGAAAAATACAAGAAAGGGAGAGAAGTAGAGAGAGTTAGAGCGGGAAAATTTGAAACCTTTGGGCGCCACTCATTGTTAAATCTAAGCTCCTGGTACATAGGCTTAGTGAGCTTATATAGTGTAGAGTCAAGGAATTTGCATAAAGTATGGAAAGAACAAAAATTACATTAGGGGCATTTCGGTAAAAAGCCACAAAAAGCGGTCAAAAGTGGTAAATCTGTGTAGCAGAGGCGGACCTACGAAAAATTTCATCTTTGCGAAATTGCATGTAAAAATTGCTAACATGCGAAAATTCGCATCTATTTACAGCGGAGAAAATTTAGCATCTTGTAAAATTATGCTGCAAAATTTTACGCAATTCTCCTCTCCTCTATCTTTTGCTCAATTGCCATACTGCTTTTGTTCATGCGGCGAGGCAAACAGGTTCTGCGTTGAATTGGCTTGAAGATAGTGGTACAATTGACTTGCAAAACTGCAAATATCCACAAGCCTATGATTGTATAGTTGGGACCTTAGTGTGATAATTGGGTTATTTAAGTTGATTATTTACACAAAAAGTATCATTTGCTGTCGTCTGACCTTAAAATAGCACTATTTGGGTACTAATCAGTAGACCCAGTCGAAGTCGGACTAAAATCTCCTAGGATTGAACTAGCAAACATCGAACACAACGAGGAGGCTCTTCGCTTAAACCTGGATCTCATAGAGCCGAACAAGTCTGAAGTATTGAAGTATCTGAAGGTATGGTGTAAGGGTCAAGCCCAGAGTTACAAGCCGTGACCTAGTTCAAAAAATCCCCGCCAGCTAAAGGAAGGACCCTCACATGGGAAGTCAGACCTAATTAGAAGGGCCTTACATCATATCCTCATAATCCGACCCGGGCAATTATGAGCCCAAACTGGCACAAAACCCATCTCACTATGGAACACTGAACATCTTAAACGATTCTACCAGTAGGACCCCGGAACGTAGTCTGTAATAAAGGTTCACCATCCTGATTTCAAATAACACTCTGTTTCCATTTCGTTTGATGTTATGGTAGATCAAACAATAAGTTGCAATGATAAAAGCACAGCTAGAAGGGGCCGGGGGAAAGAAGCACATAATTCACAAAGATTGTTCTTTATTCAAAAGGAACTACGATTGAATACAAATTCCCATTACATAGCGTAGCCACTCTAGGAATTACAAAATCACCCCTTTGCATCTCAAAAAACCACATGTTTAAAATTGTTCTTCACATTGTCCACACCTCACAAGACAAAAACCCAAAAAAATCTCAAGAAAGGGAAAGGGAAAGAGAAGAAGAGAGAGTGAGAACGAGAAGGAAAAGGAAAAGGAAAAGAAAAAGGAAAAGGAGAAGGAAAAGGAGAAGGAAAAGGAGAAAGGGAAAAAAGAGAAGAAAAAAGAGGAAAAAACGGAGAGAGCGGTACTAAAAGTTTTTTCTGGCACACCGTCTCTCCAGACATGTTCCCTGCTCACGCCCGCCATCGACCAGCCTAGGAACAAATATAACTCCCACAAGGAGGAACTAGGAAAACACAACTCCTACAAGGTAAGACCACTGAACCAAACTACCACGATCTCTCCAGTGCAGACTCCCTAATGATGACCAAACCTTGACGCTCCACCATGCGTGGATTCCAATTACGCCTAAAAAGGGAAGAAGGTTCGAAGTGTGAGCACCATCATGCAGGGGTCAAGCATTTATAAGGAAGTCACGCTGTGAAGTCACTGCTCCAATTCCTCCATAAATCCGCATTAAAGCCACGCTACTTTTCAAAGAGAAATAAGTTGCAAGGTCATACTACGAGCCATGTAGCTCAGAGCCCAAGAGCTCGGGCTTTGTAGAGCCGTAACTACCAAAAGGCAAGTAGCCATGGAGCCAAGGAGTTTGGGCTCAGAGCGCAATGCTCAAAAGGCTAAGTAGCCACGGAGCTAAGTAGCTTAGAGCCTAAGAGCTTCAGCTGTAGAGCGAACTCATTCAAAAATGCCAATTGAGCATGAAGCCATAAGGCTTGAGCCCAAGAAATTTCGTCAGCAGCGTAATAACTCAAAAGGCTATAGCCATGGAGCCATGTAGCTCAAAGTTCAGAGTGTAACAGCCGAAAGGCTGGGCAGCCACGGAGCCATAGCCAGACTAAAGAGCTCGCCTTGCGAAAAATAGCTCAAACAAAAGAAAACGATAGAGCCAGCAGCCTGCAAGAGTCAGTAGCCTGGGCCGCAGAGCGAATCCACTCAAAAAGGCCATGTAGCCTTACGGGATCCGCAGCTTAGAGCACAAGAATCCCGGGCTCGTAGGAGCCGTGAATCGCAAAAGGCTGGCAGCCATGGAGCTTATGTAGCTCAGAGCCTGGAAGAGGCCGGGCCGTAGAGCGTGAATGTGCCCTCAAAAGGTCATATAGCCACGGAGTCAAGAAGCTTAGAGCCAGTAAATTGGGTCAGCAGAGAGCAGAATCCGCCTCAAAGGCTGGCAGCTAATGGGTTACGGCTTCAGAGCCCAATAGTTCAACAGAAGGTACACCAAAAGGCCATGCAGCCACTCAGCCAAGTGAAGCCAGGAGCCCAGATTCTGCTCAGAGGCAGTCACTAAAAAGGCCAAGAGCCACTGAGCAGCTCGTGGTCTAGTAGTCGCCAACATCAGAGAGCCCAACAAACAAAAGGCCAAGCAGCTGACGAGCGCCGCAGCTCAGAGCCCGTATTAGTTTGCAGAGTGTAACAGCTTAAACAGGCCATGTAGCCACGGAGCCAAGTAGCTTAGGAGCCCAGTAGCTCAGTTTGCAGAGCGTAACCGCTCAAAAAGGCTAAGTAGCCACGGAGCCAAGGTAACCAGAGCCCAAGAGGCTCCGCCTCAAGGTGAGCGCAATACCTAAAAAGGCCAAGTAGCCACGGAGCCAAGGTAGCTTAGGTTCGTGAGCCGTGAATCACAAAGAGGGGCCAAGTAGCCACGTAGTTGCAGCTCAGAGCCCAAGAGCTCACCCGAGAGCGGGGAACCGCTAAAAGGCCAAGCAGCCGTGAGCTCATAGCTCAGAGCCCAAGAGCTAGCTCGAAGGTGAGCGCACACCAAAAGGTCAAGTAGCCATGGAGCCAAGTAGCTCAGAGCCCGCAGTTTCCGCCAGAGTGTAACCGCTCTAGAGAACTCGCGCTTGAAAAACCGTGCAATTCAAATCAACGAAACAGGGAAAGGAGCGAAGAAATTAATCAATGAATCGTGGTATATCAACAAATAGTCAAAGTCAGAAGCAATACAAAAACCCAGGCTCCATGCTAGGATGAGCCAAAAAAAAAAGAAAAAAGAAAGGGGAGAGCCTAAACACTTGACGTTGGGCCCCGCTTGCGGAAGTGGAGGAGTCAAAAGGTGGAGCCCCAGCAGGCAAAAACAGAAGAACTAGTCCCCGGAGGAACCCGAGAATCACCAGGTAGGGGAGCATGATCAGGAAACACCTTGACACCTGCATCAACCTCAGCCTCGGAAGCAAATCCTTCAACCTCCTCATCAGAGAGCTGGATGTTGAACTCCAGGTTTGGGAAAGCTCGGGAAGCCCGACGTTGAAAGGGCAAGCCAACTTGAGGCCCATCAAGTACATGCCTGCCTTTGAGCCTCAAACTATCACTTCGCCCCTGGTCGACAGCCCTCTGGCCCCGCAAGGTCCATCCGAAGCCCGCTGCTCTTCCGTCGCATTCCACAGTTACCCGCCCCGTAGCTCGAGAGCTCAGCCTAAGGCCATCTGGCCCACAAATCACCTCTTCTCGACAGCTCGCGCACCTCTCTAGCCAACCGGGCCGCCGCCTTCAAGAATCTCTATCCCATGGGTCCGGCTTCTTTATCCCTGGCTAGCACCCTTGCCGCGAAGCATGCTTCGTGTCAGACTGTACTTCCACAAGTTCCTCGCCGCCTCCCATTCGGGTGCCTAAAGACTAGCTCTCTCGGAGGTCAAGGAAGCAACCTTGGCCTTGTAAGACTTCACCGCCTTGGCAGAGCCCTCGGTAAGGCTGGCCCTCCTTGCCAAGCCTTTCGCATAAGTAGCCACCTAAAAAAAAAGACAGGGAGTTAACAACCCAAACTGAAACAATAAAGAAAAAGATCGACGAAAGCACTTGGATGTACAGAGGCGATTCCCTGAAGAAGAAGAGCTAGAGCCTCCTTGACGGGCAGGACGCCCATCCTCCTGAGGTTGGAATCGCGCAGGATGGAGGAAACATCCCCGACGGCGAGCTCCGCATGAGAAAGCAAAGAGTCCTCATCCCCTACAGCCTTAGAGCGATCGCGATTCCCTCACACCCCATCCCCAGACTCGTAAGAGGGGGATGTGCCCCACGACCGGGGACTCCGCATCGAGATGTGAGAACTTCCAAGGGAGAATCATTCCCCCCTCTCGAAGAGTCACTAGCCTCGACGACAAACGAAGGCGAAGGATAGGTCCCCACCTTTAGGGTCTTGCCTCATAGAGGGCGCCTCCGGCGAGCTTCGAGGTTTCCCGCCACGTCCTCTCTTCTTGCTAGCACTCCAAAGCGGGATTGAGCCTCCTTGTGTAGGCTCGCAGGTAAGGCCCGAAACAGCATCGTGAGGAAGATTTGGGACGGAACGCCCATGACCCGAGAGGAGAAGACCTCAGAGTGAAGTCTGGCAGCCTCGCATCTGACCGACCTAGGAACATCCTACCCGATGAGCTCTAATGCTTTCGCTGGCGCACCTCACCCGCCCCGCCCACCTCCTTGTCCCTGGATTCATGATCCCACGAGCACCTAAAGGCCACGACCAAAGTAATGTTAGAAAATATCCTATGATCGGGCCGACACTCAAAAAAAACAAATCAAGACAGAAAGCTCACTTGGTTGCCTCGTGGAGAATGCCAAGGGTGTCCTCTGATAAAAAGGGATCAGATACTCCCAATGATGGCCACCTAACAAGAAATAACATTCTTTCGAACTAGTGCGAAGAGGAAGTTCCCGAGAATGATCAAACTTAAGCGTGGCGGCTTGTGGAAAATATAAAAGCCTTTGACGACCTCCTTTGTGAAGAGTCTAAACGAGGGCAATCTTGGGAATGCAAACCTTTGTCCTAAAAGCGACTAACAACCCCACCAAAAACACCCAGTTGGGAAAGAAGAGTGAACATTGAAATCTTTGTAAGACCGCACATAAAGGATGTAAGGGAAACGAGGCGGGTTCTCGAACGCCACTAAAAAAAGCATACCATTTAGGCACTTCAACAGCGTAGGTGGTCGACACGTGGGGCACCAAACCGTGACCCAAGCGGGGGCCATATCGGCCTCAAAGATCTCACCATGAGGGTTCGAGCCCGGTGGGGCCCGCGACCTCGGCGTTAAATTCTGACCCTCAGTACTGAGAGCCACAGGAATTAATTTCGTTAAGTTTGCCCTTGCCCTTATCCAAGGGAAAAGGACGTTCCCCCGAGGCAGCCCGGTGAACCACCACAACCAAATTATCATACCCCTGTCGGTCAGGCTCGATGACGCCTCGGCGGGATTACTCCTATGCGCGAAACAGGCTGACCGGGACCCATGGAGTACGGGGTTAAGCAAGGAAGAGCAAATCAAGAGAGCCTAGTTGGGCATGCCTTAGAACCTAGCAAGACTTTGAAACCAAAAGGCCAGAGGAGAAGAGAAGACGTACCGAGAACAGAAACAAGATGAGGGATTGGCCCCCGAAAGTGTGGGACCATAAGTTTGTCACGAACACTAGTCGGACAATAAAACAAGGAAGAGCACCAATTTGCCGAGGCAAAAAAGCGAGAACGAGAGACAGTCTGCTTCGGTCAAGGGACGTTTAAGGAAGCCCGAGAGCCCGGCTAAATAGCGTGGAAATCGAAGCTAGATCATATCACGAGACGTGGGACGGCGACAAAGACTTAATCAAACCCTTCCTGAGTAGCCACGTGGCTATTGGCGATCGAAGCGTGCGACCCTTGCCTATACCTTAGTCAAGGGCGGGGGGCAAGGCGATAGGGTTTGAAATAATGGGTCGCGGGGCCCCAGTCTGGACTGCGTTGGAATTAAAAATGGGCCCAGTACTAGCAATAGGCCCTTAATGGTATCCCTCAAAGGCAGGCCTAAAATGAGGGCCCAACTCGCCCCTTTAAAAGGTTGGCAGCCCAAGGAATTCGTATTAGGGGAAAACACCTAATCTCCTGTCGGGAAAGTAAGATATTCCCGATTATCACCCACCCGATTGTTATTAATCGGTTTGATGGAAGAAAATCTCCTACCTAGTGAGAGAAACATTGTATCATCCTCCAACTAGGAAACATACTATTTAGTATCATAATCCAATTAGGAAAGTTGTCATGATCATCCATTGTAAATACCAGGCCACCCCATAGAGAAGTGAAGATGCAGCGAGACTTAATACCTGAAACTTCATTCCCTAAGCGGTTGGTCTTCTCTTCCCAGATGAGCCGGCTTAGGCATTGGAGAGAACGCGGGCGAGCCCCCGTAATCCCCTTTTGTTTCTTGATGAGCCGCGTCGAGACAGGGATTAGCCTAGCAAATACAGCACGCTCAAGCCCAGTTCCGGTTGAAAAAGCATCATCAATAATAAACACAAATTAGTAGATGTTATCATCTGACTTTTTATCACACAACGTAATTTTAAGATGAAGGTAAAAATGTTTTCTATTCTATGTATTTCTATGTTAATTTTTTTTTTGTCTTTTGAAACTCCTCTAGAGCTATTGATGGAGAAAAAAAAAATTGACACTTTTTGATTTTTGCTTCCATTGCATGTGATCTACCTAGGGTATTTTTGCATGGACCTACTATATGATCCACGATATATAAATTGAGAAATACTTTATTTTTATTATATAACGACTTGGTGAATCTTTGAAAATTGATCTTGCATCGACTTGATCTGATTAATACCAGTACCATCCATGCTAGTGCACTGTGGTCTCTTGGATTCTCATATTCACCAGATCGTCGGGACATTAACCTGGCAACAAGGACCTGCAAAACAAACAAAGTACCGACGGTGGTGTGCTGGTCGGCTCTCCGATGCTTAAGTTAGACAGAGAAATTGAGAGCGTCAATGTCTGTTTTTTTTAGCAGAGTATTTTCACATACCTTTTTGTTACCATTGTTTATTTATTTATGAAGGAAGTGATCCCTTTTATGGAAAATGGAATTGGTTCCGAGAAATGGAAGAAGGCAGTCTTTACTTAGCATCAGTTTTCCCTTTTTGAATAACTAAGTTATTAAGTCTTAGCCTCAAGGATGGTTTGATCTCTTAAGGGCGGTTAAGTCTGAGGTTTGGAAGGATATGTTCTTGGTGAAAGGTCCGTGGAAATCATTGGCTGGCCATCATCTTAGAAGATAGTAGCCCGGCTAGAAGAGGCGTCTTGGCGGTAATCCACAGGAGGCATTTGTTGTCCGGATGAACCACAAGAAGCTAGACTTAATTTGTGGTTCAGGCCCATGTTGGGCGAGGATTGGGCCTCCCATGGGCTTTGATAAATGCGGGCCCTTACGAATAGGAATGATGGGCCCAACCATGGTACCCTGCAATGCCCCACTGGAGGAGTTCGATATTCCCCGGTTGGAAAAATACAGTGTTTTTGACCTGTTTGTCGTTGGGAACAGGGGAACGTTAATGCTTGCTTGTTCTAACGTGCACGTTTTTGGGGATTTTTCTATTTTTAGTAACGCATTTAGTATGGATTTTTGAGTTTCCCACTGGTTTGTAACCTCTATAAAAGGTTGCAGGGTGATGGGTTTTTATCTCACTAGCTAGCTTTGAGTTTTCGGTGGATGTGCATGGCTAAACATTGGCGGAGGTTGCTATTATCGAGCTTTTCTGATTGCTCCAAGGCTGAATGTGATGTTGACAGAGGTCGGCCGGTGGCTACAGGGAACGTGCTGGAGCATGCTAATTTATGTTTGGAGGGGTATTTTCGAGCCTTATATGTCCCCTTGGGTGGTTCGAAAACTCGGATGGAGAACGCCCCCTACAAATAGATAAAATTCTATATCTCCATGTTTAGCGATAAGCCCCCTTGTATGCCCCTCTGCTTTGGCACTGCTATAATCATACTACCAGAGGCGCGGGACTTTATATATTTTAGCCTTTCTTTATTAGCCTACGCAGCAGTGGCCTTTCCTTTCTTAGCCTGCGACGGGGAGCGCTTCTTCGACTTTCTTGCTTAGGCTTATTCTTCCACTTCCTCTTCTTTCTTAGGCTTTTTCTTCAACTTTTTCTTCTTTCTTAGGCTCATTTTTCAGCCCAGATGGGTTATGTAATTGTCTTAGGCTCAATTTTCAGTCTGGACGGGTTATGTAATTGTGTACGCCATTTGATGTAATTAATGAAATTGTGTTTCTGGAAATTTTTGTGTTTTGTATCGTCTTATTTTTTTTGTGCTCGGCTAACCGGTCATCAACGTGAACTAACCTCAAGGGTTATGGCGTTTGATGAATTCTAGCATGCCGTGGAACAAGGATTATGACGTTTGACGTTGATGAATTTGAGGATGGATCGGCCCTTACGGTTCTTGACTGGACCCAGCTGGGTTGTTCGGCTGAAGCCCGTCCATTAGAAGGGGCATAAGGGCACTAGCCTGGGGGCTCACAAACCTGGCCCACACTCGTTCACTGTGCCCTAGTAGGTGAAGCATCTTTAGGATTCAAATCGTTTGGAAGGGTGATGAGTCAACGACGCATTTAATGCACCCGTAGGTGCTAGAAGCCTTATTCTTAGGTATTAATAATTGGATTTTACCTGCTCCCATTGTGTCTATACCATTTTCTTGTTTTTCCACTTGGATTCGAGAGCTACGGATGCCCGTTGTAAGTTGCGTGTTCTGATTGTCTTTTAGGTGTTCGTTTCACCAGTGTATATCCTGCCTTCACCTGTAGCACATTCAACATCGGAAACACCTACTGCAAAGGCCATCCCATCTACATTGCTTGCCCTGCAAAACCTTAAGAAGCTAGTAGCCATTGTTCAAACCTTCGCCACCATCCCGCGAGCATTGGCGGTAGCTCATATTGCATGGCTTACGTGGATGGTTCGGGTGCTACAGTTCGATCATGGAGCACATGGACCTCGACAATTCCACTAAACTCCACCCGGTTCCAACGACCTCCAAAGGCTTGAGAAGCTAGTTTGGAAACGATCTCCCACTTTGTTTTGATTTTCTTGTTTTTATTTTATTTTATTTTGATTTCTTTAATTTTCTTTTAGATTTTCTCTAATTTTTAGTTAATCTTTATTTCTAGCTTAATTTTCAATTTTACGCAATTTTCTTAATTTTTATGTGTTTGTTTTGGTTTGGATCAAATTTTTGCGTGGGGAAGTCCATGCAGCTCATGACAAATTTCGCAACCTTAAATTTTCGTAGGTTGCAAAAATTAACGACTTTGCCTGCCCCGATTTCCATTTTGTTTGTTTTTTTTCTATTTTATATATATATATATATATATATATATATATATATCTTTATATATAAAAAAATAAAAAGAAAAATAATTATTATTATTACTATCTTTTTCTTATATATATATTAAAAAAAAAATTATTTGAAATGTTAAAAAAAAAAAAAAAATCGCAAGTTGCAAAATTTCGCAACTTGTGAAATTTCTGCGTTGCGGTACAACCTTCTCTAGTTTCACAACCAATTTTGTTTGAATGTAGCTTTTAAATCCGACTCCCGTTTGGTAATTTTGGTACCGTTGTAAAGATTAGAGAGTGTAGAATCTAGATCTTGCTAGAAAGAACACTTTTGAAATTTTTATAAAGGAGAAAGTTTCAAAATGCTCCAACTGGTCACTTTTTTCCTCTCTTTTATTCTCTTAACTTGTTCATTTGAAGCCCAAACAGAGTGAATAAGGTGTCGGTGGAAAGCTTGCAAAGTCTCCTATCTAAAAACGAGCACATTTCATCAAGGAGGTAGCACTTACTTCTCTAACTTTCCAATCTAAGCCCCATTGCGGACAATGTAACATTTGGTTGGGGTTATTTTGTGTTTTGTTTCCATTTTGAGCAAGCCTATTTTGTTAAATTTAATGATTTTCTATTTAGTTTCCTTTTGTATAGTTGTTTGTCTTGTGAAAATTTGTTAGTTTGTTTTGAAAAGCTAAAAAATATAGTCATTTTTTATATAATACACACTTTACATTTCAACACCACTCAAAAATTATACCCATTTTTTTTGTGTTTTGCCTAGCCTGGAGTTTGAAAAATTGAAACTTTGTCCAATTCTGTTGATGTTAGATTGATTTCATGCTTAATTAAGTGGATGATCAGTTGAATTCTTGTTTCTTTCGACCTTTTCTTCCACCTTTAACTAACCATGCACTGTGCATATCAGGTTTCTTCAATAAGTTAAAAAACTGCCTAACCTCCTAAACTTTGCAAAACCTACCCTAGTTTCGTTGACTACCTTTAATACCCAGGAACCACATGAAAAAGAAGGTAATGTGTCTTCGAAATAAAGAAGAGAAAAAGAAAAAAAAGAAAAATAAAGAAAGAAAAGAAAAAGAAGAAAGTACAACGCTTTTGCCTTGAAACCAGAGCACGGTCAGGGGTATATCGTAGTATTTAAAGTCCCAGGTGCCTTAAGCCCAGCCGGTTGGGAGTCAACGACTTTGTGCTCGCTACATGGGTGGATGGGTAGGTTTAGCAAGTTATAGAGTCTTTGGAGTCTAGAAATCATTCGAAGTGCGGGTGAAATCTGAAGGTTGAGTGGTCGAAGATAAGGTATGACTTGGTGCCACTAAGCCTTAATTGGTTGGGGAGTCATCGGTAGATCCACAGTTAACGTGGACTTTTGGTGGTCGATTCCTCAGCATTGCACCCCTACAACACAAAAAGAGTTGTGGAATAAGAGTGGGTCCTGATCTATTTAGGTTGGTTAGTGTCTTAGGTGGAGGCAGTAGCTTGGTTGGGGGGAGAGTGCAGTTTGACAGTTTATTATTGAGAACTGATAAAACAAACACTTAGGTTTTTATGGAAGTCTTTGGTTGATTCACCAAGAGGGAGGCTCTTTTGATACTCAATTCTGTATGGCATTCATTCTCTCGAGATAGTTATTGGGCAAGGGTTTCAATGATTCTCATTGAGGGTTAGGCATTACTCATTCACACCCTTTTTGAAATACCATTTTTGTAAACATAATTTTGATATTGTTTTGCATGCTCTTTCTTTCTTTCTTTCATTGCTAAGGGACTAGCAATGTGTAGGTTGGAGGTGTGATTAGTGCTCAAAAAGTGCTATTTTGAACCCTGTTTATTACGGGTTTGAGCATTTTTGTGAAACTAAACTAAATTTTACTTAACCTGATCGGTACATTAAGGTCCCCGCTATTCTAATCCGACGCATTTTGTGGCTAATTTTGTAGTTTTGCAAGCTATTTATGCCAAAATTGTTGAGTCGATCCAAGCACGGCACTCGAGTCGAACTCAAAGTGATGTGATTAGGAAACTGCAGGAAAGAGGAGCAAAAAGTAAAAGAAAAAGGGGAGCAGTGAATTGCAGATTGCGAAAATTTTCGGCACCCGTAAAATTCTCAAGAATCGCGAATTTCGCAGAAATTTCACAACTCGCGAAATTTCACAAAGGCGAATTCCTTCCATCGCACTGCTCATCCTTCACCCACTATTCATCCCCAGATATTGACTTCCCTTGATTTTCTTTCCTTGCCCCCAATGTAATAGCGTTTGCTATGTTATTTGGTAATTTGTAAAGGGGGTTTGGCTATAAAAGCCCCCAAGCCAAGTAATCAAGAGGGGATCTCCTTCATTAATAAAATTTTCGTTATGGCTTCCAAATTTCTCTCGCCTCTTTTCTTTTTCTCTCACTTTCTCTCATTTTCTCTCATTTTCTAGGCAGCCAAACACCCTCCAAGGATGACAACTTAGAGGATGAGTGGCTGGAAACCTTTCCTCCTTGAAGGGGAAGGCTACTCAGAGTAGGATTTGAAGGCAACTGGAGGGGTTCCATGTTCTTCACGCAGGTAATCACTGGAAGTTTTGTGTTTCCCTTGATCTATAGGTTTAAATCCCTTAGATTTACCTTGAATGGTTATTACTTGATAATCTTTTGGGCTCATTGGATGCTTAATGTTAGATCCATTGATGTTTGTTAGTTATCATTTATGATCCCTTATAAGGTGAGTCAAGGAGAGTTGTTTTTCACTGCCGAGACCATTGATGCTTTGTGATTACCAATTTTCAAAGAATAGTTATTAAGGGTTAGGTTTTATAGCTAAATGAAGATTCGGTTCGGGAAATGACTATAGGTCATCCTCATCAACGCGAGGAAAGGACCCTGGAAACCCTCAGTTGCCCTACGAATCCAACCCCAGTAACCTAACACTTCAAGGAGTTCTCTTTTATATTTTTACTTGTTTTATTTTCAATTTTCAAACAATTCAACCCACTATTTTTAACAACACCCAAAAACTAAACCCGAAATTCACCTTTGAGCTTATCAGAATCATTTCAGGCAAAGAAAAACCCATCCCTAAGTTCGACCCTAGAGTCGCTATACTGCAGTAGCTAGGTTACAACAGTAGAAGGTTTAGGTTTATAAATTTTGTTGGTTCGGAGCTTCCTAGCCACACGTTTACGTGTGAATCACTGGGTAACGAGCTTGTTTTCTCCGCTTAGAGTAACTAGAGAGAGTGAGGAGCATGATGTTTCTAGGTTGTATTTTTTGATTGCTCGTTGAGCCTTGTTCCTTCACCCATTTTTTGCCGCCTCAGTTTTTGTTGTTTTGAAACCAATTTCAATAATGAAGCATGTGTTATCAATAATAAAGCATGTGTTGTTCACGATAATAAAGCATGTGTTGTTTACTAATCTAATGTGGGTGCTTTACTTCTATCGAATCACATAACTAAGTTAATTTAGTCGGGCAAGAAAAGATGTACCTTGAGTAGGACATAAATTAGTTCCAGATGAACACTCCGGTAAGCAAGGTTCATTGGCTCATCTTCTACTACTTCCTTACCTGGGCTTCGTGACGTAACAGCTAGGCATCAACCATATTGGGCCGATAGGACATCAACCTTGCCCGAGCTTTGTCATGAACCAGTTGGGCATCAACCATACTGGGCCGGTAGGGCATCAACCATACTGGGTCAGTAGGACATCAACCTTACCCTGACTTTGTAATTAACCAGCTGGGCATCAACCATACTGGGCTAGTAGGACATCAACCTTACCCGAACTTTGTAATGAATCACGTAGCATCAATCATAATCAGTCGCAGATTAACAACTTTACCCGAGCTTTGTAACGGAATCTCACCCAGTATCAACCATATCGTCGGTGACATCAACCTTACTCGGGCTTTGTAATGGGCAAGTAGGAAATCAACCTTAACCGGACTTTGTAATGAACCAACTGGGCATCAACCATACTAGGCCGATAGGACATCAACCTTACCCGAGCTTTGTATCAACCACAAATTGCGGTGATCAATCAGATATTAGCCGCCGGTAGATAACAACTTGTAATTTTAATTTTGTAATGAAAAATTGAGATAGGAACAAAGTTAGAAATTGAATCATTCTTTATTGATGTACCTTTTGAGGTGCATAACATTCCACATTCTAGGTACAGGCGTCCCGTCTAGTTTATCTAATGCATAAAATTCGGATTCGCCGGCTCGTGTTACAATATATGGTCCTTCCCAGTTTGGCTGGAACTTTCTAATTAACGGATCGGTTATGTTCTCAAAAACTTTTCTTAGGACTAGGTCCCCCGGCTGAAACGTTCAGGGTTTCACCTGTCTGTTGTATAGGTTTGCTAGCTTGCGGTGGTACAATGCTATCCGCACAGCCGCTGCTTCGCACAGTTCGTTTGTCGTGTCTAGGTCTTTAATCACATTCAAGATTCGACCGTCTCAAAATCATCGAAGCTGCGGCATGCCGATTCATTGACTATAGCCTCCATCCCATAAGTGAGCGCGAAGGGGGATATACCAATTGGTCGACGGGCTATCGTTCTATAGGCCCAAAGCACCCCGGGGAGTTCATCCACCCATTTTCCTTTAGTTGAGTCTAGCCATTTTTTTAAGGCGATTAACAGAGTTTTATTAAAGGCTTCTGCCTAGTCGTTGCTCTGAGGATACCGTAGAGTGGAGTATAGATTCTTGGCCTTTCAACTCCCGGCGTGTCTCATATGCCCACTCATCGAATTGGAGGCCTCTATCTGATACAATTGATCGGGGTATACCGAACCGGCAGACGATATTCTTCCAGATGAACTGAGTGACATCCTTATCTTTGATTGATGCGAAAGCTTCGGCCTCTATCCACTTTCTGAAATAATCAGTGACTACTAGTAACAATTTTTCTGAGCCAAGGTGGTAGGAAGCGGCCCGAATATGTCAATTCCCCATTGGGCGAAAGGCCAAGGGCTCGTAATGGAAGTTAAATCCTAAGAGGGTGACCTCAAGCCAAGGGCTAGTTGCTGGCATCGATCACACTTTCGTACGTAGTCGACGGTGTCAGATCTCATGGTTGGCCAATAATACCCCTGAATATGGGCTCTGTGTGCCAATGTTATGCCGCCGGGATGATTACCACATATCCCTTTATGCGTCAATTAATACATATCGCCCTGGCTTGCAGTTAAGCACTCTTTGGCGATCGCTTTCCATCTGTGTGGACCGCTTAAAAACTGTCCAGCAATCCAAAGAGAACCGCCAACTGATTTGGATCTTCGGTGAACTTTGTCTTGGCTGTTCAGAGTTCTCTCGTGGTTGCATGTGTAATCGCACTACGGGTCCATCCAAGAAGTGGAGACTCGTCCAATTGACTTATCGGGTAGTGATAATTCGATGAATCGCTGACAATAGATGGCAGGGTTCACTCAAGCTTCACATTGGAAGAGAAGCGGCTACAGCGGCCAATGCGTCCTCTTTCTCATTACAATCCCTAAGGATGTGTTTGAGCTTCCAAGTTGAAAAGTTGCCCAAGCGTTGCTTGACTAGGGATCCATACTTTGCCATTCGAGGGTCTCGCGACTCATAGTCTTTGTTTACCTGCCCTACCACCAATTGAGAATCACTTTGAATCAGAAGCCTGTAAGTTGACACAATAGCTGCTAGTTCAATTCCGTTATCTGGCCCTCATTCCGACCATATTGTATAAAGACCGAAGCTCTAAATGGATAGCTTGCTCAATTTTCTCCTCAGTCGGAGATTTAATTTGCAAACCGATGTTGGCTCTAGTTTGCCGAGATGCTCCGTCTACATTAAGGGTCCACTAGTCCGTTGCCTGGCTGCCGACAGATTTCCTCGTAGAAAATCTACTCTCGTGAATCCGCCATTTTTTAGCCAATCTTTGCTTATACTGAATACCAAATTCGCGACCAATCGCTTCATCGTGCCATCCTCCCGGCCAAGTTAGGCTTGTGAATGGTGTCTCAAGAAGAGGAAGGTCGTATTAGCACAACAATGGGGTGTGCTTGGAAGTATGGGCGGAGCTCGTTGCTACCCGGAGGGCTTATGCCGCTTGCTCGAGGTGGTTGTATAGGGTTTCTACGTCGGCTAAGGACTTGCTGACAAAAAATACTAGGCTCTACTTTTTATTCTCATCTTCCTTGAACAAGGCAGCACTCACTAAGACATCTAAAACTGCTAAGTACACGAAGAGTGAGCCACAAACCTTTGGGGTGGCTAGCGAGGACTCGGGAGGTTCCTCAGCAAGACACTGCCTTCATAGGCCTGAGGGCTTCATCACACTCCTCATTCCATCATGCCCGGTTGGCCCCCCTGAGGGTAGCAAAGAAAGAGTTTAGACGGTCCTCAGAAATCGAGAGATGAACCCCGCCTAGGGCGGCTAACTCCGGCTAGCTTCAATTGTTGTACTTTTATGTGAGACGGAGCTCTGGGGACTCCAAAAATAGTTTTAAGCCGAGCGGGCTGACTTCATATTGGGGTTGACTTCTATACCCCTCTGAGTCACCATGAAACCCAAGAATCGGCCCGCATTGACTCCGAAGGCGCACTTTGAGGGATTGAGCTTCATGCCATACTCCCGTAGGAGTTTAAAAGCCTCTTGCAAGTGTTCAACATGGTCCGGGCGTTCTTTAGACTTTACCAGCATGTCATTAATGTAAACCTCCATGGTTTTTCCAAGTAGCGGCCTGGACATCTTGGTCACTAACCTCTGATATGTTGCTCCAACATTTTTTAAGCTAAACGATATCACATTGTAATAGAAACGACGAGTGAGGGTGATGGATACCATTTTACGCGTTCGAGTCGTGAGTGATGATATCTCGAGAAGGCATCCAGGAACGAAAACATCCCTTGCCCAGCTGACGCGTCAACAATTTGGTTTATCCGGGGTAGAGGGAAGATGTCTTTAGGACATGCCTCGTTGAGATGCAATGTGAATCGCTCGTACTCTCCGTTTCGCCTTTTTTTCGAGACTACTACCACATTAGCCAACCATTCAGGATACTTTATCTCCCTGATGAATTTTGCTTTCAAAAGATTATCCACTTATGCCTGAATAACCTGATGACGGTTTGGGTAGAAATGCCTCACTTTCTACCTAACCGGCTTGGCCGAGGGGATGACATTAAGTTTGTGGGAGGCGTGCACGGGACTAATGCCGACCATGTTTGAGTGGGTTTAGGCGAATACATCCATATTATGGAGCAGAACCTGCTGTAATTTTTCCTTCTCCGCACCGAATAGGAGGGAACTAACATATGTGGATTTATCAGGCTGTCTGAACATCTTGATTCGAAGTCCTCTGACCTTGATTACTCCTATCTTTCGGAGTCACTGCTTGGAGTAGCAGTATGCTTGCTATTAGCGGGTCACGGAAGCCCGAGATTCGGATTGTAAGAGCTTAAGCACTCTCACGCTCTGCGTGACAATTGGTGGCATTGTCGGGTACGCTGGTTAGGTTGCTCGGGAGATTGATTTATGACATTGGTGAATGGGTGATCATTTGGTGGTAGGTCGATGGCATGACTTTCATCGCATCCAGCCAGGTTTGACCAATAATGGCATTGTACGGATCCAAGTCCTCGACAACTGAAAATAAGACCTGTTGGACTATAGGCCCCGCCTTGATGGGGAGAGCAATGTCACCCATCGTGACTATGGTTGCCCCGTTAAAACCGAACAGGATTCTACCATATGAAATCCCGGCTGTCGAAGGAGACTTTCTGCATCACACACGCACGAAGGGGCGGGCGAGTTCTGACAAATCGGATCTCACTACGGGGGGGTTAACCGATTACTTTGTGCACATCAAAATTGTTAATACATAAAGTAAGTACGAGTGCATCGTGGTGTGGAGTTATGACCTTGGACGAGTTAACAGGGAAGGATATAAAGCGGGTGTCGAAATTTGGATTACTCTGTTCTTTGTCAGAGGCAGTGGATAGTGTTTACAGGGCTGGATTATGGTACGCGCCTTGACAACCTCTTCTTACGGCGCTTAGGCGTGCGTCGTGATCGATCCGCCTGAGTAATAACTCAGTTTATGGTGAGCGAGTAGTTCCGGCGGGAGCTACAGCTCTTTGTTTGCTATTCTTTCAACCATAGGGGTGGCCTCAGCTTTGCGGAATGTCTCCCGGATATATCTCCTAAGGTGGCCGGCCCTGATTAACTTTTCCACCATAAATTTCAAGCTTTGACATCGGTTGGTCTCGTGTCTATGGTCTTTGTGATAATCATCTCAAAGACTGGTTGCACTGTGCGGGATCTGATTGAATGGGTGTGGGCCATTTGAAGTCGGGGAGATCTTGGATGAGGGGCAGAAGTCTATCGTAAGAGATGTTTAGAGGGGTAAACTGCCGGGGTTCCCTCTTTCTCTCTAATTGGTCTTAGGAGCGTTTCTGGTTCTTATTCTAGCTCCCTTTTTATTTAGACTGACCCTTAGGGGCCGGCTTGCTACTTTGGGTGGTGATAATCACGGATTGGGAGGCTGCTCGGATATTTTCCTCCAATGTTGAATATTTATCTACCCGTCTGTATAATTCTTCCGCGCCGTCGCGGTGGGATCCGAGAGATAAGCGAGTGGAAGAATGGAACATCGACCAGAATGTCCTTGGAGTGCAGGAGGACCCACGTCCATCTTTGTAAGAATCAATCTTTTGGATAACCACTTAAAATCTTACGGTGAGAACCGCGGATGGACTTGTCCTCAGCTTGAAGATGTTTGCGGGGAGCGATGTTTCCTTTACGTCGAGTTGAAACACGGTGCTAGGAGCCAAATGCAACCCCTGACTCATTGAATGAGTTTGATAGATCCCATGAAGTTGTGGGAACTTGAACGAGGAGGGCCTTCAAAATTTGGCGAACACTGCATAGTAGACGGTCGTCTCCCGCATTGAGTATCATCGCCTGATTGAAGTGCAGCATATGGTCATACGGGTCAGAAGAGCCATCATACATGGTAAATGACGGTATGACAAAGCCACGTGGTGGTTTGTAGCTCAAGATGTGTTGGCCCAAAGGGGAGGATAGCATGTCTTCAAGTCCCTGGACAGTGGTGGATGCAGGCATGTATGGGGCTAGTGCAGCCCCGAAGGTAGGATACATGAGATGAAATGATGGTGCTACGCCCCTATGCCACGTGGGCATATTTTCAGGGGCTTACTCCGATTGTCGCCTCTCTCTGCTGATTTCTCTTCATACTCGGCAAGGCATGCCATTGACTGTACGGATGGAACAGTGCAAGGGCCTCTTTCTTGATTCAGCCCCCACGTTGTTCTTTGGGGTGGCAGATCAGGAAGCGGAGAGCTATCGGAGGATAACTCGTCGTGTCGGGTTGCTGCATCAGCGTCGCTCGGCGGGGCCAAAGGCTGCTTGCCTTTACTGTTTGATTGAGGTGCGGGATGGTTTGCTTCCTATGCGTTTCACCCGTCTTCTTCCCAACGAGCCGCGAGCGATCATTCTCTTCTTTGTAGAAGGTCGACATGGCTACGCAGATTCTTGACATGCGGCCCATTCTTCACCACTTCCGTCTCATATCCACGGCTAGCGAAGGCGGTCTTCAAAGGGATTGATTTTCTGGGTTCACGGCCATGAGTGATGGGATCAGATGGCCCCGGATGGGTGGCGGAACTATCTGATCCGAGTGTGAGGGATGCGGCTTGATGGCCCGGCTGAAGCCTCGCACGTTGCCGATGAGACTTTTTGCTTGGTCGTTCCCATATACGGCGCGGTGTGGTATCTTTAGTTCACCCGATTACCGGATTGTGGGGCGTGCTGGAACGGGGCACAAAGCAAACAATCTTGGCGGTGGTGTTAGGGTGGGCTCTCCAGATGTAAGTTAGGCAGAGAATTGAGGCGCTGATATGCATTTTTTTAGCAGAGTATTTTCACATACCTTTATGTTGCCATTGCTTCCTTATTTATGAAGAAGGGTGATGATCCACTTTTTATGGAAAATGGATGATTGGTTTCCGAAATGGAAGGGAGGTGCGCTTCACTCTATACTGGGCCAACCGCTTTTCCTTTTGATAACTAAGTCGTTCAGTCTTCCGCCTCAAGGACTTTGATCATCCAAGGGCGTGCTACGCATTTAGGTTCGGGGGAGAGGATATGTCTGAAATGTATGATCACTGGAAATCATCAGTCACTCATCATCTTAGAGATGGTAGCCGACTAAAAGAGGGCGTGCCTGGGAAGTAATCCCTGGAGGCCTTTGCTGTGATCGGATGGCCCACAAGCCGGACTTCAGGCCGTGGTTCAAGCCCATATTCGGACGAGGATACTTGGGCCTCCTATGGGCTTTGATCCGTATGGGCCTTCTGAATAGGAATGATGGGCCAAAAGCCATGGTACCCACACTCACCATGGAAAATAAAAAAGGTAGTGCACTATACTCATATGGATTATCTAAATCCATGAACCAATTATGCAATGAAAGCAAAATAAAAAATTAATATGTATGTGTGTGTGTGTGTGTGTGTGTGTGTGTGTGTGTGTGTATATATATATATATTTGTACAATTTCTAGAATTAAAAGGATGTTCATTAGAGAACTTTACCTATGATTTGAATGTTCCCAAATCAAATCCACATGAAAAAAAAAATGAGGAACGAAGTCGCATAAAGTATTGTAGAATCAAAGTTTTCTACCAATGACATAAACCTTGACCTTAACACACTTACAATAGGGTTGGAAATGGCAATGAAGGCTATGTCTCTCTGGAGGGAAAGAACAAAATATATGTTCATAAAACCATAGCACCCCGAATAGGTATTTATGGGCTCCCTTATTGATCTTAAAGTCACTAAAAGCCCACATGGGCTTAGGTAACTTAATCAAATAAAATCGTATTGATGATTGTTAATTTCAATCATTCACTGCATTTATTCACTTAATACAAACTATAATTATTCAAAACATCTTATACTAAAATATCCATCTATAACATATTAATAAAGATTAATAAGTATGACTTATTATAGATTGTAAGGGTATTTGATCCTTCATAATTATATTTTAAGATGGATTTAACATCACTCTATATAGAATCGATTGAGCTCCAATATTCTATGTAAATAACATTGAGACAACATGTGCTCGAGTTTCTAACCTACAATCCTTTATGTTTAATCTCTCCATTAATTGGTGTATGTAGTTTAACAAGGTGAAAACAATCAGCCTCATGACTACCTCTAATAGACTTGAGTTACTAACCTCCTACTATGGTGTTCAATTGACTTATCTTAGCTCATAAAGAACTTATATCAATTTCCACTTAAGGAACTATATGACCATGGTTTCCATGATCAAACCTCCTTAGGATGGCACAAGTGGACACACTATATCAATCCAAGAGATATAATAGTTAATTAATTGACTTATCTTAGCTCATAAAGAACTTATATCAATTTTCACTTAAGGAATTATTATGACCATAGTTTCCATGATCAAACCTCCTTAGGATGGCATAAGCGGACACACTATATCAATCCAAGAGATATAATAGTGACTGTATTGAGAATGCCTATTATTATCACTTTTCGTTGCAAGTGACCTAATTTATAAAAAATTTATAACCAGCTTATGATCCCACAGGTAGGTCAAAGCCACTTCTAACTTTAGTACAAGCTGAAAATTCTCTCAAGGTTAAGAGATAACACAATAAAGTAGCTTGGTGAAATCACAACCTGACAGTCTTGAGTCATGACTCACCATTAGTCTCTAGTGTGTAACCTACACAAGCTAGTGCACAAAAAAAAAAAAAAAAAAGAAAAAAAAGAAGAGAAATTCATCCGAATAGCTAAGACTAGCCACCTCTCCAATTAGAAGATGGTGCATGCTAGCCTCTAATGGGTTGTCTAGACCCATGAACTAGTTAAGAACCCATAGCCTAGATCTTTTATGCAACATGTGATAACAACTCAAAAATGGCATTTTTACATACTAAAAACCTTTCTTTTAAAACTTTTTTCATGCTAAATTATCATACTTAGCCAATTATGCGCATTGTCAAGTCCCATCATCGAACTAATATTTTTCTTGAGTACTAGTGTGTTTATAGGCCTTCTTAGGCACTTTTTCGGCTCTTGGATTGTATGAGGACAAACAATAATGACATTTTGGGCTCTTGAGTTCAAGTTTTGAAGCTTCGGGATGAGATTCGATTGAGTAAAAGCCTTGGAAGTATGATTGGACAAAGAAAGGGAGGCCCGAAGTGCTTTCTATGGAGTTTCTCTTCCCTTCATAGGTAAAGCGAAATTTTTGCTCCACTAAGGGGGGAGTGCGAACTTGAATTTATTGGTGGAGAATGGCTACTGTTAAATTTCGTCTTACTGCCTAAAGGCAATGCAAACTTGTAATTTGAGCCAAAAATTGCAAGTTTATTGATTCATTCTCGATCTTACAACTCTATTGTCACATCCCACATCGGATAGGGGAGAAACTTCTTGGCACTATATAAGTATGAACTCCTCTCAACCTAATAGACGTGTTTTAAAGCCATGAGGGCCCCTTAGGCCTAAAGTGGACAATATCTACATGGTTGGGCTGGGTTGTTACAGATGGTATTAAGGTTGATCCTCGACCTCAATGTGGGGGTTTGTTCCGTTTGGCCCCGCAATCCCATGGGACACAACGAGGACGTTGTGTTTGCATGGGAGGGTGTTTGTCACATCCCACATCGGATAGGGGAGAAACTTTCTGGCATTATATATAAGTATGGGCTCCTCTCAACCTAGTAGACACATTTTAAATCCGTGAGGGCCCCTTAGGCCCGAAGCGGACAATATCTACATGGTTGGGTTTGGTTATTATAAAATGGCCACATCCCTACATCGATAGGAGAAACTTCCCCGGCACTATATAAGATAGGCTTCTCCTCAACCCACAGACGCCGCTTTAAAGCGTGAGCCCCCAGCCAGTTTTAATAACAATATTTACATGGTTGGCCTGGTCACATAATGTTATCGAGCTAACTTCGACCCCGATGTGGGGGTCTGTTCCATTTGGCCCCATAATCATATGGGACACAACGAGGACGTTGTGTCGACATGGGGGGTGTTTGTCACATCCCACATCGGATATGGGAAAAACTTCCTAGCACTATATAAGTACAGGCTTCTCTTAACCTAGTAGACGTGTTTTAAAGCCGTGAGAGCCCCTTAGGCCCGAAGCAGACAATATCTACATGGTTGGACCGGGTCATTACACCTCAAGTCTAAGAATATTTGCACCATTACTATGATGGGACTATCATCTACATGTAAATAGATAATCCACATGATTGGCTCATAGTAGGTCTCCAATGTACTTGGCTACTCTTAGCAAGCATCCAAAAGTCAACTCTAATCAACTCCTGATCACAATTTATAAGATTCATTGCTTGATCCAATCAAGGAGTATGACATATGCTAGTCTATTCGGATCAACAATGTCCAGTCTTGTTGATCCTATAACCAAAGATACTTTAGATACTAACATACTTGCATGTGATAGGAATCTTATTATCATGATCACATCACGATTTCCTTCACGCTATGTTACACATCATGGACTTCTTTAATTTTATTGAAGATCTAAATTAATTCAATGCACGAATATCAAATTAATGAAGATGCCTTTAATACTAACAAAAGACGTACAATAAGTGCTAAAGGCGATTGCCTTTAGAGCACTTCTCTAATAGAAATCACTCCATGGAATTTGTCATACCATTGACGGGAGGCTTGTTTCAAACTGTATATGGAGTTCTTAAGCTTGCAAACCAAATGCTCACCTTCCCTATAAGAGAAACCTTCAAGTTGTTTCATATATACCTCATTTTCTAGATCACCGTTAAGAAATGTTGTTTTCACATTAATTTTTTGCAACTCAAGGTTGAAATTTGCAACTAATGCCAAAATAATTTGAAGAGAATATTTCTTGGATATAGGAGAAAGGGTCTCCAAGTAATCGTTTCCTTCTTTTTGAGTGAATCCCTTAGCAACGGGTCTTGCTTTATATCTTTCAATATTGCCTAATGAGTCTCTTTTGGACTTAAAGACCCATTTACAGCCAACGACCTTCGCCCACTTAGGCAACTCTACATGGTCCTGAACTTCATTGCTCTTAATATAATCTAACTCACCCTTCATAGTATTATACCATAAATCATGCTCTACAACTCATGGTTTATGAAAAGGTTTCAGGATCATTTTCAACTCTAATATCAGTTTCTTGTAGATACACTATGTACTCACTAGGAATTGCCGAGTGCCTTTCATTAGTAGATCATCTTAATGTTAGACCACCTTCTCCTTGTGGAGCTTATGGTTCAACTATTTGTTCAAGATTATGAGGTAAGTTTAGAACTTGTTGATCCATTAGAAGGTTCTCAACAATTTGTGGAACTTCGATGATTGGTTTTTCAACACTAATTGGAGCTTGATGAGTGTTATGAACTATAACCAATCTATCATATGACATGGAAGGTTGAGTTTCTATATGATCGTTAACATGAATTAAATCCTTGAATCGATCCCTCCCATTGATCATGTCATTTTCAAGAAACTTAGCGTTTCTTGATTCAACAATCCTAATCAAATGAGATGGACAATAAAATCGATAACCCTTAGACGTTTCAGCATAACCAATAAAAAAACCACTAAGTGTCCTTAGGTCCAACTTCTTTTCATGTGGATTATATATTCTTACCTCAGATGGACAACCCTAAACGTTCATATGTCGCAAACTCGATTCCAACCTTTCCATAACTCAAAAGTTGTCTTTGGAACAACCTTAGTTAAAACAAAGTTTAATATATACGATGCCATCTTAAGTGCGTCAGTCCATGGTTGACTGGTTTTTTAACATAGACCAAAATTTGACAAAGTGATCAACTCAGATATCATAAATTGTTTCAAATCCCCAACAACTTGTTTGACTAAATATATAAAAACTGACTGTGTTATAGAATCCACAGTCATCTCTTTCTTGGAACTCTTCCAACTGACTGTGTCATCATTCAACATGAACTTTTAGCCTAATTGAGGTTCGAAGTCATCTCGATTAGATCAACATTTGGTATCTTACTATAAGATGCCCATCTCCTTTAATCAAGAATATTTCCTTAGTCTTTCTCAAGTAATAAAGGATATCCTTGATAGTCACCCATGACCTCAATTGTCAAACTCAGATCCGCTTCGTGACTCTCGTATATATGATACATTAGTATAGTATAACATAGCGCATAGCTGATCGATCCATAGCCGGGCGACATGGTACTGCTACATGCGTGTCCTCTCATCTTGTTTCTACGGACTCATAGACTTCGAGAGCATGATCCCACTAATCATGGGGACATATCCTCTCTTGGACTACTCCATGCTAAACATCTTCAACATCTTGTCTATGTATGTAGACTATGAAAGACAAGCAACCTTTTAAATTTATCTCTATAGGTCTTTATCCCCAATATGTAGGTCGCTTCTCCAAGGTCTTTCGTGGAGAATGTACCTAGACAATAATTATATCTATAGATTGTATCTATAATATCATATTGACCAATTTTACCAATGAGACGTCATTTCCACTAAGTAATATGTCATCCACATATAACACTAGGAATACGACTACACTTCCACTTGCCTTCTTATATACACAAGGCTCATCCGCATTTTCATGAAAAAATCAAACTCTTTGATTTCCACCTTAAATCGGATATTCCAACTCCTAGATGTTAACTTCAACCCATAAATGGATCTCTGGTTCAGACATTTTATCGCCACTTCTAGATGTGAAGCCTTAGGTCAGACTACACTTTCTCGCTAGGGCTTCTATTAAGGAAAGCTATCTTCACATCCATTTTCCATATCTCTTAATCACAATGAGCGGCGATGGCTAGGAGTATTCTTATGGATTTAAACACTAGTCATAATCAACTCCTTGTTTTTGACGATAACCCTTAGCCATAAGCCTAGCTTTATAGGTAATCACATTGCCTTCCGTGTCACTCTTCTTCTTGAAGATCCACTTACACCTTATGGGTTTTATCCCTCTAGGTGAATCAACCAAAGTCCCTTCTTGGTCTATTCACATGGAATCCATCCTTGACTTCATGGTTTCAAGCCATGTATCAAGTTCTGAGTTACTCAGAGTTTCACCGTGGGTATTAGGCTCATCAATCTTTGTGAGCAATACGTTCCACAATTCACTAATGAGAAATCTATATTTCTTTGGAACAGTACGTATCCTACTATTAATACGATGTGCTTGTGTTTTTAAAAGGATTGGTTGTTACTTCATCACCATGAGTAACTGATGAGTGCCTAAAACACTCATGCCATACCCGCGTCTGTCTTATGGTTTTAGCTTAATTTTATTGTTAAATACGCATTTCTATAGCCTGATATTTGATTCTTGCCTTTTGTGTGAACAGCAGGTGGAACGGGCAGTTTTTGGGACCATTTTGGAGTTGAGAGAAGAAAAGCATGAAGCTGGCAGGAACGTCGCGAAGTCCTAGCGTCGTGACGTCGGCTCGATTTCTCCATCACAATCATTAAAAGCAAAAAGGGGCCAGAATTCGAGGGTGTCAAAGAACGTACGAACGAGGGCACGGGAATTTAGAGCAAAGAATTCCACCCGTAATCAACTAAGAGACCTACTTTTGTATTTTCTCCTTTTTCTGATAAAACTGCTGATGTTTTATAGATTGAATACTCGTGTAATTACTTCCAGTATGTTCTAGTTTCACATCTATGGTTTTGTTGAACCCTGTCACGATTGCATGGATTAAAGATTTAGATTTTATATTATTCAGTTATTTATGACTTGTTAGTATCTGCTCTATATTTGTGATTTATACACATGTGATGTCTGGCCAACATTGGCATGATTTTACTGGGTTTCTGAGATCGAGATGAGGACGCCCCAGTGGATCTCGAATAGAGCTTACCCTTGGTCAATAATTCGTAACAGAGATATCCTGATTCCGAGGGTGGCGATTAAGGTTAGAACATTTAAGCGTTTTGGAGCATTGGGTTGGGGTAGAGATACACTCAACCCTGCTAGCGAGATAGACGGATACACCTCGAGAGAGGGTATCTCGTAGGCACGATCACCCCGTCATCAATAAGTCGTGAATAAACTGAATAGTAATTTCTCTAGGTAGGAATCCATCAAAAGTGGCAGGGGGAGACATAGCCCTAGTCTCCACAACACAGTAAAGTACTAAGATAAATTAGATTAGTTTAATCTCACACAAAGAGAGTCAATTATTACCCAAAGCCTACGCCCGCATAATATTCAAAGCAAACTCAAATGAATCAAGGCACTTTTCCCCGCGGGATCGACATTCGCACTTAGGTACACTGACATTTGATACGACGCGTGCACTTGGCGCATATAGGCGATACATTTTACACATCATGCTTTACTTATCAAGTTTTTAAATTATCGCTGGGAATAAGTTTAGTGTTGATATTGACAACAAGGCAATTAGATATTACTCTGGAATTTTTGTTTTTTTTATTTTGTTTTACAAGTGCTGGTAATTTGGTCTTTCTATTTCGTGTGTGATTGCAGTCAAGGTTACAGTGAGTGCATGCGAACACGAGGTCAGGTTGAATTACATCCGTTTGATCCTGAGCCGGAAAGAACCTTACACCGATTAGTCCGAGAACTAAGAACAACACAGAATAGAAATCTAGCAAACATGCAGAACAATGAAGAGCAGGATCTTAGCCTTGAGCAAAACGAGCCACAAAGGGGCCGTAATGGGAACACCTGAGAGGAATCAAGCACCTGTGCCAAGGAGCACAAATTTTGATGATCCATTCATGCTGCTAAGAGTTTACCACCGCCATAGCTTGTTCAGACGGGCTATCCAAAGACCATCATCAGCGCATAACTTCGAGTTGAAGCCGCAAATCTTACACCGCTTCCATCCTGCTCTACTGGATTGCCTAATGAGAACTAAATATGCATTTGACCTTCAACTTCCTCGGCTTCATTTACACGATCAAGTACAATGGGGTCACTAAAGAGGCACTCAGGTTGAGATTATTCCCACTCTCACTAGGTGATAGAGCCAAACATTGGTTGACAAGTCAACCACCAGATTCCATTACTTCATGGAATGACTTAGTGCAGAAGTTCTTAACCAAGTTCTTCCCACCTGCAAAAATTGCACAACTGGTGCACGAGATCAATACTTTTGGACAACTAGAGGGAGAGAACCTGGCAGAAGCATGGGATAGATTTCACGAACGGTTGAGGAAGTGCCCACATCATAAACTGACCAGATGGATGCAGGTCCATACTTTTTATAATGGTATGAGGAATGCGACTAGAACAAAGGATTACCGCCCCAATAGAGGGGCTTAATGAAGAAGTACACTACAAACCAAGCATATGAAATCTCGAAGATGCCGCTACCACACCAATCGGTGGCCTAGAGAGAAGACTACACCAGTGAAGGCCATAGGCGGTACGTGATAACTGTGTTCTCAATAATCTGTTACTCATGTCGCACAACCACTAAACAAATCGACTAGACAGTTATTGCACAACGACGTGCCATACAAATTAACCCATGGAGTTGTGTGAATCTATGGAGGACAACACAAGAGCATAGAATGCCACGGACACTGCATGCGAGAGGCAAGCCCAATATGTGTCAAGATTTAATCATAGGCACTACAACAATGTGGCTGCAAGATGGCAACAACCATCGAACTAAAATCAAGGCCAAGGGTATAATACTAAAATAGTCGAATAAATGGGAATATGGATGGAGGAACAATCAGAACAACATGCCACCACCCCGAGTGAGCGAACCACCTCCCGAGAAAAAAGTGGACTTCGAACAAGTCCTTGCGCAAATGCTCACCTCACATACTGCCTTTTATAATGATATACGCTAATATGCAAACACCAAGCCACCTAATCAACAACTGCCAACATGGGCTTGAGAAATTTCAGAGGTGTAGATGGCCAAATGGCCAATCTATTGACAGAAGGCAATGGTTCCTTACTACAACTTAGAAGTGAACTCCGAGATGAGAGGGGGAATGAACATGTAAAAGCAATCACGCTGAGAAGTGGTAAAGAGTCATGATACAAGGGAAACCCTGAAGACAGAGGAGGTAGAAATCGAGAAGTCATCCAAATCTGTACCAAAATGATAATACAGAGAGGGAACAACCCCAAGAGAAATAGTCTGTGGGAGAAGAAACTGAAGCAAAGGATAGTTCACAACCCATAGCCTCAATTCCGTATCCCCAGCGTCTAAAGAAGCATGTCGGATAAGGCCATCAAATTTATGGAAGTATTTAAGAAACTGCACATCAATATTCCGTTTGCTGATGCTTTGGAACAAATGCCAAGTTATGTCAAATTTATGAAGGACATCTTGTCTCAAAAGAGAAGATTGGCAGATTTCGAAACAGTCAACCTAATCGAGGAATGTAGTGCTATCCTTCAGAGGAAGATGCCATAAAAGCTAAAAGACCCAGGCAGTTTCACTATCCTCGCAGACCATCAAAAACGCTTATCTTGATAGAGGCTCAGTGATTTCGCGCCGCAGATTAATCTAATGCCCCTATCCATATTTAGACGGTTGGGGTTAGGAGAAGCTCGCCCAACTACAGTCACACTCCAGCTAGCTGACAGGTCCTTAAAGCATCTGAGAGGGGTGATAGAAGATGTCTTAGGAAGGCTGATGTTTATCTTCCCAAAGAGATTTCATTGTATTAGATATGGAAGAAGATAAAGAAATACCCATAATCTCGAGTAGACTATTTCGTAATCAGCTTAAGTGATCGACGTCGTGAGGGGAGAGCTAAATTGAGGATGTGAGGGAGGATGGGGGTCAAGTTCAACGTGTTCGAAGCTATGAGACATCCGGAAAAGAGTGATACATGCTTCATGATAGAGACCGTAGAGGCTATAGTGTCTAGCCAAAGTGGTCTCACTGATCCTTTGGAGGCTAGCCTAGTATGTAGTGATTCCTTAGAATCTAGGCAAAGAGGCAAGAGGAATATGTAAATGGATGGATTCCTTCCCGAACCCAATAGAAGGAAATATTTGAATTCTAGGTGAAAATATAAAACGCCTGTGCTATTTGTTGAACAACCATCCAAGATGGAACAAAAGCCATTACCTATCCATTTGAAGTATGCATATCTTGGGACGGACTCTACCTTACCAGTGATTATTTCGTGTCCCCGATAAAAGAATAGAGGAAGATAAGTTATTGAGGGTACAGAGATCAAGCAAAATGCGCTCGGATGGTCTCGCCGATTTTAAAAGGGATTCACTTCTTCCTATGTGAATGCATCAATTTTGTCGAGGATGGTCATAAGCCCCTTCAGTGGAGGCACAGAGGAGATTGAATCAACTATGAAAGAGGTACTGTATGAGGTATTAAAGTGCTGGATATCTGGCTATTTATCCGATTTCCGATGAAGCAGTATGGGCAAGTCCGTACAAGTAGTAACGGAGAAGAGGAACAAATCGCTTGCCATAAGAACCGAGAATAACACATTATTGCTTCTTCGTAATGTACTTCACCGTGGAGAATTTGTATTGATTATCGAAAACTGAATAAGGCCACTTGAAAAGATCATTTCCCATTGTCGTCTATGGATCAGATGTTGGATCGATTAGCCGGATAATGGTCATTACTATTGCTTTTGGATGGATATCTACTACAATCAGATTGCTATGGCCCTCGAAGATCGTGGAGAAGACACATTCACATGTCCCTACGCACATTCGGGATGGGCGATGCCTCGTCGTAATGCGCACTTTCCCAACGATGTATGATGGCCATATTCTCCGGGAGAAGAAAAGACAATCGAGGTCTTCATGGATGATTTTTCTGTCTTGGGAAGCTCCTTCGACAATTGTCTGGAGAATTTGAGGTCGGTGTTGATCATATGTGAGGAGACCAACCTTGTACTCAATTAGGAGATGTGCCATTTTATGGTACCGGAGGGCATTGTACTTGGGCATTGGATTTCTGTAAGAGGAATAGAGGTAGACAGAGCAAAGATTGAAGCAATTGAAAAATCATCTCCACCCTCTTCGGGAAAAAGGGATAAGAAGCTTTTTAGGCCACGCTGGATTCTATAGACGCTTCATCAAAGACTTTTCTCAGATTGCAAAGCCATGAGCCGAATTTATCGGTCCAAGGGATCAGACCAATTTTGTCCCTAAGCACTTCAGACATCCTATGGGTGTCATACTCACCCATTGTTCTCATATAACACCATTTAGGCCCTTTTAGGCTCCTGGTCTTTCTCCTCGAGCCTCGGTGGGTCATATACCATTGAGTGCATATGTATTTCACTCCCTGAGTGTCAATGAAAGGCGCTGCATCGTGTCATAGGAAGAAAGTGGCGCCCAAAGGTTTAGCTTCAATCGGAGTTTATGGAGGCGTCATATTTGGAGCACTTTCGAGCTTGTTTCATTGTATCTCCTTTGTCTCGAGCCTGTAATTGTTCAATGCTGCTCTTTGCGGATTCTTATTCGCCAAGGAGGTTTGCGTTAAAAATTGGTACCTTGTCAACTGCTTGACCAATCGGTTTGATTGGTTCGTCGATGTAGTATGTATACAACACTGTTTTTTGGGTGATTTTGGCAAGCACTCCTCCTTGTTTTGATCATATCTCCCTCATCCAAACTTAGAATGGTGTACCGTTTTTTTTTGCTCTCCTTATTCTTCAGGGAACATTCTATCCAAATTTCATAATTTTCCTCAACCGGCTCGACTGGTTGGCATCCGTTCAACTGCTAGAAGTTGGGACAACTTGTGTGGAGCACTGCTTTTTTTTATGGATTTCAGAGCCCAAATCCTAATGGTTCGGGCCCATAAGCTCCAAATGACCTGGAAGCATTATTCATTTTGGGCCTTGTCTTAGGTTACATACAGCCCACCATGAACCCATGTGGATACTTGGAGGTGAAGCAAGCTGAAAACTTAAGTGATTCAGCTTGCATGGGAAATGAGGAGGGGAGTGAATGGGGTGCTTATTTTGTGACTGATTAGGCCCTTTTCCAAAGCTTGAAGGAGAGAAAAACAAGAGGCTTTGATGGCTGAGGTGGGAAATTAGCATGTGCGACATAGAGATCAGATTGGAAAACCTTGGAGGGACATACTCCGGTCTTGACACACGTTTGTTGGATTTTTTCCGGATGTAGCTTGGTTTCTGCTCAGAGTTTTATGAAGAGGTAAGAAATGGAACCTGGCTCCACTTCTATTCTATACAGGATATTCTTGACCAAATTTTAGGTTTTTACCTCAACCATTTGGAACCGGTTTTCACGCTCATACGTGGAGCCGATTCAACTGCCGCTAGAACAGTTCGGCAGTTTGATTTGTTTTGCTGGTTCTCACTCAACTGGAGCTGAGAATCAATCACCGTTTGTTTTTTGGATTCCTGACTCCTTAAAGAAGATTCTGACAATTTTTCAAATATTTTCTCAAACTGTCCAGATCGGGTTGGAAACCAAAACCAGCTTCTACTTATCGGTTCAGTTTGCTGGAACAGCAGTTTCGGCAAATTGATTTGTTTTGGTTGGTTCTCACCATCCGAGCTGAGAATCAATCGCTTTGTTTTTTTGGATTCTTGACTCTTAAAGAAGATTCTGAAGATTTTGAATATTTTCAACCGGTCTAGACTGGAGCAGAAACTAAACCAGCCGCTCATTTGGTTCAGTTTGCTGGAACGGCAGTTTGGTGTTTGATTTGTTTGTGTTGGTTCTTGGTTACTGAGTCGGAATCAACTCCGTTTGTCTTGTTGGATTCCTGAATTTGTAAGGAAGGTTCTGAAGATTTTTGAAATATTTTGTCAACCGTCCAGACCGATTGGGAAACCAAACCAGCCGGCTCATTTGGTTCAGTTTGTTGGAACGGCAGTTTGGGTGGTTTGATTTGTTTGTGTTGGTTCTTGGTTACTCGGAGTCGGAATTGAACTCCGTTTGTCTTGTTGGATTCCTGACTTTGTAAGGAAGGTTCTGAAGATTTTTTGTACATTTTTTCAAACTGTCCGGGATCAGAAAGTTGGGAAACCAAACCAGCCAGCCTATTTGGTCTAGTTTGCTGAAACTGCAAGCTTTGGGTGGTTTGATTTGTTTGTGTTGGTTCTTGGTTACCTCTTGAGTCTAATTGAACTCCGCTTTGTCTTGTTGGATTCATGAATATTTGAGGGAAGGTTCTTACAAAATTTTGAGTTCTATCTCAACTGGATGAACCGTTGGGGAACTAGATCGTCAGTTTGTTGGTTTCAAGGGTCCTTTTGACATTTCTTAATTAGCTTCCATGATCTTGTGGAGTCTGAGCCCATTCGCCTCAACCATCGTAGTTATATTTAGGGTCCGAAATGGGGCTTATCTAGGTTAATGGTTCCATTTTGGATTCTTGAGAATCGTGGTCTATGCGGGTCCAAGGGTGATTAGTTAAGCACCAATACCAATCTAGTGTTTTGTCGGTGGAATTCGATTCTTCGAGATGAATAGACGGTTTGTTTAATGGATGTGTGCTGTAGCATCAATATTTAACAGATGCAATGGTTTCTCCTAGTTTGCTTTTCTTTTATATTTAATTTTGAGAATAAGATGCCCAAACGCTGACTGAATTCTTATACAATAATTGGTTAGGGACCACAGTATGTGTTTAGTGTCTGGGTAAATGAATTTCACATGGATGCTCGGTGTTTGAGTGCCATGCATGCTTGCTATGTTTGTCAGTTAACCTTGATGTACAAGCAGGGGCTGGCGACCGTAGGTACGCACCATTTTCGCTTTGGTTGAGTGTTTTTAAGCATGCTAGATACCAATTAGGTTGGTCTGATCTAAGTTGTATGTTTAGCCTATGAGACTATCTGATTTTTGACCCATATGCTCCTACATACCCAATTCACTAGTAGAGACCGAGTTCCGGGCTTAGAAGGGTGCTACCTCATATGAGGTACCTTCCCGATAGGTAATTTGATCCCTGGACTCAGAAATCTAGTTTTCGCAGACCGCTTTTCCATAATCGGGAGTCATTGGGGTTTTTGTTCTTACTTGGTTTTCCCACTTAAAAATAAAAATAAAAGTAAGTGGCGACCCAAAGCAAAACTGCTCTCCCTCGGGGGACGGATTTTCCAAAACTCGAAAATCAACCCACATTTTCTTTTCACATTTTTTCCTTCCATTTTAAAAGCGAGTCGCGTCGATCCGTGGATTGGGTAGGGTCCACAGGGACACCATTTGAGTTTGATGCAGCAGGCGCGCGCATTTTCAAATTTTGAAAGATAAATTGATATCGCCATTAAGAAAAATTAGATCAGCCTTCCATTTTAGCTAATGTGTGACGCACTATGCGATTGGGGTAGTGTTAGGGCAGAAAAGAGAAAGAATATTCCAGGATCTACTATGCTAGCCGAACTATGACACGATGCCGCCCGTTCAATCCACGCCACCACTTAAAAAGAACCATTGGCCATTGTCTTTGCTTTTGACAAATTTAGGCCTTATTTGATTGGTAATAAGGTAGTAGTCCACACTGATCATTCCGCCATAAAATACTTGATGACTAAAAAAGACGCCAAGCCCAGATTAATCCGGTGGGTTCTCTTGCTGCAAGAATTCGATTTAGAGATTAAGGACAAGAAGGGAACGGAGAACCTAGTTGCAGATCATCTTTCAAGGTTAGAAGGGGCAAGTGATGAGGCCCATGTGAATGAAAACTTCCCCGATGAGAAGCTCTTAGCTATTGAAGACAAAAGGGCGGTTCCATGGTTTGGTGTATCACGCGTGGAATTATTTGTGGCTAAGGTGATCCTCCACTTAGCTATCAATATAAAAGAGGTTTTTGCACACTTGAAACACTACTATTGGGAGGAACCTATTCATACAGGCATTGTGCCGACTCAAGTGATCGTGAGATGCGCCAAGATGAAATGAACAAAAGATTCCGAATCCATTGCCACACTTTACCATGTGGAGGGCATTTCGGCGGCCAGAGAACAAGAGCCAAGGTGCTTCAATCAGGCTTCTACTAGCCTAGCTTATTCAAGGATGCTCATCAGTTCGTATCCACTTGAGAAAAATGCCAGCGAATGGGGAGCATTTCTAGAAAGGATGAATAGCCCATGCACACAATTCTGAAGTGGAGCTATTTGATTTATGGGGGATGGATTTCATGGGTCCATTTCCCTTGTCTTTTAATAACTTGTACATCTTGCTGGTAGTAGATTATGTCTCTGCTGGGTTGAAGCACACTCGACTCACCAATGATGCTAAGGCAGTGGGCCCAATCTCTTCAAAGCCATATATTCTCACTCTGGGCCACTCCACGAGCACTGGACATGATAACACCCATTTATGCAAATAAGATGATTGACAAAGTCTTGCATTAAGTATGGAGTGCGATATCGTGACATCCCCGGCGATACCACCTACGTGACAAAACAAGTGCAGAGGTATCAATCGAGAAATCAAGTCCATTTTGAAGAAATACCAATGTACCAAAGAAGGATCAAGGAAAAGATTGAAGATGCACTCTGGGCGTACAGAACAACATTCAAGACACCATTGGGTATGTCGCCATTTCAAATTGTTTATGGGAAAGCATGCCACCTTCCAGTGGATTTGGAGCATCGAGCTTACTAGGCAACTTGGCAGTTGAACATGGACAGTACATTAGCCGGAGAGAAGCGGATGCTTCAACTCAGTGAATTGGACAAATTCGACAAGGAAGCTTATGAGAATGCTCGCATTTACAAGGAAAGGACGAAAGCCTGGCACGATAAACATATTACCAGGAAGGAATTCGAGGTGGGGCAACATGTCCTCTTGTTTAATTCCCGACTTAAACTTTTTCCTAGGAAATTAAAGTCAAGATGGTCGGGACCATTTACGGTGACCAAAGTTTTTCCACATGGAGGGGCAGAAGTTATGCATCCAAAGGAAGGAACATTCAAAGTTAACACCCAACGGTTGAAGCCGTACTTAGGGGGCGAGTTCCATACGAATAAGGTACTATCCACCGGGAGTTGAAGGTCAAGAAGGAGGCCAAAGAAGGGGCCATCCGCCCGGGTTTTTGGGAACATTGAGATTCAGGGCCGTCAAGCTAACGACATTAAACAAAGTGCTTCTTGGGAGGCAACCCAAGTTTTTCATGAAATCTTCCTTTCCATAGTTTAATTTTTATGGCTTGTTTTAATTGGTGGGTTTGGTTTCTTCGCCTCGCCCGTAATCGGATTTTCGCTATCTCGCTTTCGTGGCCCGAGGATCAATGGAGGATCCGCCGAAACCTACTTCAAACGTTAAAAAGGGGTCACCATTTGCACAGAGGGGGGTTTTTCTCAGGCCTTAGAATCTTGTGAAAATTTTTCATTTTGGCCTCCTCTATAACGTCGCGACGTTGGATCTCAACGTCGCGATGTCGGTTTTTCCCTTCTCTAGAACGTCGTGATGTTGGATCCCAACGTCGCGACGCTGATTTAGACTCTCCTCGCCATGTCGCCACGTTGATCTCAACGCCGACGCATCGGGGCCATCTTCGAACGTCGCGACGTTGAGCTCGAACATCGCGACGTTTGTCTTCCAAAAATGACGCGACGTCACTCAAGGCTTTTATCAACTCAACCAGTCTTGTCTTTTCAGCCTCTACCCCACACACCCTCGCACACACTCCTCGCTTAATCCCTCACACTACCCTACCGCACCTCCATTGTCGCCACCTCCGACCACCTCGCCGCCCCTGCCTCCACCAGTCTTCCCCCACTCACGCCAGTCCTCTGTCCCTGTCTCGCGCATCCATCACTCACACACGGGTGCCCCGCCCCCTCGCATCCGTCGGCTCCCCTCGTGGCTTGGCTTCGCGGTGGCCCGGCCCCATTCCCGGTCCCCACCAAGCAGACTTGGCTCAGCCCCGCGAGTCCTTTCTTGCAGTGTACCCCTAGGGTCGTGGCCACCCTCCTGTCGCTTCCTAGCCTCGTTGCCTCCTACTGTGCACCCTAGGTGCTCGATCTTTTGTCCAGGTCACTTGGGAGTAGCATCCTCTATGCCATTCAGGCTCGGTGCGCCCATTGGTGCCCAAGAGGTCTAAACCCAACCCTCTACACCTATTTCGGGTAAGCGGCAGAAATTGACTGCTAAACGGGGTCGGGCTAGTGAGGACTCGACTCCGAACTTCGACCTCACCAAGTTTGTCAATGAGGGTGCCGCTGATCGGTTTGATACCATATGTAAGAATAGGTCCTTTATCAAGGAAAAGGGCTTCCACCACCCCGACGATTTCTTCGCCAGAAGCACCATCAAGCGACTAGGATGGTGGGCGCTATGCCAACTAATCTCTGCCTGAATGCTGACGAGTGTGGCACGAGAATCCCACGCCAACCTCGCTCCCATGTCGTCAAAAAGGTCCAAAAGGCGGTGTGTTGGGTGACTTCAAAGGCGGAGTCTATCAACCTCAATTCTATAATCTTGACCGCCCCCGAGCCTTTCGACCATCTATAAGCCACTAGACTACTCCGATGTTATCCGGTCTCACCAACAAGCAGGTGAGTGGTAGGTTAACAGTGAAGGGCACGTCATGTACCTAAGGCCAAGACGTGGCCTATATTCCTAAGGTCTGGCATCACTTCATCACGTCGTGTCTCATTCCGACGACGAACATGTGTGAAGTGACCTCCAAGCGTGCCCTGCTCAACTACACCATCATCCAGGACATACCCTTTGATGTTAGGCAGGTTATCGAGGATGCCATCCCTCCATAATCCGGACGGAAATGAAACCCGGGGTGCAATCTTTCATATACTGGCTTATGCAAGCGAGCCAATTTTAGAGGACAATGAGGTGGATAATCCCATTAAGGCCATATCTGGCCAAGCGTGACAAACCGTGTACCACGACCGAGGGGGATACACGACAATGAGCCCTGACGAGGATGAGCTCCATGAGTCTCAAGCCTGCTTTGACTCCCAAGCATCCCTGTGGTGACGGCAGACTCTACTCACCCACCACCACCACCACAAAGATACCCTCAATCATGATTCCATCCATCCCACCCCTGACCTATAGGACCCGGTGCTCGCCCTCATTGACCGCTTTGACGCCTTATGGGACGAGACGCAGGAGCACCGAGTCCTCATTACCCAGGATATGGAGGCCCTCCGAGCTAATGCATCATTCCGGCTAACCAAAGCATTATTCCGAATCAAAGAAATTCCCAGAGCGCCCAAATTCTCTCCAAAATTTTCAAGATTCCACCACCCAATCGCCAGAGTGACACCGATCACTGTAGTTTCATCCTCCGCTCTTTCTAGCCAATGGGACACTGTGATAACTGCTTGGGGTGGTGGATTTAGTTTTATTCTATTGGCATATTTTGTGATGGGTTATTTTTATTTTCGTATTCCTACTTTAGTTTAGTTTAGTTTATGTTTGTTTATTTTAGTATGCCGAGTCTTGTGTTTAGTTTTTGTTTTTTTTATGGTAGTTCCTTTCTTTGTTCAGTGGTTTAGTCACTGGGAGTCCCTAGTATTAGGAAATGTTAACATTGAGAGTGTTTAGGTAGTGTGTGCGTGATGCCATGCTTGAGAGTTGAGGATTTGTTTTGACCTAGTCCACTATCATCATGGGCGAACAGAGTACAAATTCAGAAAGGATTCGTAGGGTGTTAGATGCTCGGGAATTTCAGGTTGAATTGGTAGGGCGGCAAAGTGAATCACCTCCGGGATATTCAAGAAACTATTTCAACGACCATCACCTGCCACGTATGACCTTTAGGGTATGCCTAGGTACCGGGCCCGTCTACTAAGGTTCAACAAACCCTGGGAGTCTTTAAACACCAAAGAGATGGGACACCATAAATAAAAGAGGATTGCCTTCGAGCCCCAAATGAAAAATGAAAAAAAAAATGAAAAAAAAAAGGAAAAAGAGAAGAAACATAGGAATAGAATAAGTGAGATCTTCCAATCGGAATCCCGGGCACAGTCCGAGGGGCCTTTCAAAGCCCAATGCCCTTAGCCAACTGGCCGGGAGTCATTGACTTCACTGTGCCTGCTATAGGGGACATGACAGTTTCCCAAGCATCTTAGGGCCCTTAGGCTTAGTCGAGTGCCCTGGGTGACGCTCGAGGGAACTGAATGCTCGGTGCCCTTAACTAACCGGTGGGATTCACCAACTAATCCTCAATACACGGACACTTCAATACAAACTTACGGCACTAGTTTTTTCTTTATGCATAGGTATGTTAATGAATACAAACGGCGCTCCTATCTTTCTCTATAGTTAGATTCTCCCAACTAGGAGTTGAAAACTCAAGTTTGGGGGCCAGCCGAACTAAGATATACGCTTAGAGGTCATTTATTCAATGCACATATAGGGTCCTTGGGAAAGGCTATTGAATACCCTGCAGGTTGAGGAGCGGTTTAACCGCACCGTAGTTCAAACTAATTCTTCGAAAAGTCGAACACTCCTACTGATCCTCAAATCTCTAATAAAGGTAAGAATGTGAGTCGGTCCATTTGATCCTTCGTCTATCACGTGCACTACAATCCTAGTGTTAGGTTATAGCATGTAGGTTTTGTGTCCGGCGAGCCGCTTCTGCTTGGGGACAAGCAAGAAGCTAAATTTGGGGGTGTGATGAGTGCCTAAAAACACTCAAGCATAAATTCAAGGTCATTTTATGGTTTTAGCTTAATTTTATAGTTAAATACTTATTTCTATAGCCCGGTTATTTGATTCTTGCATTTTGTGTGAACAAAGAGGGTAGAACGGGTAGTTTTTTGAGACTATTTTTGAGCCGAAGAAAAGAATGAGCCGCGGTGAATCGCCATGATGCCCTGCTGCAACGCCCCAAAGGCCGCGACTGTCAACATGAAGAAGAAGCCAATGGCGGGCCACTGCCATGACGCTTCACCGCCGCGACGCTGGGCCAAGATTTCCATCATAATCATTAAAAGTGTAAGGCCAAATTTGAGGGTGTCAAGAACGTATTTAACGCAGGGGCAAAGTAATGGAAAGCAGAAAAAAGAAAATACCGACAAGAAGAGACCTACTTTGTATTTTCTCTCCTTTTTCTCGATAAAACTCGATGTTTTATGAGATTGAATACTGTAATTATTTCCAAAGATGTTCTAGTTTCACATCTCGGTGTTGTTGAACTCACACGAATGTACGGATTAAAAGATTTGATTTAAGACACATTCAACATTTTGATTATATACACAACAAGACAGATCCCGCCTCTCTTTATGCAGAAGGTATATGTGATTTATACATGTGAGATGTCCGCCAACATTGCATGATTTCACTGGTATCCGAGATTGAGAGATGAGGACGCCTGGTGGATCCGAATAACAGAGCGACCCTGGTCACCCGTAAATAGAGATATCCCGATTCCGAGGGCGGCGATTAAGGCCAGAAGACGGCCGTTTGGAGCATTGTTCAGCAGAGATACACTCAACCTCGGCGGCGAGATAGCGATACACCTCGAGAGGGTATCTCGTAGGCACGATCACCCCACATCAATAAGTCGGAATAAACTGGAATAGTAATTCTCTAGGTAGGAATCCATCAAAGTGGCAGGGAGACATAGCCCTAGTCTCCACAACATGTGAAAGTACTAAGATAAATTGGGATTAGTTTAATCTCACATAAAGAGGTCAATTTGTCATCAAAGCCTACGCTCTGAGCACATTCAAAGGCTAAACTCGCAATCAAATCTGACTTTTCTCCCGTGGATCTCCGTATCTGCAGTACATCAGACATTTGATACGGCGCTGCACTGCAAAGTATATAGGCACACATTCCACATCACGCCTCGCCATCAATAACATCCCAAATTAAGTCGCTTGATCTCGTGTCTACGAAGCACCCTTGAACTTCACCAAGTTCATCATTGCTCCCACCGTCTCTCTCAAGAGAAACTCCTTTCTAATAGTGACAACATGCTTGAAACAACAAACTTGTTCCAAAGTTTTGTATAAAACTGATATCCAAAACTTCCTAATATCCCCAAAACAGACACCTATCAAATTTAGCCTCCAGCCTTTGTCCATAGCTTGCTTTCTAAGGTGATAACCTCAATATCTGTGAGAAAAAGAGATCCTTGTTAGTCATTATCCCATATGGAGTAACCACAACCGACTTTGATTAGACCTTGTTCAACACTTAAACAATAGTCCTTACATGCACACCAAATTGACTTGAGTAGATCTACTTTACCATCATAGACCCTTACCATGTCTAACAAGGTCTGTTCCTTTCCCAACCACACCATTGTGTAAGAGTAAGGTGGAGTCCCACTGTGACAAAATCCCATTGTCCCCGAGATAATCCAAACGCTTTGGCCTGCACTCACCCACCTCGATCCGATCTAAGTGATTTTGTACTTGGTCCTCAAGTTCTTCTCTACCTCATTTCCGAATTCTTGACTCCTTTCAGCCTCAGACTTATACCTCATGAGATACAAGTTCCCATATCGTGAATAGTCATCGATGAAGGTTATGAAGTATATAAAACCACCTCTGGCATGCATACACATAGGACCACATACATCAATATGTTGATTACTACCCAAAAAGTGTTATTTTACACCCTTATTAATACAGGTTTTGAGCACTTTTTGTTTACTAATAAGCCTAATTGAATCCACTGGGTAGCGTTGGGGACTCAGCAAATTTTACTAATCAAATTTTAAAGTAAATTCTTGCAGTTTTGTGCTTTAATCTCATGCCAAAGTTTTTGAGTTAGCTCAATCATGAAGAAGCTAAGATGAACTCATATAGTTGCAATGTCCGTAAGGAAAGAGAAGCAAAGAAGCAAAGGTATTTAAATGGAGCAGATTGCAAAAATTTCGCAATCTAATTTTCACCTCGCATTGTTCAAGTCGCGACTGCTCATGCCGATTTTGACTTTGACTGGTCCCTTTTGGTTTTCTTCATTTTCGCCTCTATGTTGTAATAGTGCTTGTTTTGATATTTTGGTAATTTTGTATTGGGTATTGTCTATAAAAGACCCTAGGCATGACACTGTAAGGGAAACCCTTTTTGCTGATGAATAAAAATTTATGGGTGGGAACCTTTCAGTAGTTCCCCCTCTTTCTCATTTTCTCTCATTTTCCCTCACTTTCTCTCCCTTTCTCACTAGCCAAACAACCTCCGAGGATGACAACTCGGAGGATGAGCGGCTAGAATCCTTTCCCTCCTCCTTGAAGGAGAAGCACACAAAGGGTGATCCAAAGGTAAATCGAGGGTTTCATCTTCTTCATACCACCGCGCTGTGTTTCCTTTCTAACTTTAGGCTTTCTAATTCTCAAATCTCCTTGGAATGCACTACTGGGTGTTTTTAGGTTAAGTGGATGCTGTCGCTAGGGATCCATCGAGATCATTAGTTACCTCTATGATCCATTGTGCGTGAGTCAAGGTGACTTATGTTTTAATGATCAGAGCACTAATGGCCAAAGTGGATGCCATTTTTAAAGGATAGCTATTGGCAACAATCTTTATAGCTAAACAAGATCCGCTCAGAAATGATTATAGGCCACCTCCCACGCACAAAGACCCCGGAAACCCCTCAACAGTTCTATAATCCAAATCCTATGACTCAACACTTCAAGGAGTTCTATTTACATTTTAACTTGTTTTATTTTTCGCCCAAACATTTCACCCTTAACTGCTTTTATCAAAACCTAAACCAAATTGAATTCACTAAATTGAACCTCATTGTAAGTCATTTCCAGCAAAGAAACCCATCCCCGTGTTCGAATCTTAGAGTTTCATTTGGCATCAGTGAGTACTGCTACGATTTAGGAGTTTAGGTTTATAACTTTGTTGATTTCAAAGATACCCTATTGCAAACACAAACCATATGTAATAGTCCTGAATAGTCCTTTGCTCGTTTCACCTTCAAAGGTTAATCCCGCTATCTTAGCCTAACAAGCAGATTCATAATTATTAAATGATTCACAATCAAATGACACCAAGCGCTCACTGTAACTCAACAAGTGTGTTTCTATTTACGGTAAGACAATGCCATGTGTAGATGATATGAAGATTATCTCTTGGTTCTTTTATTATTGTGCTAATATTTAATTTGAATGAATATATCCACATGTAAGTCCCGCTTTAATGTTCATGCTATAAATCGATATCAGAATAGTAACAAACTAATATCAAAAATTACATAAAACCCTTTTGTTCAAACATGAAACCAAAATATTGTTCTTCGTCAATGCTGAGAAATAATAGCAATCTTCCAAATTTAAACAAAATCACAAGGGACGTTCAAAACATAAGTCCCAATGGAAACAGCTTGTAAATCCTTTGTACGCATTACTAATCCGTCAGATTCTCCCTTCATGGCTTTCTAATGCTCCTGGCTTTGTATATCAAACCATATGTATGAGCCAGCATAACCGTATCGCGATACCCATATGTTGTTAAGAAATGTGGATTAATCGTGAATGACATAAATACCAAGATGATGGTGCATCACATGCGACTCGTTCGACCCAAGTAGGTTTTGCGCCTTCTTCCAATGGCCATCTTGACCACAATGGAAGCAAATGCCCTTTGAAGAAATCTTTTCCGGGGTAGTCTCTTTGCCTTTCTTCTTAGCCATTTTCCCCGCAGCCATTTCAAGTACGTTGATCAATTCGGGTATGGTAGGTATTTTATGGACCATCTCATAGTCGAGCATAAACTGTGCAAAACTATCGAGTAACCTTGCTAGAATCAAGTCTATACTCAATTCTGGATCCATCCAATGACCCAATTGATCCAGCCTCTTAATGTGATTGTACACATCCGCAAAGGTACACCGCACCAGAGACACATACACCTCCCATCTTGAATCCAAAAAGAAGCCTTGCGACTCTTTTAAACCCTTCAATGGTCACCGCCATTATAATACCCCTTAGATGGCACACTATGGACATGATCCTCGGGCTTTATACCGCTTTTGAAACTCAGGTGACATGGAGGTGTGGATAAACAATCCTGCCCTCGCATTATCAACCAAGGGTTTCTTATATGCATTCTGAACACTTTTAGGTGTTGATTACTACCCAAAAAGTGTTGTTTTGTGCCTTGTTTATTACAGGTTTTGAGTACCTTTTGTGTATTAATTAGCCGAATTAACCCGATTGGCACATTAAGATCTTACCTTTACTACTAATCACATTTTGTGGCAAATTTTGTAGCTTTCACAAGCTATTCATGCTAAGTTGATTAAGTCAGCTCTAGCACCAAGAAGTCAAGTTGAATTTAGAGTTGTAGTTGAGAAACCAAAAGAAGAGAGGAGCAGAGAGTATAAGAAGAGAGCCCCCGCAAATCTCAGGTTATAAAATTTCCTCAATAGTCGAAAAATTTCAAGAAGGATCGTGACTTCCTGCAGCCGCTAAGCTGTCCCACTTTGACCCCGATTTGACCTGAGCCATTTTTCCCACTTTCCGAATTGACTCTTCATGTACAGTGGGCAGCCTATACCATTTTTAGTAAATTTTGGTTATTTTGGGTAGTATATAAGCCCCAACAAGACTCTGTAATAGGAGATCTTAACTTCTTGATAAAGAATACATTTTTCTGAGAGCGGGAACTTTCCTGCCCCTTTCATTTTCTCTCATTTTCCCTCACTTTCCCTCACTTTCTCACCAGCCAAACACCCTATGAGGATGATAACTCAGAGGATGAGTGGCTTAAACCCTCTCTTCCTTAAAGAGGAAGGCTGATGGATAAGGGATCTGGGTGTAACAGAGGGTTCTCATGTTTCAACGCAGGTATTCACTGTTCTTTTTGAGTCTCCTTTTAACCCTAGGTTTGAATCCCTTAGACGCATCTTGAATGACCAGTACTTGGTAATCTTTTAGGGTTAAGTGGATGTTTATTGCTAGATCCACTGAGATTTGTTAGTTGCCATTTATGAGTCATTGGAAGATGGGTCAAGGAGATATGTCTTTAATGTTTGAGGCCATTAAGGTTCACTAAATGCCATCTTTCAAAAGGAAAATGATTAGGGGTTTAGTTTTTATATTCAAATGATGATCCGGTTTGGGAAATGACTATAGGTCATCCTTCCCAACGCGAGGAAAAGAGCCCGATAACCTCTCAGTTATCTTAGAGACCCAAACCAAGTAGCCTGATGCTTCAAGGAGCCTTTTTTTACATTTTACTTCATTTCATTTTCAGTTTTTGACCATCAAACCCCCTTGTTTTTACCAAAAACCCCGAATCCAAAACAAACTCACCGTTTTGGCCTTAACTGTAAGTCATTTGTAAAAATAAAACCCATCCTTGTGTTCGACCCTAGAGCCACTATACTGCAGTAGCCATGCTACAGAAGTAGGAGGAAATAGGTATAAATTTTTTTGATTTCGGACCACCCTCCGTGCCATGAACCAAATGGCGCCGTTATCGGGGATGGTGCCTTAGTGAAAATGATGAACTGTTGAACACTTGTGATCATCATCACAAGTACTGGTGAATTTTTCTTAAATTCATTCTTTCTAGCATTTAACTGCTAGGTTAATTAAATTAGTTTTACTGTCCACATACATTTTTCTTTTAGGTAACAATAACCCCTTGTTGGTAGCTTTGTTTTGTTTCTTGTTGGTGTGCTTTGTGTTTCATGTAAGGTTTATGTTCCAGTGGGATAGGAATACAACAGCAGGCAAAGAGAACTTATTCCATAGTGGAACAAGGCTGTGGACTTGAACTGAGACAGCTGGACCCTCTCAAATGGAGCCCCCCACCCGAGGAATAGCAAGCCAACATGGAAACTGTGAGGAACCTCAATGCATATAGGTCCAAGGAGGGACCACATAAGACCATCCACGTGCGAGTGCACTTCATGCATCAGGCCTCCCATTGAGGACACATCATTTTCAGTTCTTACATTTTTCCACTACTCCCTACCTTCCCTGGTATGGAGAGTGAGAACCCCTATTCGCATATCGGACTTTGAGGAAGTTTGCAAGACCTTCAAAGAGGATGCTACCAATTTGGACTTAATGAGGCTAAAAATTTTTCCTTTAACTTTGAAGGATAAAGCCAAGATTTGGCTCAACTCTTTGAGGCCAAAGACCATTCAGAATTGGACCGAGATGCAGGCTAAGTTCTTAAAGTTTTTTCCACACACGTAACTGGGAACAAATGAAGAGGCAAATCTACACTTCTCGCAAATCTATGAAATGAAAATCTCTACCAATGTCGAAAGATACTTGAAACCCTGCCGCCTGGGCCTACCATGCGGTTTTGACACTTAGCTGCTAGTCAACTATTTTTACGATGAAATGTCCCCCTCCATGAAACAATTGCTGGAAACAATGTGTGGAGGAGACTTCTTGAGCAAGAATCCAGAAGAAGCCATGGACTTCCTGAACTATGTGGCAGAGACATCCAAGGCTTAAGATGAACCTAACCCAAGAGAAGTTGAGAGAATGAGACCAGCATCCAGCTCGAGAGAAGGCATGTACTCCCTCCCGGAAGACATGGAAATGAAGGCAAAATTGTCAACCTTAGCTAGAAGGTTAGAGGAGCTAGAAATGAGAAATCAACATGAGGTGCGAACAATGGCTGAGACACCTGTGCTTAACAACCTTTGTTTCATTTGTCAGTCTACTGAACACCTAGGAGAGCATTGCCCAACTGTTCCTTCAATGAGGGATATGATGGCTGAACAATCCAATGTTGTGGGTCAATACAAACCACTAGCCAATGCCCCATACAACAACACATACAATCCTAATTCGAGGAACCATCCTAACCTTTCTGGGAAACCAAAGCCTCCACCATATATACCCCCTGCTACACAACAATAGTATGGTTCCTCATCTCAAACGCAGCCATCACCATCATCATCTCTAGTTGAGCAGGCTATAATGTACTTGAGTAAAGTAATGGCTAATTTTGTAAAGGAGCAGAAGGCAGTCAATGTGTAGTTAACTCAATGTGTACAAGAGCATAAAGCAGTGAATGTCCAGGCTAACAAGAGAATTAACACTGTGGAAAGCACTTTAAACAAGAAGATTGAGAACCTGCAACCTGATATTGCCCAAAGATTCGACAACCTGCAGTATTCAATTTCTAGGCTGACTAACTAGTAGCAAGTGCAGGAAAAAGGAAAATTTCCTTCCCAGACACAGCCTAATCCCAAGGGAGTGTATGAATTAATCTCTTCCACTGAACCAACTCCCAGGATAGATGAGGTTAAGGCGCTCATTTTGGAGGAGGAAGAAGGTTGAGCAACTAGTGCCCAAACCAGTAAAAGAAGACACAGAAGAAAAGGAAGCTGAACCTGAGAAAATTGAGATCAAAGATGATACAGTGAAAAAGATCACACCCCCACCTTTTCCTTAAGCACTAAAAGGCAAGATGAAGGCTATCAACCAGGCTAAAATTCTAGAAGTGCTGAGGCAGGTGAAGGTCAACATCCCTTTGCTAGACATGATGAAACAAGTTCCTACATATGCTAAATTCTTAAAGGACTTGTGCATCGTGAAAATAGGGTTGAATGTTGATAAGAAGGCCTTCTTGATAGAACAAGTCAGTGCCATTATTCAATGCAAAACCCCAGTGAAGTACAAAAACTCGGGCTGTCTAACCATCTTGGTGAACATCCGTGGGACTTGTGTGGAGAAGGCTCTATTAGACTTAGGGTCATATATAACTCATCGCTTTATTCAATGTACAAGCTAATTACACTGCCCCAAGCAGACAGTCCATAAAATCTAAAAAGGGAATCGTTGAGGGATGTTTTTGATATAAATGGACAAATCTCTATTATCCCGTGATTTTGTTGTTCTTGACACTCAACTAAGAGTTGGAGCTAACTATACCTATTATTCTTGAAGACTATTCTGGCCACCTCCAATGCATCATCAACTACCAAAATGGAGTTATGAAACTTACATTCGAAAATATGACTTTGGAACTCAACATTTTCCACTGAAAAGCATAATATGTATGCAAAGTGGGCTGGGGTCCATAAGAAGTATGCTTGATTGACACTCATTTTGAGAGTGCCGAGCAAAAGAGTCAGCTACAGATGTGCTGATTGAGGAGCTAGCAAATTTTCATGAAGAATTGCAGGAAACCCAAGAGCTGTGTGCTGTATATGGGCCATGGAGAAAAAAGGAAGAAATTTTGCCCCTACTAACTGAAGAAAAAACCATTGAGCCTCAGAAGTTGGACCTTAAGCCTCTACCTATGGAATTGAAATATGCATATTTAGAAGAGGAGGACCAATGCCCAAGAGGTAATCTCTTCATCACTAATGCTTCATAGGAAAACAATCATCGATGTCCCTAGAAGAACAAGCTAAGCACAGTGGAAAATCTCTATTTAAAGGATCACTTCTTTGGTTTGCACCCATCACATCTACTTGGAAGAGGAAGCCAAACCGGTAAGATAACCACAGAGGAAATTGAATCCTCATATGCAAGAAGTGTTTCGTGCAGAAGTCCTCAAGTTGCTATAAGCCGGCATCATTTACCCCATATCCGATAGCACCTGGGTGAGTCCAACTCAAGTTGTGCCAAAAAAATTTGGGGTGACCACTGTGCCCAATGAAAAAGGAGAAGAGGTGCCTACCCGCCTTACCATAGGTTGGAGGGTATGCATTGATTATAGGAGGTTGAATGAAGTGACAAGGAAAGATCACTTCCCATTACCCTTCATTGATCAGCTCCTTGAGAGAATTTTCGGGAACCCATTCTACTGCTTTTTAGATGGTTATTCGGGCTACTTCTAGATAGAGATCTCAAGTAGAAGACCAAGAGAAGACTACTTCACTCTGTCCCGTTCGGGGACTTATGCCATAGAAGAATGCCCTCGTTTATGCAATGCCCCGCCACATTCTGTCGATGCATGCCTGCAGATTTTAGTGACATGGCAGAGCGCATTACGGAGGTCTACATGATGACATCACCGCATACTGGTAGTTTTGAAGAATGCCCAGGTAACCTTGAAATTGTTCAGATGTGCATTGAGAAAAATTTGTGCTAAACTGAAAAGTGCAATTTTATGGTAAAACTGCTGAATTAGTTGACATGTCATATCCAATGGGTGGGAATTGAGGGTTGACAAGGAAAATAGAGCTTATTTCCAAACTTCCTTCTCCCACAAATGTGAAAGCTGTGAACAATTCCTTGGACATGCAGGCTTCTACAGGAGGTTCATCAAGGACTTTTTGAAGATTGCAAAGCCTCTCTATAAGTTGCTGGAAAAGGGTGTTAAATTTACCTGGGATGAAGATTGCCAAAGGAGCTTTGAGGAGCTCAAGTCCCACTTAACCACTGCACCCATAGTAAGGGCCTCCAACTAGCAGTTACCCTTTGAGGTCATGTGTGATGCAAGTGATCTCGCTATCAGAGCAGTTCTCGGACAAAGAGAAGATGAGAAAACATATTTGGTCTACTATGCAAGCAAAACTTTGAATGAAGCACAAATGAACTACACTACCACAGAGAAAGAGCTGTTGGCGGTAGTCTATGCCTTGGATAAATTTCGTGCATACTTGGTGGGGTCAAACATCATAATTTTTATAGATCATTCAACATTGAAGTACCTCCTCACCAAGCAAGATTCCAAGGCTAGGCTTATTAGATGGGTCCTTCTACTCCAAGAATTCTACCTGCATATCAAAGATAAAAAGGGGGTAGAGAATGTTGTTGCAGACCATCTCTCAAGACTAACCATAGCCCGCAACACACACAGTCCTTTAATCAATGATGAGTTTTTTGAGAGTCCCTGCTGCAAGCGGAAAATGCTCCATGGTATGCCTTTACATCACACTCGGCTATAGGAGAAATCCCAGTTGACTGAAAGGCACAGGACAAAAAATATTTGTTTGTGAAGATTCATTCCTATTATTGGGAGGAGCCTTTCTTGTTCAAATATTGCGCTGATCAGATTATCAGAAGGTGTGTGCCCGAAGAAGAGCACCAAGGAAATCTCAATCATTGCCATGAGAGTGCTTGTGGAGGTCACTTCGCCTCCCGTATATCGCCTCCCTTCGCCGAAGGTGCTCCAACTGTGGTTTTATTAGCCTTCTTAAAGGATGCCTACAATAAATTCCGGATGTGATAAATGCAAGACTAGGAAGATCTCTCACACATATGATGCCTAAACCTAATTTTAGTGGTTGATTTATTCATGTTTGGGGCATCGACGTGGGTCATTTCCTGCTTCTTTGGATATATATATATTAGTGGGGCTGACTATGTCTATGGGTTGAAGTACCCATGCAGAGCCGTAGACCACTGGGGTGGTGGTATTGAAGTTCTCAAGGAAAACATTTTTTCCAGATTAGTTCCAAAGGCCATAATTAGTGATGGAGGTTCACACTTTTGCAACAAGCCTTTTGAAAACCTCCTAGCTAAATATGGTGTAAAACACAAAGTGGCTACCCCTTACCATCCTCAAACTAGTGGTTAGGTTGAGCACGCCAACAGAGAAATCAAGACTATTTTGATGAAAATGGTGAACTCCAACAGGAAGGATTGGTCTCTTAAATTACTAGATTCACTGTGGGCATACAGAACAACTTTCAAGACAATTCTTGGAATGTCTCCCTATCACCTAGTTTATGGCAAGGCATGTCACCTTCCAGTGGAGATTGAATACAAGGCATGGTGGGCAATCAAAAAGCTGAACTTGGACTTGGGAAGAGCCGACCTTAAAAGGTTCCTCGACATCAATGAGCTGGAAGAGCTGAGAAATGATGCCTACTTGAACTCGAAGATTGCAAAGGACAGATTAAAGAAATGGCATGATCAGCTGATAGTCTGCAAAAATTTTAAGCAAGGAGACCAAGTGCTGCTTTATGACTCCAAGCTCCACCTTTTTCCGGGCAAGCTCAAGTCGAGATGGACTGGTCCATTTGCCATCCATCAAGTTTATCCAAATGAAGCAGTGGACTTGCTAAATTCCAAGGACAGTAGAATATTCAAAGTCAATGGCCAGAGGCTCAAGCCTTATGCAGCCCATTTCACAATAGACAAGGAGGAGCTCCCCCTCCTTGATTCTCCACAAGTCTGAAGAACCACCTTAAGTGGGCTTGGTCTCTTTAGAGACTTGGAAAGCCACTCCACATTTGTTGGATTCTTGTTTAATTTATTTTAAATTTCATATTTGTTCTTTCATGCTTTCCCTAGTCTTGGCTTAGTTTTAATTGTAGTTTTTCACTTTCCTGTGCTCATATTCATAATTTTGATGTTCTCATTGCTTTGCAGGCGTTGTCGATTTGGGGGGGCCAGAGTCAGAAGCCTGCGTGAAAACTTTGAATCATACAACTCTTATTCATGTTTCCCCAAATTTCCAAACCCTAGTTTTTAGTGTCCATCCCAAACCTTTCACCTTCCCTGAACCCTTATCAATATCCCTAACCTCCATTCTATTTCCTTTCAAATCATTTTTGGAAGAAGTTCTCTCTAGAGAAAACCCTTTCCCCTCCATTCTTCTTCCCCCACTTCTAATCCGGCCATGGCGAAGACCCGGGGGCATGGGGCTCCTATAGGCCCCGTGGGGAGGCCTTTCTTCACCTCCTCCCACCGCGCCAGGCCGCTCCCATTGCTACTACCGACATGTCCGCCCCCACCGCCGCCCACGCAGTAGGAGACAAGGGCAGGGGCCCACCCCATCCCTCCACATCCCGGCCATCCAGAGGTATCCGCCCAAAGAGGGCCTGACTCTGCCCGGTGTGAGTCCTCTAAATTCCCGCCCCAGATCCCCTACTCCCACTTGTTTAGGGCCCAACTTATATGTGCTTCATGACTTGTCCTAGCTCTCTCATCCCAAGGCCCATCCTATTAATCGGTGAGTCTCTATTCCCTGTGCAATTCAGATTAGAAAGCAAAAGACCTCGCATAATGAGGTCCATTTATGATATATCTTCTTTTGTTCATTCTTCCCGAGCCTGTAGACTCTGGGTTACCAGCGCTCCTAGATTCTGGATCTTTCATGACTCCACGCCTGTTTTTCTAACCCCGTGTGATCATCGAGTTTTATCAGATTATGACATCAAGGTGAGACCCCCATCCTACTACCATACACTTCTCTATTGATGGCCATGAGAGGATACTTCAGGCCACTAATATTGTAGGTACATTATATCTTTCGGTTGTCCTTGCCAACTCGACAGAATATAGATAGTGGCCTCATCCCTCACCTCAAGAGATGGTTCGCCTATTATCCAGGGATACAACAACAGGATCCATCCTATTCAGGAGGCATCTTCCTCCGAGTATGCTTCTTATTGACTACGATTTCTCGTCCAATCGATTTAATTTCAAAGATTCCGATATAAAGGAGATGAGCCGGCCCTGGAGGCTCTTTATCGTATCTCTGAGGGTTTTTGGTTCAGCCCTACTCAGCTTCTCATGACCTCCTTGTTCCACTTCGAGGACAAGGTCCACCACAAGAACCTTAGCCGAGCTTAGTCCATACTCCTCCTATTTCCAAGGCTCTATCTCGTAATAGAAAGTACCTCGTTTTCACGAGCTCCCAATTAGAGCGCCCGGCTGGATTACTATGACCACTTTCACCGTAGAGAAATGGTAGTCTATGTCTAGTACTCCTCATCTCCTACTCTAGGACCCAAAGAGAGGATCAAACAAGGGATGACCATCCTAATGGAGGATCAGCACCCCATAATACCCCACGAGGAGCCCAGATTCCAGATCCATAGCTCCAAAGCAGAACCCACGCTCTATCGACCCACATCACCTGCCTCCTCTACACCTCTAGTACCTCCAGCTCCTTCAGATTCAGCTAGACCCAGTACGTTACCACCGCCACTCCAGCATATCTTTATATCCCCTCGGGATTTCCTAGCTATTATAGATGCAGTCCACGATTTTTCAGCCACGTCAGCATCTTTTGCGACTACCCATACTGCCTTAGTAGAGAGGATGGCAAGCACCGAGGCCGCTGTTGCTCAAACCACAGCCATGCTCGCTCAGAATAACGCCATCCTCATGTAGATAAAGAGCCACCAGGGCCCACCTCGCATCCCTTCATCGTTGTCCCTCCGCCAGCCCTCCCCACCACCCCAGCAACTCATCCAATCTTCTCCCGTAGCTTGACTGACATCTTTGCAAAGCAGCCTACAACAAGATGTTCCTCTAGCTTCCTTAGTAGCTCCTCAGCTTGCCTAGGATGCGGATGACATCCCACCAGTTGCACACCCTTGAGGAGGTATCACTTCCTTCCCTAACTTTCCAATCCGAACCCCCATTGAGGACAATGAGACATTTGGTCAGAGAGCAGCTGGCCAAGTGGCTTTTACATTTATGTTTTGTTAATTTTGAGCAAGTCAATTTTTGTGTAGATCAATGACTTGTTGCTAGTTTTACGAAGCTGTTAGTTCTTTTTGTAAAGGTTAAAATATAGTCATATCTTTTATATATATATATATATATATATATATATATATATATATATATACCATATAGCTTACAATTACTTTAAAATTGCATCCATTTATTTATTTTTGTATTGCCTAGCTTATAGTAAGAAAAGTTGAAACATCACCCCAATGCCGTTGATGTTAGATTGGTTCCATGCTTATTTGAGTTGATGATCAGTTGAATTCCTATTGTCTTCAGCCTTTCCACCTGAAAGCAATTACACACCGTACATGCTTCAATGATATGCTAAAAGACTGCCTAGCCTCCTAAACCCTGCAAAGGCCTGACTTTGTACTTCTGACCTCCCTTAATAGGTAGGACCCCCCTGAAAAAGACCAATGAGTCTTTCAAGAAAAGAAAAGAAAAGAGAAAAATAAAAATAAAAGAAAAGAGAAAAAGAAAAAGAAAAGAAAAGAAAAGAAAGAAATTGTGATGCTTTGTCTTGAAACCCGAACACGGTCTGAGGGGTATATGGCGAAAGTCTTTAAAGCCTGGTGCCTTGAGCCAACTGGTTGGGAGCCACCAACTTTTTGTTCGTTACATGGGTGAATAGGCAGAGCTTAGCAAGTTATAGGTACTGAGTCTTAAACCCATTAGGAAGTCCGGTGAAACTCAAGAGTTCAGGGTTGAAAATCCTATGACTCGATGCCCTAAGCCTTAATCGTTGGGAGTCATCGATGGATCCCCTCGCTTACATGGATATCTGTGAAGTCGATGCCTCAAGATTGCACCCCTAAGCAACACAAAAAAGAGTTGTGAAATAAGAGTGGTCCCATCTATTTGGGTTGGTGTTTACAGGCTTCCTCGCACCACTAGGTCAGTAGAGTGCAATATAAACTATTGTTGAAAGTCGGGATCAAATCCACACTTAGGTTTTGGTGGAAGTTCTAGGTTGATCCTCTAAAGAAGGAAGCCCCTTTGATACTTGATTCTACATGACATTCACTCTCTCAAGATGGTTATTAGGCAGGGTTTTAGTGATTCTTATTGAGGGTTGGGCATTACCCATTCACATTCTTTTCGAAATATCATATTTTTTGTGAACATAATTTTGATATTGTTTTGTTTGCTCTCTCTTTCTTTCATTGCTAAGGGACTAGCAATGTGTCAGTTGGGGGGAGTGATTACTACCAAAAAAGTGTTGTTTTGTGCCCTGTTTATTACAAGTTTTGAGCACTTTTTGTGTATTAATTAGCCGAATTTACCCGATTGGCACATTAAGATACTAGCTTTACTACTAATCATATTTTGTGGCAAATTTTGTAGTTTTCACAAGCTATTTGCGTTGTTAATAAGCCACCTAGAACGGGCGAAGCTGTTGAATCTGTGAGTCGCAGCTTAGAAACCAGAAGAAGAGAGGAGCAGAAAGAGCAGAAGAAGAGAGCCCTGTGAAATCTCGCAGGGTTGCCAAAATTTCGCAGTGACTGTGAATTTTCGCAGCCTAGGAAGCTGTGCCACTTTTTGACCTCAGGTTTGACCTTTTTGAGCCATTTTTCTAATTTTCCTGAATTGACCTTCATGTAATAGTGGGCAGTTCATACATTTTTGTAATTTTGGTTATTTTTGGTAGTATATAAGCCCTAACAAGACTCTGTAACAGGAGATCTTAACTTCTTGATAAAGAATACATTTTTCTGGGTGGGAACTTTCTCGCCTCTCTCATTTTCTGTCATTTTCCCTCACTTTCCTTCACTTTCATCAGCCTAAACACCCTCCCCGAGGACATAAATCTCAGGATGAGTGATAAAAGTCCCCTTCCTTGGAAGAGGGGAAGGCTATTAGGTGTACTGTGGTTCTTATATTTCAACACAAGTATTCACTGTTCTTTTTGAGTCTTCTTTTAACCCTAGGTTTGAATCCCTTTAACGCATCTTGAATGACCAGTACTTGTCAATCTTTTAGGGTTTAGTGATGCTTATTACTAGATCCACTGAGATTCGTTAGTTGCTATTTATGAGTCATTGGAAGATGGGTAATGTTCAGTAAATGCCATATTTCAAAAGGAAAATTATTAGTGGTCCAGTTTTTATAGCCAAATGAAGATCCGGTTCGGGAAATGACTATAGGTCATCCTCTTCAACGCGAAGAAAAGGGCCCGAGAACCTCTCGATTACCTTAAAGACCCAAACCCAGTAGCCTGATGCTTCAAGGAGCCTTCTTTTACATTTTACTTCATTTCATTTTCAGTTTTCGACCATCAAACCCCCCTGTTTTTACTAAAAACCTTGAATCCAAAACAAATTCACCATTTTGGGCTTAACTGCAAGTCATTTGTGCGAAGAAAACCCATCCCTGTGTTCGACCCTAGAGCCACTATACTGCAGTAGCCATGCTACGGAAGTAGGAGGAAATAGGTATAAATTTTTTTGATTCCAGACCACCCTACCGCATACGAAACAGGTGCATGAGTAGTTGGGGATTCAGGGATTGGCTCAGCAATGACATAGGCTATTTTTTCTTCCTTGAGAACTATTCTCAAATTCTTTAGCTAGTCCAAGAAGTTATGCTCGATCAATATTTTGTCATCCATTACTGTTTATACGTTCACATTTGTTGACATGGTTTGATTCTTATAACCTAGATGTAAAAGAGATTATGTTAGATTATACTTAAAATGCATAATTATTATGGCTTGATAATGTACATTATGGCTCTACTATTTTATCATGGAATCCATAGCCCTCACATTGATCCGAGAGAACCTATAAGGGAGGTTCCTCTGGGGCTGGCCAATATCCAATATTAGCCAAGAATCACCTTGGGGTTAGCCTAAGAAGCTATCTCAGGTCAAAAGGTAGGTATCCTTGATCATACTCAATTGTATCTGTAGATTACGACATGAACTTAATATCACTGAAAGACCTTGTGGGCTAGCCCAACAAGCCATATCTAAAAAAATAGATCAATAATTATTCCAATTTCAATGCGATGCAACTATCGAATCCAGTGCTATCAACTATTGATTTGTGCACTATCACTGGTTATCATCTCATTACGTGGTACATCTATGGTATTCACCCAATGCGCTCTATCCGCTAACATCAACCTTGGGGTTAGCCCAACAAGCTAATGAGTCTAGTTAAGGCCAGCCCACCAATTAGGAAAACTCATTTCCATGGATAGAACATGCTCTTGTGGAGGAAGGCTTGGGGTTAGCCCAACAACCTCAATCTCTAAAAGGAACTCTCGTTCACACCATATTAGTGGAAGACGTTAGCCTTAATATTATTAATGGAGGGTTCTCTCTCTTTATTTAAGTCTCATCCTTTAATAGGCATGCATTATCCATTCATCTCATGAAATTATAAGGATAGTAACTGAACTAGTATAAAATATTGATTATGATATTCAAGATCAATCTCCACATGAGCCATAATGGAATTGACTAGGGTAAACCTAGGGACATGCATGATTATTACAAACCCTTTAAAAAAAAATCAAATTCTATAATCTTCTAGGGTCTTCTTTCTTGGTTCCTTCTCCACACTCTTTCCCTTTGCATCTTAACCAACTTATCTCAATCTTGTGGTAATCTAATTACATACATTTAATGAGAATAACTCTCAAGTTACATTTGAGGGGATTTAGATGAGAAGAGTAGAATATGAGAATTTAGAGAGAGGCAAGGACACGTGCCTTATTTATCCGTAAAAATAATACACCAAACGCATGCCTAATCACCATCAAGAAAGTCCATAATCATCCATCATGCTAACATACACCCTTAAACATGCATTCTAACTAATCCATCGAAAGTTGTGATGTAATGGTAAATTCTATGATTTCAAAAGCACATTAAAGGTTTTTCAACACTTGAAATAAAATTGATCCATTTTGTTTTGTTCAACATTTGAACAATGACCTTAATTCAACACTTGAACTAAAATTGTCCTACATTCTTTTCATTCAACACTTGAACAAATAACCCTTTTTTTCAACACTTAAACAAATCTGATTCAACATCTTGCATCATGAACCCGATTCAACTTCTTGAATCATAAACCCTACTTAACTCCCCAATTGGTTCAACACCTTGAACAATTATTCCGATTCAACACTTGAATCGTAATTTTTCAAAAGGACGTTTTTGTCCAAAATTCTCTCTTAGGTGATTTCAACATGGTTTTTCGAAATCAATGATTCCAGAAATTTTAAAGTCGAATCTGCTTAGTTTTAACCTTCACATTTCTATTTCAAACATATAAGAGTAGCTTTTCAAACTTGCAGTAAACCATGGCAAAGGAATTGAATAAGGCACCACGTCCTTAGTCACGACGCCAGGAGGGTTCAAACTCCATCACGCTTCATGTCGCGACATAGCCACGTCTCGACGTTGGAACATCCTTACGTCGCGACGTTGGGATTGTTTGACTCAAACTTCATGTCAAGTCACTTCAGGTCACGTCACGTCACATCACATCACATTACGTCACGTCACTCCACGTTTTGTCACATCGTAACATCGAAACGTCACGACGTTGAAACGTTGAGACGTTCTAGGTTCGGATGAACAACGTCGTGATGTTCTTAGCCAATGTAGCGACGTTGCTGGAAATTTATGAGCAACGTCGCGACGTTGGACACGAACGTCACGATGTTGTTGGGTTTTCCAACGATGAGAAAGTTGCCAAAATCTAATCTTTAGGACTTTTACATACTTCGAAGTTGTTCTTTCTTCATATTAACTATCCTAGATCATCTCATGACCATATACATCAAGAACAACACTGGATCTAAACCTTTTCACACCAAAAATCTCATTTTCAAAAACTTTGAAAAACATGGGTACCAAAAACTGAAAACTCCCAACAATAAACCGATTTTGATGCACACAAGGTTGCTCGATACTAATTAAAGGTTTCTTGTGGTGGTAACACTTGCCGCAGCAATGGAAACAAAATCCCCAACAAAACCCCATCCAAGGACGCCTAGTACATCAAAATCTGTTTTATAACAAAGAGGGCGTGCAGATCACTGTGCCTGCCCAAAACCCAGCTGGTCTGGGTAGCTTGAGATCACAACCAAGTCCTAGGTTCGCCTCTAACGGTATCCACACGAAGAGTGGAGCCGACAACCTTCAAGGCAACGGTCTCGGAAAGGGTCTCGATGCTAACCAAGTCTTGATCAGAATAGGAAGCCAAAAACCTGGGTCTCTCAAACTCTAGAACACCTTATGTGGAGATGAGAGAACATACACATGGCTTTTTCTCATGAACTCCCTTTTTTCTCAAAAGGTCATCATCCTCTTAGGGTTTCCATAAGTTTCCTTTTATAGGAAAACCCTATCATGTGAAATGACCAAAACGCTCCTCACTCTAAGTGATGATAGGTTACACGCATCCCTATGTGTTATGGCGAGTTCCCATAGGCCCAAAGTCGGGGTACAAGCCCAAACCTATTATCTCTCTAAGTGAGGGCTTTTGAACCCGGGATTCCACTAATCCCGTGACATTTCATTCACGAGAATTAACTCCGTCATACTTGGATCACATCCAAATCCGTTTCATATCAGCCCCACACACTTCTAAGTGTGTGACCCATTAGGTTCTGGTTATGTTGGCCACTTGATTCAACCATTGAATCAAGCAAGTCAAGATTGGTATCTAGCAACACATCATGGCCCCTAATTGACCGGAGAGTCAGTGGTCTAACTGCATACCCTTCTCATAGACAAATATTGTGCAATTCATTGTTTCACCAAACTATACCCTACTTGGTTTAGAGTATGGACAATGTGTAGCTCCCACTAGACTAGCTATGCCACACTTAGCCCAAGTGATATTTGATCTTGTCCCCAGATTCATCACTTAACCTTTATGCACTTGAAGACACTCAAGGCATTCAACCTCGTAGATTCCTTTAGTAATGATTCCGGCTAAGAGGCCTTATGTATACTCTCCTCTATCAGGAGGAAGAACTTTGTTGACTACTTAATTACCTCCGAACACCTCAACCTATACCCAATCCTCATCCAATGAGCGACCCCTAAAGAGGCAACGTGGATTGAGGTCAAAGTATAAGATCAGCATTAAAGATATCTTTGAGCACCTCAAGTCTAAGGATACTTGCACCATTGCTATGATGAGACAATCATCTACATTTAAATAGATGATCCATATGATTGTCTCATTATAGGTCTTCGATTTAGCTACTCTTAGCAAGCATCCACACGCTAACTCTGATAAACTCTTGATCACAGTTTATAAGATCTATTGCTTGATCCAATGAAGGAGTATGACATGTGCTAGTTTGTCCGGATCAACAATGTCTTGTTGATCCTAAGACTAGGGATAATTTAGACACTAGCATAATTGCACATGATAGGAATCTTATTATCATGATCCCATCATGATTTCCTTCATGCTATGTTATAATATGAATTTCATTAATTCGACAAAGATTCGTGGACACCAACGTATGAATATCAAATTAATCTACAGTTTCAATATTAATAATATGCTGTACGATAATAAGTAAGTAATGACGACTGAGCACTTCTCTAACAATTAGTCCTCAACTTATTTTTTTGTTGGTAGCTGAATTCTGGTGGCATAATTCCACAAGCTAAGTAATTCACAATATTAGCATACCAGGGCACTTGAACCGACATCTGAAAAACTTTCTCACCAGGGAAATTTTCTTCTATTTTAGTCTCTTTTCCTCTTTAGTAGGCTTTTCTAATCTTGACAAGTGATCTTCTATCACATTGTCACTCCCCTTTTTGTCCTTAATTTCCAAATCAAATTCTTTCAGCAATAATACCCATGTAATTAGTCTTGGTTTGGCATCTTTCTTTGCCATTAGATATTTTATTGCTGCATGATCAGTGTGTATGATGACATGGGACCTTAATATGTATGGCCTAAACTTTCACAAGAAAATACCATTGCCAATACTTTCTGAATGTAAAGTAGCTCTCAGCCCACAAGCTCACGCGTTAGTATATGTCTTTGAGTTCCATCAATTTTATGTCCCAACACTGCTCCCATTGCATAGTCACTAGCATTACACATGATTTAAAATCTTTGTTTCAGTATGGTGTTGCCATGATGGGATCCATAACCAATATGGATTTTATTTCTTCCAATGCAGACTTGCAGGAATCATCAAATTCAAATTTGGCATCCTTTCTGTGTAGTTCATAATGGTTTGAAAATTTATAGTTCCATAAATCTTCATAGAATCCAAAGATGTCCCAAAAATCCTAAATCAATCATAGAAACCTTTGCTTGGTCTACTTCTAGTCCAGCTGTAGAAATTTTATGTCCCAAGACAATACCTTCTATTACCATGAAATGACATTTTTCCCAATTCAAAGCTAAGTTTTTGTCTTGGCATCTCCAAGTACGTCGAATTTGTGCGCCAACCGATCCATAAACCCGAGTAAGTCATCCGTGAAGATTTCCATAGCCTCCACTACCAAATATGAGAATACGGACATCATACACCTCAAAGGTGGTCAATACATAATCGGAATGGTATCCCTTCAAAAGAGTAAGCTATAAGTGACATGTAAATGTGGTCTTCTCCTGGTCCTCAGGGGCTATGGCAATTTGATTATATCCAGAATATCCATCAAGAAAACATAAATGAGGATGTCTTGCCAACTTGTCTAGCATTTGATCAATAAAAGGCAAAGGATAGTGATCCTTTATGGTGGCAGTGTTCAATTTTGTGTAGTCAATGCATACCCTCCATCCTGTCATAGCTCTTGCTGGAATTAATGCATTCTTCCTATTTCGACAGACCAGAATCATCACTTTGGGAACCACAAGAATCAGCTCACCTAAGGGTCATCTCGAGATCGCATAAATAAGTCGCGTATCCAAACATTTAAGCACTTTTTTTTCCGACAACTTTTCATAACTGGTTCACTTTCTTTGTGATGTTCAATGATGCTTTGAATCTTCCAAGAGGATTTATGGCGTATAAATTGATGGACTGATCCATTTCAAGTCTTCCACTGACCAGGCTATGGCTTCTTTATACTTTATGAGAATTTTAATCAGTTTCTACTCTTTATCTTTTGTCAAGTCAGCTTCTATAATTATAGGTTGTGCTCTTTCAGCTCCTAAGAAGGGATATTTAAGGTGTTTAGGTAATTCTTTTAGAATTAACTCCTTAAAACTGTTTTCTATCTCCTATACCTTCTCTTCACTGCTGCTTGATTTTTCTGCATTCTCTTCATTCAGACTTAAAACTGTTTCTTTTAATTCAACTCTATAATTAAGACATTCGGTATGAAGATCTTCAATATACTTGAAATTCATCATATTTTCATTCATCGACCTTTGATTCTTACGATCGCCGTCGTAATCGATAGGGAACTATATTTCACAACTCTTACATTCAACTTTTTTCTGTAACTGCCGTCTAAGCTTTGATTCAGGTTGAAGTGTACTTCTTTATCTCCCACCCTGAGAGTGAGCTCTCCTTTCCTGACATCAATCAAGGTTGCTCTAGCGACAAGGAAGGGCCTGCCCAGCCGCAGTGGAACTTATTTATCTTCTTTAATGTCCATTACAACAAAGTCCATAGGGAAAATAAATTTTCCCACCTTGATCTGTACATCTTCTAGGATTCCTTTTGGTTGAGCCATAGTTATGTATGCAATTTGTAGAGTCATTGTTATAGGAGACAACTTCGCCAAAATAAGTCTTTTCACCACAGACAATGGCATCAAATTTATGCTTGCTCTAGAATCACATAAAGCTCTTCTAAATTCATAGTTCCATAGCGGTGCAGGAATGAAGTCGTTGATCTTGCATTTTCGGAAAGGCAAGTTCTTCCGACCATCAGACATGTTACCGGAGCAGCTTACTTCACCCCTTTATCAAAATTCTTTTTCTTGCTCAGGATGTCCTTCATGAACTTAGGAAAATGAGGCATTTGAGTTAATGCCTCATTAAAAGGAATGTTGATCTCAATTTTCTTGAACATGTTCAAGAATTTAGCAAACTGGTCATCCATCCTTGACTTCTGCATTATCTGATGGAATGGAATAGGAATGTGATAGGTCTTTGATGAGCCCTAAACTCATCTATTTTAATCCATTCTTTGGAATATTTTTAGTAGTTAGGATACATTTTAATGCTGAATTATGGAAAATTCACTAACTTTTTGTTTTGCAGGTTTTGCATGAAAAAGAGAGAATTCTAGCAAGAAAAGTAGAAAATTGGCTAAGACAAAGAAATCCGCGTCGTGACATAGCATCGTAATGTCACACAAAATTCCAATATAACCAGCGTAAGTAGGTCGAACAAGGACTGCTTAAGCGTTAAGCTAAAATGAAGACTGCCGTAACACAACTTAAGAAGGATCGACTAATTTCGCCAGATAATGGATTTTTATAATCGGCCATAGTGGGAGCAAATCATAAAGAAGAATATCACATTCCTTACTCGCCGTGACATTGATCGCTAAATGACATTGAGTAACCTTGTCGCACATCTTACAATTTCCGCTGCGACATAAGAAACGGTCATCAAATAAACCTATCGTGATAAAAGACAACTCTATCGTGGATGTAAAAATGGAAAACAATGAAACAATGTGGTCGTAGATAAAGTTTCTTATGTGTTGCATGCATTTCCACTAAGGATAAGACTACAGTAGATGATGTCATGGTTAGAAGAAAACTATGTCGCAACACAACATTCAGAGTCAACAATGAAAAGTACGCAAACTTTGTCACGACATAAAATATCTCTGTTGCGACAGAGAAAACTTGAGGTTGAGGTAAATTTTGTCGCGACAGAAAGTGAGGAGAATTACAAGAAGATTATTGAAACATAGAAACGGATGTTGCGACATAATAATGAACCAAAGGCAGACATCTCTGTCATGACAAAGGAAAATTATTTCATGACAATAAAAGCTGCAGAGTCGGAGATTTTTGTCGCAACAGAGAATTTTTCTGTTGCGACATAAAATGGAAGATAAGTGGGAGGAGCTACGTGTTTATTACCACATAAGGATTCAATATTGCAACAAAAAGTTCAAATTTAGTAATATAGGAGAAGAAGACTCGTCAGCGACATAGGAATAGTATGTCGGATACAGAGTTCGCCTCGCACATAAGATAATACAACATTGTCACGATAAAGAAAAAGTTTATCGCTACAAATAAATCCAAGGCTGAGTAAAGCACCGTCCCGACAAAGAAAAATCTATCGACATAAATTGAGAATAACAATGTAAATAATGCTGCAACATAGTGTATCATTGCACAAAGTTGGTGAGTTGAAGGATGAAATTTTGTCGCGATAAAGACAAACTATGTCGCTGGCTACTAAAATGGGCACATCAATGTAATCTATGTCGCTGACAAAGTTAAATTATGTTCCAAGATAATTTGAATAGGGATAGCATGAAAATACGCAGATGTGAAACTATAGGCTACTTACAAGAGCCGAGCGGCTAAAGATAAGAACCATGTCGCGATATAACTTTCTTTGTCGCGACAAAGCGACCATTTTGGGCTAGAAATTTTGGGATCCACAATTTGTGCCTTAAAGTACGACCCATCATTTAAAGGTATATATAAAGGTATTTAATCTAAAGTAATCGTATTTAAATCTCCAGAACTGTGGACTTTCGTAGTCAAGACTCTTGTATAGTATTTTTCTTTTATTTTTATCTTTTATTTCCTCTTTAGTAGATTTAGTTTGAGCGTAGTTTTTTAGTTAGTTTTCTGTTTAATTTATGGATTTGAGTAATGAATTAATGTGTAGCTTCGAGCTGGAATTCACTGTAAACTTTTCTCTCTTATTACTGTTATGCTTTAAATGGATTTTAGAAAATTTGTGGAGTTCATTTATTTCAGTTTGTTTACAATCTCAGTGAATTTTCTTGATCAGTTAGTCATTGATTTATGTGAACCAATTTTAAGAGATTGAGCTCCCTTTGGGAATGAGTCGATGGTGATTCTTATTTTTATGCACAAAGTGGAAGAACACCTTAGTTAGAATTCTTGAATTTATTTGATTGATATTATTTTTGAATTTAATTGTTCCAAGTACTAATACCGTGTACCCAAACAAAGTGATCAGATTCACTACTTCTGTGGAGGCCCTCTGCATACATAGATGGAGAGTCCCCGAGGGTACGGAGTGCTTCTTTGTGGGTATGGTAGACTAATAACTGGAACTAATGAATTCCAAAGATTTACTCTATAGACTGTTTAACTTACTCATCAGGAGGTCATTAAAGGAAATATCAATTGAATTTCTCAGAGGTTTCTCTTTTTTCTGATGAAATGATTCTGATCCATGTTAGCATAGATCAAATCAAGGATATGGACATTTTCATTAGAATTGAAGGATGAGGTGTGAGTTAAATTGGAGAAGGCTTGCAATATCCTGTCTATAAGGGCAAGAATTCTCCAGTCCTAAGATTTTGGTGTGAAGTACTTAAAAGGAAAAATACATAGATCTTAGAAAGAGGAATATATCTCATATGAATTTGATTTGATCCAGCTTGAGTTTAAATGAACATGAATCTCTAATTAGTGGAAGGTATGGTTAGGGGAGAAATTCAAACTATACCACAATGCATCTTTGACAAGTTCAGCCTTCCAACTAATGGTTTAGCTACAACTCAAAATGATGCAGAAATTAACAATCATTCAATAGTCTATTTCCCAGTGTTGTCTCACTCAGTGAACTCTCAAATCCACTCTTATTAATTTTTTTTTATGTATACTAGTCAAATTACTTTAGCATTATTTTATTAGTTCTCCGATCATTTTAACAATGGAGTTCAAATAGTAAGGATCTTGAGTAGTTAGGGCAGTTCATCTTTTGATTTATCATCAATCCTCATGGGAATAATATCTGAACTTAAAAATCCACTTTTATTACTTGTACGACCACTGCAGTGAATTCGTAGATTTAAACACAATTTTTAACTAATCCATTTTACAAAAAGGATAAATAATATATTCTACATACAAAAATTAGTCAACAAGTTTTGCTATTGTCGATTTTAGTTAGTCTTTGGTAGCCTTGTCAGGATATTGGTCAACAAGTTTTGCGCTGCTACTCGAGGGAGGGATTAGATAATAAACATTGGTAACAAAGGTTGCTAAATTTGTATATATAATTTGGTCTACAACAAGTTTTTGGTGCCACTACCGGGGAAGGATTGATGATTTAAAGATCAATATTAAATCAAAGAGAGAATTACTAATTTGGACATTTGTCTTTATTTTACCCAAAAAACAACAAAAAAACAAAAGCTTCAAAATAGCTTCAATGTTTGTTTCGAGTGAGCTACTAAAAATAAATTTTATGATCTTAACGGATATAATTGTTTCCCACATATTTAATTTGATTTCAAGGTGTTTATATTTCAGGAAGACTTTAAATGCACAGAAAACCAGAAGCAGATCTGTTGCCCTTGGATACAGAAATTGAGAGAACACTAAGGAATTTGAGGAAGGTTACAAGTGATGAATCTACAAGTATGACAAATCAAAGAGAAAGACTGCAACCTATTTTAGAAGAAGCAGAAACAGAAAGACCTCAAAGGCAAATGTCGATGGAGGACTTTTGAAGGCCTGTTATTCAAGATGAGTATTCTATTGTGAGACAGCCTGCCATAGAAGCCAACACCTAAACTGCCGCTCCGATCACAATGGAGCAGCAAACACTGGCTCATCGAGCATCCTAGTGAAGACCCCAACGAACATATGGAAGATTTAGTGAGAATGGCTAACACAATCAAGCTAAACAAAGACCATATGATCAAGATGCAACTCTTCCTTTCTACCAAGAGATGTAGCAAAGAATTTGCCTGAGCCACCGCCCATTGATCGTGCTGAAAATCGGGAAAAGCATGGAGGCCTATATGAGTGCATTTTTCCCCATCACTTTGAAAGAAGATGAGAAACCATAGTCTTCAACAAGGGGAGGATGAAAGTCTCTACAAAGCATGAGAGAGATACAAGAGACTACTAAAAAGATGCCTATGCATGGAATAGATCTCACCACTCAGATGGACATATTGTTAGTGATATGCTCTAGCCCAGTGGCATATACATTGTCATTATATGTTTATATCATTGAGGCATTTATCATTTTATCTTGTTATTTAAATTGTGGTTTAACATGATAAAATTAGATCCTTGAATAGTTGGCTCCGCTTTATGTCATCAAGTATGTGACTTGATAGTAAAACTCAAGGCATAAGAACACTATTCTGGGGGCTAGTCCATAGTCGCATCATTATTGTGGGAATAATAATGAAGTAAGACTATGTTTTCTGAGAAAAAGAACACGCTTTGGCTGGTCATGAACATAAGATGTTACTTCATAACATAAAATACATGTTAAGTTCATGTTATTGGACTCAATTCGCATGAGAAATAATGGTTATAGATTATGTCATCAGTAATTCATTGTAGTAGTGGTATTTGAGTCCTTCACCTAAATTCACCGCGGGATTCCTTACATGAGGAACTCAGGTCCTGACGAGCTCAATGACGCCTTTACCAGATGGTAATACAGCCATGGTTGGGTATGCACAAACTGTTGAGGAAACGTGAGTGATAGTGAAGGAATATGTCCCTGCTTCCACTGAAAGTGAGATGTCTATCATTCTCGATAAGTGAGACCGGTGATATGCGTGGCTCGAATGAGAGATTTGATAGACAATACTACTGTTTGGTCAGTCACCACTTGAGAATCAAGAAACGATTAGGTTATATAAAGACACTCACCATGCTTTGTGCTTAATCGACATCGTGTGACAAAGGACTACATCATACTATGATATAGTTTTTTAAGTCACTGACCACTTGATTTGGGGTAGAGTTATAATGTCTGGCTAGAGACTAAATTATAACCCTTGTGGGCTTAGAATATGATTTTGGCCCACGCTAACATTGAGGAACCTATAGGTCATACATAAGAATGAGCTTATAATGGGATGTTAGAAAGGTTTCCTCTTTAGCCCATGATTAAGCCTCCAAGCCCAAGCCCATTAATAGAAGTTAATGGAATTGGTTTTAATTAATTTTAATAAAAGGGTTTAGGAGGCTTGATATAAATATGGGGTTTATCATCTAAGTAGGTGGTTCTTTTGAAGTGGGTGTTTTGAGCGAGAATTCTTTTTTAGGTTTTGGAAGACACTATGTGTCTTTGGTTTTACGGACAAAGACCTAATATAAGGTGCACATCCATCCCATCCATTAGCCGCTCTGTGTGGATACTTTAGAGGTGCTTCTGCACCGATTGTGTCTTGGCTTGTTGGCTAATGATCGTTTCAAGAGTTATGTTTGTGTTTCAGCAAAGTAATCAAGAAAATATGCACTAGCCTAAAAGGATCTGGTCTACAGAGGGCAAGACTGATTTCTGATTCATTAAGCCAGTTTGATCAAACCGCTGATCTTGATGCAAACAAGAATTTTTTTATTTCGTCAAGGCTTCTTATCCTTGGATCTAAGAGTGGTATCGCAGCTACTTGCTATTTGGTGAAACTGGATTTTATATGTGATATAACTTGATCCATGAGTGTGGTCATTTGTCATATGTGATATGCCATGATCCATTAGTTCATCCGCTTTATAATCGATAATCCGAGTCATATTTTTTTTTCTATATGAAGTTTAATATCAAATCAAGAATTTGGAAAACAGATTCTATGAAAAGCTCTAATAGGATTAGGATTGTTGATGATCGAATCAAATTCTAAGTTCGTGAATTCTTGCGGTTCTAACTGCTAGGATTGTTACTGCATTCTTATTAATTAGTAAGAGATCAAGTATATTAAGAATGGACTGTTAAGGTGATTATTCTTAAATCAATGTGACTATCAGACATTAATGTTAGACATTAAGAATGGATCACATGATTATTCTAATTGCAGACTAAGTTATACATTCGCATTGATCAAGTTATGGTATTATTACACATTAAGTAGATTATTCCAAATTAATGATTTGATCATAGATTGTAAGAGTAATCAGCATTGGTGAATGACCGCACTAGTGTGATTAATGATTAGAGAAATTTCAAGCAGTAACCTACCCATGTTAGCCTTAAAATTTGTTTATGTGACTAATGTCGCAATCAAAGACCATATTCACAATCCATTATGTGCTTAATGTGTTTATATTCAATTTTCATGTGGTGTAAGGCCATGCCCTTAGTTCAATGTGAGATTGGTAGGTATTAATTATGGGCCTAGACTCTTAAAATACAGCCTCGTTGTCAAGACTCTTTAATAGACACAACATGTGTGTCTCTTTTTCATTATATTAGCATACGACTGCTGTAGTCATTGTTTTTATCAGACACAACACGTGTGTCTCTTTTTATTATCTTTAAGATAAAATAGAATACAATTATTACTTGCTTGTAAATGAAGAAGAACTAAGAATGTATCTGCCTGCTCTGGAGACGCCCACAAAGCTTGCTGCATTGGTGTGGTAATCCCGCATCTCCATATTAGCTTATGGAGATCACCTTAGGAAACGGGCCATGACATGTCACGCTTACATTTATGCTTATAATATGCTTGTATGTGATGCATGTATATGTTTATAAAGCCTGCCTAACAACATGATAATTTCATCACATAAAATATTAAGTCATAAATGCCTTCCATAATTTAACACTCTGTCAATACTTCCGATCGTCTTAATATAGTTTATGCCAAAGCAGGTGTATTGGCCATCTTATGAAGACATGATGGCAATGGTGATATCCCATAACATTGAATATGGTTAGACTTAACTAGGCTATCATAACGGTTTTGGGGCCTAAGGCATAAAAGGAAAGAGCTTTTTACCTAGTTAGCTTAAGTTTCATGTTATGCCAAAGCTAAGCTTGAATTTATGTCAAATGTGGATTTTCACCCACTAAGAAAACTATAAGATTGTTTCGTGTTAATTTCTGTAAAGAGCTATATTGAATTTTAATGGAGTATTAAAGACCATTTATTAAAAGCTTTTCATATTTGTATGTAGACTAATGATCAAACAAATACATCAACATTTACTCCGGGAGTATGTCCTTGAAAAGGAAAAACTTAATGGGACAAATCCCTCGATTGTCTCGAAATTGAGGATTGTCCTAAACAAGAGAGGAAGATGTATGTTCTGATAATGAAATCCCAATGAACCTCCCCCGCTAATGCCTCACTACAAAGGGATGCTTATAGTAAGCATTTGAATGACTTTGTGGATGTAACTCCGTCTGTATGCTTACAACCATGAACTCGAAATGAAGCAATTTGGAGGAAATGGGAGGCATTTGATATGGAGGTGCATCCAAGGCATGTTCCAAGAGTGCATCGCCAAGAAAGGTTTACAACTACCAAAGCATTGAATGCATCCAAGATGACTCCCGCACTTCAAAGAAGTGCAATATGTGCTAAAGATGAAGGGTCTCATCGATCAAATGCCTTGATGCTTTGGTGCTTCTATTAGTCATGAGTTGGCTACTGATCTGATTCTAGGTTCATTACCTGAATCTTATGATCAATTTGTTATGAACTACAATATGCACCATATGGAGAAATCTATTGCTGAGTTACATGTAATGTTAAAGAATGTTGAGAGAACATTCAAAAGACAAATCCAGTGCTTATGGTTCAGAAAGGGGAAGGCATGAAAAGAAAAGGAAAGGGCAAAGGAAATAAGGCCAAGAAAGGCAAAGGATACCTAGTTTCAAGGCCATAGCTTCAAAGTCGCTCAAGGAGGGAGTTTGCTTCTTCCGTAATGAACAAGGCCATCGAAGAGAATCAAGCCCTACTTGGAAGATCCAAGAAAATCAAGAGTAGTGAGGCTACCACTTTAGGTATTTATGTTATAGAAGTCAATCTGTCTACTTTTACTTCATGGGAATTAGATACTGGATGTGGATCTCACATTTGTCTAAATGCAAATGCGCTGTGCTGATCATCGCAGTGCTGGCGTGACTCATGAGCGAAATGGAGCAAGAGCGTCGTGACACTAGAGGAGTTTATGATTTTAATTTCGCTTGCGCGAATTTGCTTTCCACCAAAGAATTGTTATTATGTGCCTCGCTAGAGCGTAAAATTATTTCATTTGTTTAGACGTGGATGGATTTCACTTTATTATTATGAATAATATTTTCTCCATCTATAATGCATACATTTTTTTATGGGAATGCTCATTTATCTAATGGTCTCTACGTTATAAACTTGAAACAACCCAAGCCAATCTATAACACCGATACTAAGAGGTTCAAGTCCAATGACTTGAATCCAACCTACTTTGGCATTGCTGCTAAATAAGTACAATGAGAAATGATCTTGAAGCTCCACTAAGACGGGCTACATTCATTTAGCTTAGAGTAATTTGAAACATGTGAATCTTGTTTACTAGGCAAAATGACCAAGGCTCCAGGACACAGTGAGAGGGCTAGTGACTTATTGGGCCTTATACATATAGATGTTTGTGGACCAATAAGCCTAATTTGCTAGAGGAGTTATCGACTTCAATACTTTACTGACACTTTATAGACATATCATAATCTACTAATGAGGCATAAGTCCTAATCATTTAGTGTCTAAATTATTCAAGAATGAAGCAATGTGAATCGGGCCTTGAAAGAATATCAAAACACTCGACCGATCGGTGGTGAACATTTAAGCCAAAATTCTATGATCATCTTAAGATTATGGGAATATTCTCACAACTCACTCCACTTCCAGAACACCACAATGGAATGGTGTATTCGAAAGGAGAAATCGAACTTTATTAGATATGGTTCGACGATGATGAGCCTAATAGATCTTCCATCCTTTGGGGATATGCACATGCATCATTGCAGCTCTTATTGAATAGAATTCCTTTGACGTTGAGAAAACACTTACAAGGAGTTGTGGATAAAGCGCCTGGTTTGTCTCAAACCCAAGATTTCCCTCCCTCCTCCTCCTCCTCCTCCTCTCCTCCCTCCTCCCCTCCTCTGTGGTGGGCCAGAAGCCATGTGTGCGTTAGGCTTCATGCTAGCATCCAAATCTACAAGTGCTATTTGTGGCATCCAAAGGAAATAAAAGGGGTACTACTTTACATCCCTATCCGAGAACAAAGTGTTTGTTAACAGACGGGAGTCTTTTTGGAAAGAGGATTCCATTTCCAAAAGAGCCAAGGGGAGTAAGACATCTCTCGAAGAAGTTCAAGAACCACAAGTTTCACCGGTTTCCATGGAAATTTATAAGACTACAACCAGCTTGTTGAGTCGACATCTCCGCACAAGGCCCACTTTTAAGGTTCAGTAGAATTCATCATGAGCCCAAGAGAGGTGATTTCTATAATCGATTTACAAAACCATAGCCAGGATCAAGATGAGCTCCACAGTTCCATCATGAGGCCGATGAGCCCGGATTCTGGAAATGGCTTCAAGCCAGAAGTCCGAGATGCACCAATGTACGATAAATCCGTGTTTGAATTTGCCGATCCACCCGAGGGGTGCTATGCTATTAGTTGTAAACGGGTTCATAAGATCAAAATATGATATGACCTTCAAGTCTCGACTTGCTGCAAAAGGCTCTCAACAAACCCATGGTAATTGACTATGATGAGACCTTTCACCCGCCGTTATGCTTAAGTCTATTAGGATTCTTCTTGCCATCGCCGCGCATCATGATTACGAGGCTCTGGCAAATGGAGGTCAAAATAGCTTTAAATGAAAACTTACTCGAGGATGCGTACATGACACAACCCGAGGCTCACGATCCCAAGCATCCTAATAGGGCGTGTGTTTCAGTATCCATTTATGGATTAAAGCGTTTCACTAAGATGGACCTTCGCTTTGATGAGGTTGTTAAAGAGTCATTTTCATTAAAATAAAGATGAGCCTTGTGTATACTAGAAGGTTAGTGGGAGTGCAATATCTTCTTAGTGTTGTATGTGGACGACATCTTACTCATTGGAAATGACATCCCTACCTTGGAGAGTGTCAAATCTTGGTTAGGGAAATACTTTTCAATGAAAGACTTAGGCGGCTACTTAAGCATCCTGCATAGGATTATAGAGATAGATCCTAATCAAGCATTTGGCCCGAGTCAAAGTAATATAGACAAAGTAAGCAAAGAGGTTTAGCATGCAAGATTCCAAGAGAGGTTTCACAATATCTCATGGCATTAAGCCTAAGAAGTCTCAATGTCCAACCACGAAGGATGAGAGAGAGCCATTTGATAAAAATCCTATATGCTTAAGCTATTATTCTACCATGTATGCCATGCTTTGCACTGACCGATGTCTCCCTATGCCTAAGCATGAAAAGTAGATTCCAAATGATCCGTGAATGCCATCGATAGCAAGCCAAGAATAATTCTTAAGTACTTGAGAAGAACCAAGGATATTTTTTTGATCTATGGTGGACAAAAGGCGAGCTAGTTATAAGTGGTTATACCGATGCTGGTTTTCAGTTTGACTTAGATGACTTTAGATCGCAATCTGGTTTTGCGTTTTGTTAAAATGGAAGTGCTATGAGCTGGAGAAGTTCTAAGCAAGACACCGTGGCTGATTGTACTACGTAGGTCGAAAGTAATCAAGGAGTATCTTGTACCATTTTATCCCTATGCTTTAGAAGTTAGTTTTTCTAGTGTTTTTATGTTAAATAAGTGCCCTCTAATGCTCTAAAAAGTTCACACTTATGATCAGATCATCCATTTGGTGGAATTCAGCAAAATTGGTGAAAACTGAAGTTACAAAGCAGCAGAGAGCTACTGCATTTTAACGCTTTCTAGACATCATATGAGCTGCTATTGAACTGCCACATTTATGGATTCTAAAACCTGGTATTTCCATGGGATACCAAGAACACCAAAATTGGAGTTCGAACAAAGAAGTTATGTCTCCAAACTTCTGAAGAAAATCATAAACCATTGCAGCACCTTCAGCAGGAGAGACTACTGTATTTTGTTGTTTTCAGATATCATATGAGCTCATATTATATCAAGCCATATATGGATAGATTCTACACTTCAAGATCTTCCAATCGTACCAAGAACACCTAAATCGGAGTTCGCAGACAAAGTTATGGCCTTAATGGGTTGGAGCAAAACAGGACCGCAGCAACGCGACGTCGGGAACCAACGTCGCGACGTTGCAGAAACAGAGCATCCCGACGTTGCGACGTTGCTGCACGACGTCGCGATGTTCGGGATCGGTTTTGGGTGGATTTTTAGCCCATTTTGAGCCCATAATGGAGGGTTTTTAAGCTCAAACCCGAAAGAGACGAAGAGGGAGGCGGCTAGGGCTCGGAGAAGGGGACTTTGTCCACACTTTGGGACCAAGGAGGAGGTTGGGAGCTGTTTTTGAAGATTTGAGAAGATCATGAGATTTGTGGAAGAAAATTTTAGACTCAACATCATTTGATCATTATAGTTTCCTTCTTCCTCTTTTCTCATGTTTTATCCTAAGTTTATGATGCATCAAACCTCTATCATGCTTTAAATTGTGAGATCTAGGGTTTTGGTTGTATATTGAACATGAGTTTTATATCTATTAGTTAATGTTCCGCTTATTGTTTCTCGTGGAATGCACCTCTATTGATTCATACTTGGTTCTATTTATATATTGATTTCAATAATTTCAATGTGGTGTGAGTGGTTCTTTGCAAGATCCGAAGGAGTAAAGAACTAGACATAGATGAATCAACCTAATTCACTGCAGTGTAGAAATTATCGGGGTTATTAGGAGGCGTGTGAGACTTTCGGATCTTAAAGCATCTCTAATGCTTCTGGGGTTGAGCCGAGAAGCAAAAGACCTAGTGTTAGTTGGTAGGTTATTCGACCCTAGAGAGGCTTATAATTAAATTAGACAAGAGTTGCCTTGGGAAAACATTTTCATGGAAATAGAGTAGAATTTTGACTTAGATCTAAGAGGATTAACCGATTGTACCAAGTACTCTAGAATTTATAATTCTGTTTTTAGTTATAATCATAGTTAGATTTAGAAATTAATAGTTTAGTTGCTTAAATTTCTTGCTTTACTATCACAAATTGTTAGTTTGGATATTAGAGAAGTATTATAATTTTGCCAGCTAGCATCCTATTTTCCCCGTGGATCGACATCTATATTTTTAGGTACACTTTATTACTGGATGTTTATACTTGCGCTGAATAGGCACTCTTTTATATTTTTCGCATAATTTATATACACTACAAAATACGCTATCAAGTTTTTAAGGCCATGTTTAAAACTCCAGTGTTTTATAGCACATTGGCCAAGTGCTTTAATACTTCAAACATTTTTTATGTTTATATTTCAGTGGTTTTTGAGTTTTGATATTTCTTTTTGTTTCTTATAAATTTCGTGTTAAATCACAATGGATCCTATCATCGAAAGGACAAATGCATTGGATCACCTTTAGCAAAGAACTAAGAATGGAATTAATAGTCATGAGCATCAAAGAAGATTGACAACTCAAGTGCGAAGTCATGTGGCAACCATATGGATCAATGGATTATGCTCACATGGAGGAAATTCTACACTTGAGCAATCATAATTTTAGATGGAGCTACCCACCCAAACACCTCATGGAATACAAGCTATACCATTCGCACACCTACAAGTCCAAAGATCAAGCCGAAGAAGCTATGGATGAATTAAGAAGAACTCAAGTTGCATTTTACCATGGCACAAACCTGAATTTTCAAGATCAATGGATGAAACACCACTCCAAGTCGGGCTCTGCCTTTAATCCAAATGTAGAGATGTTTCAACCTCCACATGAGAGAACACTAAGCTTAAAAAAAAAAAAAAAAAGCGCCACTAATTGAAATGAAAAGAGTTCATGCTGAATGTGATATCCGTTCAATTCATGGAATTGACAAGGGCCACGTTCTAATTCAAGCGCTACACCATTCGAAAGAATGAAAGTGAAGATGGCTCCAATGGCCACTTCTAGTACTCAACTTACATTTGAGAGCAACAACCTAAAGATGAGGAGAGCATGAGTATAGAAGAACGAGTGGCAAACATATGAATGAACAAGAGAATATGGCTACAATGTCCTTTAAGATTAACATGAGAGTCGCCATCTACTCTGAGGAATACAAGAAGAAAACCTGGAGCTATAATGAAGATAACCACTTCAAGAGGTAATGAAGAACTTGAGAAGCTTAAAGGTGGAGGATGATGATGCAACTCGAAATACTTAGTTGGAAAAGGAGGAAAAAGAGTCAACTTCTGTGAATCATATGAAAAAGGTAAAAGAGTGAAGTTAGTAGAGACTTTTCCTGAGATGACTTTATAGGTGAGATGCCATGAAGAATTGAAAATGAAAGATCGATCCCATATTCTCGAGGTGGGGATGAGTACATCATCTACTTGAATCCATTTAATTGAGAGGAACCATTGTAAACAAAAAAATTTTAAAAATAGAAATCAAAAAATAATAAGATTGTGAAGACTATGTGCTCAAGTTGTTGATCGGCACAACTATCGCCTCTGTAGAAGGATGGAGGTGTAAAATACCAACCCATCCGTAGTTGGTAGAGTCTAGCCGACTGGTAAAACGAGCACTCCCTTGGCGTTCTGCTTAAAAAGTTTTTTCTATTTTTAGTTTTGAGTTTTTTTAAGCCAAATTTTCGTGGCTTGATTTTGTTTTTTCTATGTTTTAGCTTAATTTCAGTTTTCGGGATTCAAATCTGGTTTTGGGAAGCTAAAGGTTGGAAAGCTTGAAGTTCAATAATTCGGGGGTGGCTTTATAGAACCAAAGAGGGAAACCATATTCACCCTTCATTTGGACTTAAAGCCCATCCCTCTTAACACACCTCTTTGCCTCCAAAGCGAGCCATATTCACTTGAGTTCAACTTCCCAGAGACTTGATCAACCTCAAAGGGAGTACTCATTATCCATTCTTGCTTTGTTTCACATTGAGGACAATGTCTACTCCCAAGTTTGGGGTGAGTTCAAGAAATCATTAAGAAAATTTTTTTTTTTCCCAAAAATCCAACTTCTATCTCCTCTACCCGCTTTAGTTAGTTGTTTGGTTAGTTGCATGTGTTTTTCTATTCTTTATTTTATTTATTTTGTGTCCTAAGGAGTGGAGTTTGATGCATTGTTGGCAGTGAAGGTCATTTTGAATACAACTATTCAAAATGCCAAGTGTAAAGAGGAATAGGACCCTTAGGTTTTTAAATGATCCGAATTGTGTACTTGCTTGGTATGGGTGACTAGCTTAGCTACCCCATTGTGCTATAAGAAGCTATTTCTCAAGGAATCTATCACATACACACTTTTAATCTCCCTTGTACACCTTGGTCCCTAATCTTTGCCTGAATTCAACTAACCTTGGGGGAGCCCGACACCTGGCGGATGGGACACCCAAACAAAAAGAGGATTGCCATCGAGCCCCAACTTAAAAAAAAAAAATACAAAAAACAATAGAAAAAGAAAAAGAAGAAAAAAAAAGAAAAATAAAATAGGCTTGTGAATTAGAATAAGTGGATCATCCAATCGAATCCCGGCATACCCGAGGGGCCTTTCAAAGCCTAATGCCCTGGCCAACTCGGGCCGAGTCATTGACTCACCGTCCGCTACATGGGACAAGATGGATCCTTCCCACAACCTAGGGCCTTCTTTAGTTTGGTTGAGGTTCGAGAAGTTTGAAGGGAATTTAATGCCCGTGCCCTTAACTAACTCGGTGGAGTCACCAATGATCCCCGCTACAGAACACTCTTCTAAAACTTCTGGCACTAGTTCTCCTTCACCTTGTGTATTTAGAAATTTTAGGCATTTTTTGAAAAAGGAATAAAAAGGGTGCGTTTATCCTTTTCTTAGTTAGCTTCTTCCAAATAGGTGAGTTGAGCTTAAGTTTGGGGAAAAGTAGGACCTTGCTATACATCAAGATCAAGTGCTATCACTTACACTTAGTTTCCTGGGAAAGGTCATCAAGGACTTGGGGTTGGATTTGCTTTGCTCATCATGCTTTGCTTTGCCAAGGTTCCTTGTGAAAGTTTAAAAGTTTATTATCCTAAATTTGCTGAAAGCACATTAAGCAATTGTGTCTATAGTGATTCTTCCATTTGGAATCATGTTATCATACTTCATCTCTACGGTTTTTAGTTCATATCATTTTCACCTTTTTGTTTTGTTTTGAGATTTGCCCTGTCAAAGGGCAAGAATTTAAGTTTAGTGGGATGAGTATCTAAATATCATTTTATCCCTATGCTTTAGTTAGTTTTTCTAGTGTTTTTATGTTAAATAAGTGCCCTAATGCTCTAAAAGTTCACACTTATGATCAGGTCATCCATTTGGTGGAATTGTGCAAAATTGGTGGAAAAACTGCTACAGAAGCAGCAGGAGAGGCTACTGCATTTTAACATTTTTAGATATCATATGAGCTGCTATTGAATCAAGCCATATATTTATGGATTCTAAACTTCAAGAGCTTTCCATTGATACCAAGAACACCAAAATTGGAGTTCGAACAAAGAAGTTATGCAAGTTCCAAAACTTGAAGAAAATCAGAAAACATTGCAGCACCTTCAGCAGGAGAGACTACTGTATTTTGCTGTTTTCAGATATCATATGAGCTTATATTATATCAAGAAATATATGGATGGATTCTACACTTCAAGATCTTTCTAACGGTACCAAGAACACCCAAATCGGAGTCTGTGATGATGTGCCATGGCCTTACCGGGTTGGAGCAAAATAATAGGGGGACTGCAGCAACGTCGCGACGTTGAGAACCAACGTCGCGACGTTAGAAACAGAGCATCCCGACGTCGCGACGTTGCTGCACGACGTCGCGACGTTCGGGGTCGGTTTCAGTGGATTTTTAGCCCATTTTGAGCTCCATAATGGAGGGTTTTTTAAGCTCAAACCCGAAAGAGGACGAAGAGGGAGGCGAGGGCTCCTCGAGAAGGGACTGTCCACACTTTTGGGACCAAGGAGGAGGTTGGGAGCTGTTTTTGAAGATTTGGGAGAAGATCATGAGATTTGTGGAAGAAAATTCGAGACTCACCATCATTTGATCATTATAGTTTCTTTTCCCTCTTTTCTCATGTTTTATCCTAAGTTTATGATGTATCAAACCTCTATCATGCTTTAAATTCAGAGATCTAGTTTCGCTGTATATTGAACATGGTTTTATATCTATTAGTTAATGTTCCGCTTATTGTTTCTGTGAATGCACCTCTATTGATTCATACTTGGTTCATTTCTATATTGATTTCCTCGCTAATTTCAATGTGGTGAGTGGTTCTTTTAAAAGATCCGAGAAGGGAGTAAAGAACTGTATATGATGAATCAACCTAATTAGCCTGGTAGTGTAGAAATTATCGGTAATTAGAGGCGTGTGAGAATTTTGGATCTTAAAGCATCTCTAATGCTTGGGGTTGAGCTGAGAAGCAAAAGACTCCAGTGTTGCTGGTAGGTTATTCACACCTCGAGAGAGGCTTATAATTAAATTAGACAAGAGTTGCCTTGGAAAATACCATGAAAAATAGAGGTGAATTCTGACTTATCTAAGAGGATTGTCCTATTGCACCAAGCACCCTAGGAATTTATAATCTCTTGCTCTCTTTAGTTGCGAACTCATTAGTTAGATTTAGAAATTCCCATTAGTTTAGCTTAAATTTTGTTTTACTATCACAATTGTTAGTCTTGATATTAGAGAAGTTACTATAATTTTGTCACTTAGCATCCTATTTTCCCCGTGGATCGATATCCGTATACTATAGGTACACTTTATTACTTGACAAGCGATACTTGCACGGAATAGGCACTCTTTTTATATTTTTCTGCATAATTTTATATACACATCACAAAATACGCCTATCAAGTTTTTTGATAGTTGCCTCTGATGTAGCTAAGGAGGCAGTTTGGATAAAAAATTTTGTTTTTAGACTAGGTGTTGTTCCTAGCATTACAAACCCAGTGGACGTCTATTGTGACAATAATGGGGCTAGTGCTCAAGCCAAGGAGCCTAGATCACATCAACGATCCAAACACACTCAAAGGCTTCCAATCAAATTGGTGAGATCATGGAGAGGAGATGTTAAGATATGTAGAGTCTACATCGATGACAATGTTGTCGATCATTTGACTAAACATCTTCCACAAATAAAGCACATGATAGTCATACTAGGATCGATAGGGCATTCGATTTATGCCCTAATCGTTTAGGCAAGTGGGATATTGTTAGTGATATTCTTCTTAGCCTAAGTATACATTGTCATTATATGTTTATATACATGAGGCATTTATCATTTTATCTTTGTTATTTAAATTGTGGTTTATAACTTTGATAAAATCAGATCCTTGAATAGTTAGCTCTACTTTATGTCATCAAGTATGTGACTTGATAGTAAAACCTTAAGGCATAAGAACACTATTCTAAATAGTCCATAGTCGGTCATTATTGTGGGAATAATAATGAAGTAAGACTATTATGTTTTCTAAGAAAAGACCACGTTTTGCTGGTCATGAACATAAGAGTTACTCATAACATAAATACATGTTAAGTTCATGTTATTGAACTGACCCGCTATGAGAAATACTACATGGATTATGTCATCAATAATTCTCATTGTAGTAGTGGTATTTGAGTCCTTCAACCTAAATTCAACGTGGATTCCTACATGAGGAACTTCGTGTCTTGACGTAGCTCAATGACGCCTTTTGTTTGGTGATGGTAATACAAAGCGGTCGGGAAATGCAATAAAATATGTGGAGGAATGTGGGAATGATATGAAGGAATTTGTCCCGCTTAATTGAGTGAGATGTCTATTGGCCTCTTGATAAGTGAGACCGAGAAATGCATAGTCTTTGCTCGAATGAGACTGATAGGATATCAATATCATTTTTAGCTCACCACTTGAGAATCAAGAAACGATTAAGTTGTATAAAGATGACTTCTTATCCATGCTTTGTGCTTAATCAAGACACCGCGTGACAAAGGACTAATATCATACTCATGGTAAGGTTTTTCGAGTCATCAAATTCACTTCTTGATTTGGGTAGTTATAATGTCTTTGCTAGAGACCACATATAACTCAGGGGCTTAGAATATGATTTTGCGCCCGCTGCCAATATTGAGTGAACCTATAGGGTCACACATAAGAATGAGCTATAATGGGATGTTAGAAAGGCTCTCTCTTTAGCCCATGATTAAAATCAAGCCCAAGCCCAAGCCTAAGCCCAAGCCTAAGCCCAAGCCCATTAATAGTTAATGGAATTTGGTTTAAATTAATTTTAATAAAAGGGTTTGGGAGGCTTGATATAAATATGAGGTTTATCATCTAAAAGTAGGTAGTTCTTTTGAAGTGGGTGTTTTTGAGAGAATTATTTTTAGAGTTTTGGAAGACACTAAGGTGTCTTTGGCTCAGGACAAAGACCTACCATAAGATGTGCCAGCACATCCATCCCATCCATTAGTCGCTCAGGTGGATACCTTTGGGAGGGCGTTCAGACACCGCAAATGTCTTGGGCTCGTTGTCAAGTGGATCGTTTCCGTATGAGTTCCGCTTGTGTTTCAGCCGCGGTGTGATCAAGCAACCGCACTAGTAAAAAGGATCTCGCTTTTACAAGAGGTAAGATATGGATTTCCTTAATTCATCGTCTGGGCTTCACTAAACCGTTGATCCCGGGCGAAGTTCAAATGTTAATTTTTTTTTTTATTTCCGCTGAGTTTTCTTATCGCTGGATTCCAACACATATTCTACCATTCCATGAATTATGCCTGCAAGTATAAAATGCACTCAATGGGGCTTTCTAAAAAAGAAGAAGGCGAGGAGGCAAGGCAATTAATCAAGACCTTGCTAAATGCAACAACAAAGCTCCATCTAAAGCTTCAGGAGCAAAGAGAAGAGACTGAAGGGAGGGTGTGCAATTGAGCTTCTTAATAGGATGACCGCCATAGAAGCAAAGTCGATGCATTAATGAACAAGCTTGGAAACAAATGAGAGAAGAATTCACACGGCATCAAGGACAGACGAAGGAGGGAAAAGAAAGAGTGCTGATGAGGGACTAACCCATGATGGTTCCTATCAAGTTAAGGAGGCACAGTACCTAAATTCTGATAGGAGCTACACTTTTAAGCCCAACCTCAACTTACCCACTCATTACACACCAACCCTCGGGTTTTGAGCCCAACCTCTTTCCACTTACCCACTCTCCTCATAGACCATATCCTGCAGTCTAATCTTTCCTTACTCCAACACAGTACGTAGAAGAGGTGCCATTCAATGCTTCATCAGATTTCAAAGGGTTCCAGTTGCCCACCCGACCGAGCTTATCATGACATCCTTGTTCAACTTTGAGGACAAGGTCCATCGCAGCATTCACCGTGAAATGAGTCCACTCCACCACCGCTCTCGAGGCGACTTTTTGTGCCAAGTATTAGAGCACATCGGATTCTCACGAGCCCGTGCCAGCCGTCGTGATCGCGAGGCTATCCTTACAGTTGATCGGTGATGGACTAGGCCCCACGCTTTTCACCTCCTACCTCTAGAGCCAAACGAGGACCAGCCAGCAGCTGACCTTCCTCGATGACCACTCGAGGATAGAAAAACTGACGAGGTGTCATGAATGGCTCCAAGGAGTAGCGCTACACTAGTCGCATTGAGTCTCTGAACTCAGGATCTTCGGCGAAGGCCGGAGGATCATAACAACTTCGCTCTCGCAACTGGGCCCCACCGCAACTCAACATCTCCCCGGGAATAGGGCCGCAGTGGAAGCAGGCCTCCCGATGATCAAGCAGGGGACAGATCCGAGGAGATCACAGGCCCCGAGAGGTGGTGACCGGGGGGCTCTAGGGCTTGAATTGGGAGGAATCTCCTAGGCCGAGGTTCGGGGCCCCTTCGATCGCAGGGACTCTGGGATGGCCTAGGGATGAGGGTGGAGAGGGAGGAATGGGGCCAACCCTGGTATGGTGCATCTCCTGGAGGGCAATGATGTGAGAAATGTGACCCATGGCAGATGCTCGACGCAAAGAATGGCACAGTAGTAATGCAGGAGCAGCCGCGACAGCTGCAAGGCTAGCCTGAGCCACGCGTGGAGAGAAGATTGCCGACTGGTCGTAAAATGTCCCTCCACGTGATCTTCACGGCGCATTGGCCGAGAAGGAGAAGAGATGGAGATGAGGGGAGGAGAGGAGATTTTAGAAGTGGAGTTAATAGAAAAAGGGGGTGGGGGTTTAAATAGATGGCTAAGGGTGAATAAGAGTTAAGCCTAATTAAAATCCATAAATAAAGGTGGTTGGTGGTTGTGGCACAAAAATCTGGAAAAATTAATGGAGCGCAGGAAACGAAAGGTTGCAGGGAAGTGAAATGTAACACCCCAAAATATACCCTAGCAGTTTTCGACATGTTTAGGGTATTTTGTAAGCGTAATTTGAATGTTTCGTGAGTTAAATGCGAAACAGGTAAACGAGAGACCCAGAAATTTACAAGATTTAAGGATAAAATTGTAAATTGTCCAAAAAGGGTCAAAGATATGGATTAATGAGATTATGGGCCAAAATACAATTTTGGGAACTTGGAATACAAATAGTCAAAAATAGAAGACTAAAAAGTTAAATAACATAAACCTTCATTACAAATAGATGTGGGAGACCAAAAATGCATTATTTTGGTCTCCAAACAAGAAGTCTACGGGAAAGAGAGGAAGAGGAAGGAGAAGAAGAGGAAGAAGGAAAAGCAAATCCAAGGTATGGAAACTAAGAGTTTTGTATGGATACTTGTATACATGACTTTGGTATGATTTTTGTACAAGAATTTTTGGTATGATTGCTAGGGTTTGCCTTAAAGAGTAAATTGGTACTTTATTCAGGTTTTGTTAGAACTCATCCTAACTCTAGAATTATAAAGCTGGGTGAAAATCCCTAGTTGATTCTAATTTTAATATAACTTCACAATTCCAAAGTTGGTAGAACTGGGTGAATCTTTGATCCTTTGTCTAATTAAAAGTATCGAGGAGTTGTTTAGAGGGATTCATGTTAGTTTTGATTTAAGGATGTAATAGGAGTGATCTATGGAAGAAAGTGCATGAAATGAGAAAATATATGATTCATATTTCGTGACATGTACCGTATTAATCCTGAACATGTACTGCATGTTAGGTTCTATTATTTTAACAATATGTACCTGCACATGTTAGTGTACCGGTACATGTGATGCTATGTTTCCTATTTCGACCAGTTTTCGTATTTTATCCATAACTTGCTTATTTATTATCCGATTTGAGTGATTCAAGTGGTTAATTAAAATAGACTTCAAGAAAAACCAAACATATAGAAATAGCTACCTTCTAATTATACCTATGGCCTAAAATTCACTCAAAGTAGGGCCATGTGCAGGCCAATTCCTGCATCATTTGTTCATAGAGTAGTCCGAAAGGTTTCGACGTATCTTGAGTCTCGTGTCTGATTTGGGTGGATTCCAATGGAGGAGAAACCCTTAGCACCTTAGATTTAAAGGAGTACAAAGAACCAGTGTCAAATATGGAGACAAGGCACTGGAAATGAATATTGCAAACTGTCCCGACAAACCGACTAGTTGGCATGAAAATGCCATATCTTGAGTTTGGATGATCCAATTGGAATGGATTCATAATTTCTATAAATAGATTCATATAGGGACTAGAATACATGAATGGATGTGTGAATATATAGGCATTATAATGGCATAAGCATATGAATTACGTATGTAATAGTAACATGAAAAATATAGAAACAAAATGTGGCAAAGTGGTGTTCATGAAACATAAATATGATATAGAAATATGAAAACGAACTGAAACGTAACCATGAACGTGAAATTCAATATGTCATGAACACATAATGTGGCTAAGAATGCCCCTATTATAAGATAGCTAAGAATGCCCCTATTATAAGATAGCAAGTTACTGAACTCATAAATTGTAAACTCCGCTTAAGACCGCTTATTCAATGACACAAAGATTCTATTCAAAGGTTCTTAATTCTGATTAGTAATTTCAGATTCCCGATTAGTGCTCCGCACTTGATTAGTACTTGGCATTCCCGATTAGTGTCTTGCACTCCCGATGGTAATTTCCTAAGATTCCCCGATTAGTGCTAGCCGACACTCCCGATTAGTACTTCAGACTCCCCCGATTAGTGCTACAAAGACCTTCGTCCCGTTAAGTGCCAGGGCACAATTCGTCCCGATTAGTGCTACGACACTCCTGTCCTATTAAGTGCTACGACACTCCTATCCTGATTAGTGCTACGGCACTTCCGCATCAGACAGTATCTTCGGTACTTATTAGCCGTGGTCCTACTCATTCTCAGACTATTGGTCTAGGTCAAAGAGTTATAAGGATAAGACCAATAAAGAATAAGAGTAAAGACTCCTCGAATGTACCTTCCAGATCTGCTCCGTAGTACCTATGTGGTACTCAGATCCGACACTCTATAGCACTCATGAGTACTCCCGCACGCATTATACGAAGTTCCTCAGAGTACCTACCCAGCACTCCCGCATCTAGCATGGGTCATATAAGTTCTACATAAGAATAAGTTCTATAACTCCTACGGGAGTCCCGAATGAGCCTAAGCCTGTTATAAGCATAAGAATTTGTATAAGTCTAAAGATGACTCTGATATGAACCGACAACCTCATGTATGTGGGATATGTTCCAATATGTATAAACCTCGTATAAGTATTTTGATGATCCGTACCTACGGCGACCAATGTCCGTGATCTCAGATAAGTCTGATCCGACTAGGAGTGTATATGATTCGATATGTTCTGAATTTATCGACTACGGTACCTTCGCATAAGCAACAAGAGATCCAAAATCCAAGAACTCAATTTTGGTAACATGCTCTTCTTTCTTCTTAAAATTACAAGATCTGTAAGACAAGTACATGTTCCTGTAGCATGCGATAAGATCCGAAGCCTAGAATAAGTTCAGAACACAAGCATAAGATCCGTATGATAAGTATATGCTCAAGACAAGTACAAGATCTGAAATACAAGAATAAGTATAAGTCTCTAGAAAATTCTACGGGCACCCCAGATAATGAATCAGTTCGGCAAGAGTACATACGGTACCGCAAGGATATGCCCGGCAAGATAAGTACAAGATACAAAGCATCTCCTCGTATAAATATAAGTTCCTGGCACTTACGGGTACCCCAGATTCGATTAATTCCGCAGTACCTACGGTACTTCAGACCGACCCGAGCGTACTACGAGTACCTATGCTTCTCCTGGACATGATAAACTCAGAGTGCCTACGTACCCCCTGCATGAGTATAAGATAAGTTTGTATAAGTACAAGTGTGCGCCTTTGGGACACGAACAAGTAGTACTTACGGGTACTCCTGTATAAGAATAAGTTCCGCAAATACCGCATACGATCCGTGACCGTGGATACCCACGTACCTTCAACAAGTGTAACTCCACAGTATGCGATAAGTTCCAAACTCCGTTTTGAGATCCGAGATGTAGATAAGTACCACACGTGTATAAGTACCTTTGTATAAGCATAAGTTCTCAGAATCTCTAATGGAGATCGAACAAGTATAAGCTTGAGGTATATACAGTATAAGCTCAGTACAACATACGAGAAATCTGAATAAGAATAAAATCTGAATAAGAATGAGTCTGCTATGAGTATAAGATCCAAATAAGGATAAGTATGCCATAAGAGAAAATCCTGAGTAAGTATAAGATCGTTATAAGTATAGCTTAGTAATCAGATGAGGATTGAATGTTTCTAAGTTTGTTACAAGAAAAATTATGTATGTAAATATGTGAAATGAATTCAAGATTCGATAATTGCATCAGTTTATCCGTTATTCAGGTTTCAGATAAGATATGTTTCCCACTGCAAAGCTTAGCACGAGTTTTTAACTTGTAGGCTATGAGAAGACATCCAAAGCATCCAGATGCACCACTGCAACATACTTGTAAGGGTTCATCGCTGGCTGAGATCCTGCGCTCATGTAATTGGAATGTAAAGTTGTTTTTGTATATGTATAAGTAAATGGACCAGCTTATATGTGTCTAGATTTTGATGGACACTACCCTAAGGGTAGTTCTTTGAATTGTATATAATATTTTGATTCTATTACAAGATGTGGGCTATACCCATGTGCATAAGTTCGCGGTACAAAAATACAAAAAATAAATCGTAAAGAGTCCCGCTTTGGTCTCGCCGAAACTTGCTAGGATCCGCCAATTAGGGTCGGACTTGAATCTGGTAGATATGAAAGGGCAGAAGAAGATGAATATACGCAAGCCGAAATTCTCGCACTTGTGCGAAAAATCGCACGCCAAATTCCTTGCACCTACAAATTTCGCGTGTGTCATTTAAAATTCATGTGTCATAAAATTCGCAAACCTAGAAATTTCACACTGCTTCAAAAACTCCCCGCCTATTGCAATACCTGCAAAAATAGAGAAACGAAAATGATGAGAAAACATAGCTGCAAATGTGAGAAAAAGAAAAAAAACTGCAAAGGAAAACAAAACTAAAAATAAAGAAATTAAGAAAATCACTACTAAAATTTTAAAATTCACACACAAAATTTAACAGAAAATTCTGACTTCCTAGATATTGCGTGCTTCACCCTAAGAATATAGTCTTTTGAATTCATAATACAGGGAATCTCTCCTGCCTTGTCGAGTGTCGAGTTGCATAAGGTTCACTTTTAACATTGACCTTGAACACCCTATTTTCTTTGGAGTTGAGCAGGTCTACTGATCCATTGGAATAGACCTCCTGGATGGTGAATGGCTCAATCCATCTTGACTTAAGCTTGCTTGGAAAGTGGTGGAGCTTAGAGTCGTAAAGCAACACTTGGTCTCCTCGCTGCTTGAAATTTTATCACAGCACAGCTGATCGGCAGCCACTTTTAACTTATCTTGCACCCTTTGTTAAAGTGAGGCGCTACTTCTCGCTCCTTCCACCTCATTGATGTCAAGGAGCCTTTTAAGGCCAACTCTACCCATATCTAAGTTCTTCACCGCCACTCATGCCTCAGACTAATTTCCACAAATGACATGCCTCGCCGTAAACTAGGCGACAAAGAGACATGCCAAGGATGGTTTTGTATGGGCTGCCTCAGAGCTCCATAAGGAGTCCAAAGAAATTTGAGAGACCAATCCTTTCTGCTTGGAGTTCACCACTTACGCATGGTCTTAATTTCGCTGGGCTAACTCCAACTTTAACTAATGTCCGAGGATGGTACTGTGGTGGCTACTTTGGCGTTGACAATTACTACTTAGTTAGAGGCTCAAAAAGGTCAAGAAGAAATGAACTTTCATCAACATTATGGCCTGGGGACCCCAAATCGAGAAGATGCCTCCCTTAGGAATTTAAGACACCGTGGTCTCTACCGCAAGGCAATCGCTTTCAACCCATTTTGACACATAGTCAACTCCCACCAAATGTGTAGATGTATCCAAAGGAGGCGAATGAACTCATAAAATCGATGCCCTAAACATCGGCCAGGTTAACTACCAAAATTAGGTCTTAAGGCATCACATAATAGAGATTTTCCCCTAATCTTTTGCATTTATCGATTCCCGTGACATGGTATGCATCCTTGAAAAGGGAAGGCCAATAAAATCTAGGATCAGTACCTTCCCCTTCGTAGTTTTCTAGAAGAAAATACCTACATGCATCCTCATGGTAGTGGCCGAGTATCCCTTGTTGTTCTACTGTGCACATTTTAGATTATCCGATCATCATAGTATTTAGGCCAAGAAGGGTTCCTCCTAATAATATGAGTAATCTTTGCAAAGAAAACTTCCTCGTCTTGCGGCTCTTTCCAATCTGCATTTCGCCCGCTGCTGGCACTGGCACGGCATACCAGAGTGTGCTCAACTGTAAGGAGCGTAGACTCCTTCAGGAACTCGCCATTGATCGGGGTCAGAGTGTCAGGCGCTATGGTTACCCCCATGATGATCTCGCAACAACATTCCCTACACCCTTTGTCCTTTGATTTGTAGGCTGAACTCTTTGCAAGAGGAGAAACCATCTAATAAGCCTAGCCTTTAGCATTCTCGCTTTCGGTGAGCAGGTACTTTGTAGTCGAGTGATATGTGAATATGATTATGTCCTATAACCAACAAGCTCGAACCTATCCAAGGCATGCACTACGCCAGCCTCCTTCTCTATGGTAGTGTAATTTCTCTGGGCCTCGTTCAATGTCTTGCTTGTGTAATGGACCACATAGGGTTTTCCTCATTCCCTCTGCCCGAGAACTGCTCCAATGGTGAAGTCACTTGCGTCGCACATTACCGAAAGGTAATCACACTGGAGCCCCTACTATCGTGTGCAAAGTGGTCAGTGAGCCCCTGGCCTCAAAGCTCCTTTGGCATTCTTCGTCCCACAAAAATTTTGCATCTTTCTCTAATAGCTTATATAGAGGCTTGGCAATTTTTGAGAAGTCCATGATGAACCTCCTGTAAAAACCTGCATGCCTTAGGAATTGCCTCATAGTTTTCACAGTTGTGGGGGAGGGTAGTTTGGAAATCATTTCGATTTTTGCCTTGTCAACTTCAATCCCTTATTGGAAAAAATATGTCCCAGTACTATTCCTTGGTTGACCATAAAATGGCATTTTTCTCAGTTCAGTACCAAGTTCTTCTCTATGCACCTATGCAGGACAGTTTCTAAGTTGATCAGGCATTCTTCAAAGCTCCCCCCATAGACTGTAACATCATCCATGTACACTTCCATAATGCACTCCACCAAATTGCTAAAGATACTAAGCATGCAGTGCTGGAATGTGGTAGGGCATTACACAGGCTAAAGGGCATCCTCCTATAAGCATATGTGCCAAATGGGAAGGTGAAGGTGGTCTTCTTGGTCTCTACAAAGAATCTCAATTTGAAATAAATTAATAAATAACTGTGAAGCAATAGAAGGGGTGGCCGGAAATCCTTTCGAACAGCTGGTCCATGAAGGGTAGAGGGAAGTGATCCTTTCTTATCACCTCATTCAATATTCTCAGAAGGTCAATACACACCTCCTAAATTCTATGGTAAGATGGGTAAGTATCCTCTCCTTTTAGTATACACCTAAGTGGAGCCAATTTCGATTTTTAGGCACAACCTAGGTTGGACTCACCCAAGTGTTATCGGATATGGGGTAAATAATACCAGCTTGTAGCAACTTTAAGACTTTTGTTCGATCCACTTCCTGCATGTGAGGATTTAGTCTCCTCTGTGGCTGCCTTACGGATTTTGCTTCCTCCTCCAGGTAGATGTGATGGGTTCAAACTGCTGGGCTAATACCCTTTAGATTAGTGATTTTCCACCCAATAGCCTGCTAGTTCTCCCTAAGGATGTCTAGCAAGCTATTTTCCTATGAAGCACTGAGCAAGGAGGATATGACCACTGGACACTGCTCCTGTTCTTCTAAGTAGACATATTTCAATTCCATAGGCAAGGGTTTCAAGTCCAAATTTTGTGGTTCACTGGTTCCTTCCTCAGTCAGTAAAGACAAAATTTCTTGCTTTTTTCTCTAGTGCCCCTGCACAATATTCATGTCTTGGGCTTCCTGCTGCTCTTCAGGACAATCAACTAGTTCCTCAGTTAATACATCCTGAATTTGCTTCTAGAAAGCCTGTTCTTCTAGGATTGTATCAATTATGCACTTTCTCGACCTCCGCCACAGTCATTGTGCTTTTACTTAAGTGGAAGATGTCAGTTCTATAGTCATGCTCGAACGTGAGCTGCATAACCCCATTTCGGAAATTGATAATAGCATTAGAAGTAGCCAAAAATGGTCTCCCTAGGATGATGGGTACATAGTTATCCCCTGCTGTAGATGGTTAAATATCAAGTACAACAAAATCTACTGGATAGTAGAATTTGTCCACTTGTATTAAAACATCTTCCACTGTCCCCTTTGGTATCTTTATGGATCTATCTGCGAGAGACAATGTGATGGAAGTGGGATTCAATTCCCCCAACCTGAGCTGCTTGTACATCGAATAAGGAAGCAAGTTTACACTGGCACCAAGGTCCAATAGTGCTTTTTATACACAAGTGTCTCCAATATTAACCGAGATGGTAGGACAACCCGGATCTTTGTACTTCATTGAGTTTCAGACTAGATGATAGTGTACGACTTGTTTAGGTCAGAGGCCTTCTCTTTGTTGAACATTCAAATTTCTCTCTTCAATGTGCACAAGTCCTTCAAAATTTAGCCAAGTGGGACTTGTTTAACTGCATCGCGTAGGGATGTTGACTTTCACTAGCTTTAGGACTTAGTATTCCGTACCGTTGATGGCCTTTTTTCTTTGTTTCGCCAGCTAAACTGCTGGTGATGTTTCGTCATGTGCTCTTAGTCACTAATTTACTTGCCTACCCTCTTCTTTAACTCCCCATTCTTCCGTTGGTTTGATACGCTGTTTAAGCTCTTTACCACTTCTTAATGTGATAATTTCTTTAACTTCATCCATCCTGGGATGTGGCTCACTGGAAGAGCTCACTTCATGCACTCCCCTAGGATTTGGTTGTGTCTGAGATAGAAATTTTCGTTTTTCCTGCACCTGCTACCGGTTGGTTAACCTTGAGATTGAATCCTGCAGCTTATCATATTTTTGGGAGATCTCAATCTACAGGTTATCCATCTTTTTGTTAAGGGTGTTTCACTGTCGATTCGGTTAGCCCGTACCACCGCTCTGCTCTCTACAAATTTCTACCTTGCTTCAAATTCATGATAGCTTGTTCAACTGCGGATGAGGATAGTGGTGGCTGTGGTTGAGATGAGGAGCCACACTACTGCTGCACGGTAGGAGGCACATATGGTGGAGGCTTTGGCTTTGAGGAGAGGTGTTGTGGATGGTTCCTCCAGCTTAGTATATAGGCGCTTATATGGACATTGGTCGTGGCTTCAGACTGAGACTTGGCTAACATGGGCTTGTTCAACCATCATACTCCCTTTAACGAAGGAAATACTGGGTGATGAGCTTAAAAGTCATCTATTTTTAATCCATTTTTCTCGTTTGATTTTCATCCAAAAGGAATAATTATGTACTATGAAGAAACTCAACAATTTGTTATTATTAGCAGAGTGTAAAGAAAGTAAGAAAAGCAGAGAAAAATGCAGCACCGGGCGGAGTTAAAATACGTAAAATGGCAGAGCGTAATGAAAGCACCTGGCAACTAATGTTGCGCTTTGGGCTTGTATTGTCCAGCTTATGCGGTGTCGCGTAAGCATCAGAAAATTGGTTGAAATCTCGCATGCAGGTCGCGACAGCATTACAATGTGCAACCGAAGACTAACCAGATTCTAAGAAATGATGTCGCTAATAACATCGCGGATGTCGCGACGTAAGATCGGCGTCGCAAGGGATGGAGGTCGACAAGAGAAGGCCCTTGACGCTTGCGACAGTGTTTGAAAGATGAAACTGGCGTGGATTTGTCAGAGTCGCTGATAGAGGACTGACGTCAGCACACCAAAGCAACCAGCTTAAGCCGTAAAGGCATAACCATGTCGCGACAAGAGATCGAGGTCTCGGCATGAGACTTGCCTCGCTGAAAGTCGCACCTACAAAGTGATGTCGCGATAAGGGATTGATGTCGCAACATCGGAAACTATCACTGAAGGTCGCAGAGACTCGGAAACATGTCGCGATAAGAGATCGGCGTCGGCTATAAGAAGCATGTCACCAGCAGTCAGCGCCTCCTGGTGCCGATGTCGCTGGGATAAGAGATTGATGTCGCTGGCATCAGAACCATCGCGGGAAAGCTTCAAAACATTAGCCGCTGTCACGAAGGCGGGATTGAGGCTGGCATCGTGAACACCGCCAAATGAAGCCTCCGGTGAGATTGTTGATGTCGCGACAAGATCATGTCAAAGCGGCTATTGGGTGAAGACACAAGCTCCAAGGCCGCGACCTGCCGATGTCGTGACAAGAGATCGATGTCGCGACAATTAGGAACGTACTAACTAAAGCCGCAGAGCCATAAACTGATGTCGCGTATTAAGAGATTGATGTCGCGACATCGTAAATCATCACTAGCTGACCGCTAAGACATGTGAGCTTTCGATGTCACGATAAGATTCAGCTGTCGCGATATCGGGAAATGAACAGCTTAAAACCCGTGGAGCCAGTAGAGTGATGTCATGATAAAGATTACGTCATACCCATCATTTAAAGGTTGCGCAGAATAAGGCTGATGTCGCTGACATTGGATTCCTCGTCGCGACATAAGGTGCTTGCAAGAAAACAAAGGAATATCGCGACTTCATCGATAAATGCCGCAACAAAGGCCAGTCCAACCGATGTCGCGACAGCGGCTTTCAGGTCGAACACCGAACAAGACACGGGCCAGCTCTTATCGGGAAATCCACAAAGATCAGATTGAATTAGTGAATACTCCAACTTCGTGAATCCTATAAATACGAAGTCGCTACCAAATGTAAAAAGCAGCTCTCGCAACTCGAAGAGAGATCCGGGAGTGTCAAGGCTCCCGTATTTTTTATATTTTTTCTTTTCTTTTCTTTTCTTTTTCTTTCTTTTTGTTTTCGTTTTTTCTTCCATTTTATTTTAGATTAGATTAGTGTGTATTTCGGCTCTAATTCTTGGATTTGAACGCTAAATGTAAAGGATCGAGCTGAATGTAGATGTATATTTCTAAAATTATCAAGTTCGTTGTTCGAATTCCACAAATTCTCGATGTCGAACACTCAGCTCGATTTACAAAGGGTTTTCTTGGATTAGCAAGCCATTGTATGGGTATAATCGCGAATTTAAACCCAAATTTTCCATTGAATTGACGTTATTGTCAGAAATAATCTTTCCTGCAATATTTCATTCATAATAGCTTAACTTCATATGTTAAAATCGCTCTCGCCGGGTTTTCATGCGGTTCTCGAATTGATCCCAATTTCGCCTCAGACTCATAACGAGGTCGTTCAACACTGATCGAGGCCCTCCGGGTGACACAGAAGGTATCTCCTAAGAGTAAGAAACAATTTCGGAAGGTATTTGAACTTGATATTGCCGGGATCTAATGCGCTCCAGATATTTAAATCAATACATCCTCTTTCGCCAGGAACCGAACGAGTCGAAAGCGAAGAGAATTTGCGTAGACAGAGTTCACCTCAATTCGAATAGTGAATTCGATCCCGTGTTGTAAGGATCTAACATGGAAAGAGTAAGCTATTCTAATTTGAGGCGAGGGAACCAAAGATAGTGCAACCTCAAGAATGACTCACTAGCTGAGCTCAGTCTCACAAATTCATGTCATGTAATGGCATTGAGGAAAGAAAATACCCAGAACAAGGCAATTAGTTTTAAAAGTAGTTATTTCACCCCTGCGGTTCGAGAAACAGCTTTACAGAGAGATGATGAACTGTGGTGGTATGGAGAGATCCAACACATCATATTAATCCTCGACTAGTTTGAAAGATCCGTGAGTTCGAAACCAAAGACGCAAAGCATGCATCGTAGAACGATTCTCATAATAGCCGATTATTCAATGTTTTCTTTTAGAGATAACTATTAAATCTAAATTTGTTATTTTGATATTTCAATATTCAATTCATTTATCGTTTACTCCATTTTTCTTTACACCATTCATTTCAAGCTTTCAAAGCAAAATCTCACTATCGTATTATCATTCAAATAAAGGAGCTTAAGTAATGGGGTGTTGATTGAAAATTTCGGCATCTCCGTGGACTGATGATCTTAATTAAATCCATTTTATTACTGGTTTGACCTTCAGACTCAAGAAGATAATGGATCAAACCACCGAAATGGTTTATTCTATAAAAATATCTTTAATCAAGTGATACTTAAAGAAACCTCACACTCAAGTTTAATGGTTTATTTAATGAGATTGTGGAATACTTGGGCCCTGGGTAATAAGTCTCAAATTTGACAGGGTGTTTTGATCCATAAACATTTATTTATGTGGTCTTAACGAGTCTTATGGGTATTGTCACGGATTAGATAATAGTCCTTAGTGATGATGTTATACACTTGTGTACATACTCCGATCCAAATAACAAGTTTTATGGCGCTGTCAGGATCAAAGAATTTAGTAAATCGATATTCGATGAAAGAAGGAAATGCTAATTTTGCACATTTTCAAGAAAAAGAACAAAAATAGCTTTTAAAGCAAAGTGGTTACTTTAGCCACTAACCTTTTAACAAACCATATTGAAAATAATTGTCAATGCATCTAGTCCTATTAATGTAAGTGTGTTTTGATTTCAGACAATTTTAATGAGACAAAAATGTAACACTAATCCATCTCCAGCAGATATGTAATCTTTGTGGAGAGAACACTTTGCTTGAGAAAGATAAAGAAGGAAGAAAACTCAACCATGGCGCATTTAAAAGACAGATCGAATGAAGCACATAGAGAAGCAAAATGAAGGCCTCCAATCAATCGGGATACTACGGAGGACTGAAGCCGACATTCAAGATGAGTACTCGCAATCGTATACCACCTATCGATGCAAACAATTTTGAACTTAAACTAAAGACTAATACTATGGTCCAAGAAGATCGCCATCGGGTCATCCCAATTAAAGACCCAAACGAGCACTGAAGATTTCTCAGATGGATAATACAAAAGTGAAGTTGAACGGGTGAGACCATGTCATTAAACCGCATCTATTCCCTTCTCTCTAAGAGATACAACAAATACATGGTATGAATCTTTACCATAAGGGCTCGTTGGATACTTGGGAGGAGTTAGTAGAGGGCCTCCACGAGGTAGATTCTTCCCACCCCACCCTCGTAGAAGGAGGGAAATCATATTGTGTTTCGACGGGAAGATAGGCTTGTATGCTTAGCCAGGGAAGATTCAAACGAGTTCTTGAGAAGATGTCGATGCATGGAAAGATTCAAACGGTTGTCGTGAAGATGTCCACGTGACGAGATCCGCACTGATGATAATGAGGCTGCGCCTTGAATGATAATAAAGGGGATCTGATGTCATGATATCTAAACTAAAAAGGTCACAGCCAAGAGTCATCAAAGACTGCTAATGTAATATGGAAAACTCCTTCCGAAGTTTTCAAGAGGAGTCGCAGAGGAAAGGTCATGGAGCGATAAGAGCGATACCAAGTGAAGCCAAGTTGGCGCCATTATTCACAAATGGATAAGCAAGAAAGGAAGATAATAATCGCCCCATGAGATAGATGTTTGAAAGAGAGTTATTGAAGGAAGTGTTGAGAGAGCCATCAAGAAAATAATTCTAGATACCTAAGAGGTTAAGTATCCGGGGGATGCGAAATTACCATTTAAACCACACTAACTCATGACATTATCACTAAAGACCGAGGGAACCATGAGGAACTTCAGTTATAGTGGAGGGCTTCATAAGGCCTGGGGTATGGACAGAACCTCAATGGTTATTATCAACCACCAAGGTTCCAATAAAGAAAGAATAAGGAAATGAACAATAAATGAATATCGTGGTCAGAGTGAGGGTCGAAATCTTTGAAGAATAGATGTCAGATTTCATGGGAGATAATAAGAAGCTATTGAACTCATGAACAAAGTTCATAGAGTTGGAAGCAACCGGCTACCAATTCTCAAATTCTTTCGAACACCACCAGCACAACTCAAGAACCCTCGAGACACAAGTAGGCACTTACTCTAACCCCAGCAGAGAAAGATGTACCTCCCAAGTGACACAAAGAACTAAAGACTCCAGCATCGTGAAATAGGAGGAAGGAGTTAGGAAAAGTATGAAAGAAAAGGATAAGACAAGAAGAAGAAAGCCTGTAGTATAATTTGAGAAAAAGAAAGCATGATGGATAGAAGGATATCAAAGGCTCAGATCGCAAATTCTATTTCACGTAGACTGCAATCAAGGATAGAGAGCAAATTTTTTGTGTTTTGAAAACTTTCGTGGCTAGAGATCAAGATGCCCTTTACGTGTTGGTAAACTCCATGCTACTATACGAAAAATTCCTCGAAGGACAGCGCCGAGGCAAAAGAAAGATAGTAGAAGAAGGGATCGTGGAATCGAATCACATTGCAAGGCCGCGGAGGAAGAAAGAATTGCCGAAAAGATGAAGGATCCAGGAGCCTTACCACTCTCGCATCATTGAGGTTGAATTTCAGAAGCTCTGACTGTGAGCCAGGCAACTGATGCCTCTTCAAGCTACAATTAAGTTTGTAAGGTTATTCACCACTATTACCTTCAAATGGCAGAGTATAGATCGACAGAAACCCAAGGAGCTGCTAAGATGTGTCGTCATTGTTGGGAAATTTGTTTGTTTTCCCAAAGAGATCAATTATTCGGACATGGAAGAGATTCATGAAATTCTCACTGTGAGATCAATCGAAGCATCGGAGCCGCCCGACGACATGCAAAAGGAGTTCTCACCTTGAGGGTCGGAGGTTGCCGCTTTCAACTTGATCAAAGATGCGTAATATAGATAGACAGAGAAAATTGCAAATAATCATGATGTCTATACTCTTACAACCCGATGTTCACAGCATTGTAATGTCTAAATATCAATGTAGAAAAGATAATCTCAAAGATATCAAGATGACTACTGTCCATACAACGCTTTCATCTCTGGTAGAACTGTGGTTATTCAATAAAAACAGAAATAATGTGCTGGTAATAATGAAAAGGGGAAATCATCAAGAAACCAAGAAGAGGGGCTGTGTTGAAGTAACGCTGTTTACTTAAGATGCGCATTTAGAATCACCAAAGAGAAGACCAGTGATTATTCTTCTAGACTTAGTGATGATGAGGAAACGAGGTTGTCAAACCTAAAGTAGGCTACAGCGAGTCTATAGCCTGGTCCATCAATCAAGGTATCAATCCATCAATCAGTACAAAACGTTAGAAGAAACTTCAAAGCCATCCAGAGAAACACTCAAAGGAGACCTAATCCAGCGACGGCGAATGGTCGAAGGAGGTAATTAAATTAACAGGTTACTTTATCTATGTACTCGGGATACCTTGGTGAGCTCACCATGGTTCCAAAGAAGGTGCCGACGATCCGTAAATGAGAAAATGAATTGATTCCATCAAGAATGCTGGATGTGTGATGGAGTGGTATGCATTGATTAAGGGTAAAGTCAAACATAAATGCACCGTAAAAGATCATTTCTCGTCTTCATTGATCAGCATTGGATGGGATAGCAGATACCTCATTTTTGTTTCGATGCGTATCTTGTGATACAAATCAGATTGCTATTGCACTGAGGACCTAAGAGAGAAGACTACCTTCATATGCCCCCTTATGGTACCTTTACCTTCGTAAAGATGCCATTTGGGTCGGTAATGCTTCGCTACATTCCAAAAGGCAAAAGGATGTCAATATTCTACTCGTTGAAGAAGCAGAAATTTTTACGGATGACTTCACCTAGTATGATCTCGCTTTGATCGTTGTTTAAATGAACTCCGGAAATGCGTTTTCCAAAGATGCACAAACAACTAGCATTGAATTGGGAAAAATGTCATTCATGGTAATGTAAGGTATTGTTCTCGCATAAAATTTCGCCACCGGATCGGAAGAGACCAACTAGCGGTATCCATTATCGTTCTGCACCCTCACTACAGTAAAAGGAGTTTAAGCTTCTGGGGCAAGGTCGGATTTTATAGGAGATTCATCATGACTTCTCAAAAATAGCTGTACCACTACAGACATCGAGAAGGATGATGGGCGTTTAATTTATGACTCTCAAGGTCGCCAAGAGATCAAGATCAAATCGTCTGCCACCTATAAATGGTCACTTAGAATGGGACTGTGGATCGAAATAATGTGTGATGCGATTTTGGCATGGAGTCATTCTAGGCAAAGAAAGGAGAAAATATTCAGACTATATACTATGCTAGTAACCTTCACAAGACAAGAAAATTACTTAACAACTGAAGTAGATGCCAGCCATAGTATTTCGTCAGGAAAATTCAAATACATTTTGGATCCTATGTTATCATTCATACCGATCATGCAGTTAACTGCAATTATGTCAAAGAAAGAAGTAAGCCAAGATTGATATGTGTGCTGTTATCAAGAGTTCGACTTGAGATCAAGGATAAAAGGTGTGATAATGTGATAGTTGATCACTTGTCAAGAGAGGAAAGAAGATCACTGAAGAAGATAAAGTAATAATGTAGAGAACTCTCGTGATGAGCAACTCGTAAAGTTTCCTTCCAACTTCATGGTATACGATATTGTGAATCCATTATGAAGTCAGGAGTATTCCTTCTTAATTCAACAACAATGTAAGATGAGAAAACCGTAACTGATGTTATTATATTGGGATGATCCACTATTATTTAAAAAGAGGTGCCGATATGATAATAATAAGAAAATGCGCTTAAAAATGAACAAGGCAAATTAATGAATGCTATGCATCATCATAGTGGGGGTCATTTTTCAGAGAAAGAACAGCCACAGATATCTAATCAATATTGGCCCACTATCTCTAGATTGTGCCGAGGGTGAAATTGTGTGATAGATGCAAGATTAAAATATCGCTAAAGATAAATCAAATGCGCCTAAGAGGTATAATGGTGGTGCAACTGATGTATGGGGAATAGATTTTATTGGACCATTCCCACCATCATTCAGGGAACCTATACATACCGCTTAGCGCTTGGATTATGTTTCCAAATGGGTGGAAGTCAGGGCTTTTGTCCAAGAATGATGCTAATACAGTGAGCTTCTTGCAAAAATATTTGAGTAGATTCGAACACCTAACTATCATTAGTATGTAAAGTCATTTTCAAACAAAATATTTGCAAACTCATGAGCAGTGTATGGATCACATGTAATATTTATCATCCTGCATCAATGGACAAGTAGAAATTAACAGGAGATTAAAAGAATACCTGAAAAGACTGTGAGCCTGGCTGGTGAAGGATTGGTCTTCCAACCTGATGACGACTTCTCATTTATTAATCGCAGACACAACCCCATCGAAATGTCCCCATAATGTAATTGTTTTGGCAAGCCATGTCACCCACCTATGGAATTGGAATACAAGGCAATGTGGGCCATCAAGAAGTTGAACTTCGATTTTAAACTCAAGTAGGAAGAGAGATTGTCTAACCGTCTGCCAATTGGAAGAATCGAAAGAAATGAAGCCTATGATAATGCTAGAATCTGCGATAAGATAAAGAAATGGTATGATCAAAGGATCCCGAGGAAAGAGTTCAGAGTGGGAACATGTTCTACTGCTAATTTAGATCAAATTGTTTCCAGAGTTGAAACCAAGCGGAGTGGGCTATACACAAAGTGGTGTCAAGCAACATATCGGAGCAGAATATTAAGGACTGACATCGAGAAGAATTCAAAGTCAATGGACAAAGCACTATCTAAGCAGTGGAGGAAGGAATGGAGCTCCAGAGGTTATCTAGAAAGAAGAAGAACTAAAATGTTAAGTCCAAGCCAGCACTAAAATCGAAAGGGAAAATTACTGAGGCAACCTATAAAGACTTTCAATATCTAATTATGAATTTTATTTAGAATTCACTTGATTTTTTTCAAAGTTTTATTTATATAGTGACTATTTGAAACTCAGAAGTAATTGCACCAAATCCAGAATGTTGCAGTAGTGCTGTGCAAAATGCGAGGAAAAGGAGAAGAGGATAATTCGAATGACTCAAAGAATTCACAGAAGGATACAGGAAAAGGGAAGATTTTTTCTTACCTATACACTTTGAAAATTTAATTGAATACATGTATGAACTGCGCTGTGAAATTGATTTATTTGATGCTGAGGATTTGAGAGTTGATAAAGAATGAAAACCCTCTGTTCATTAAATATAAAGGCAAATACTGACAGTTCGCTTATGAAGATTGATGTCGGACTACCAATGAAGGTTATATGACGTAAGTCGAGAGCAATTCCTCCTAGAGGGAGTTGTCGCGACATCATCATACATAGAGGAAATAATTGGTCGTCGAGCTGGCGACGACTTGTCCCACCAAAAGTTGATTGGTGTCGGGCGACAAGAAATTTATGTCGCGACATCATTGAAATTTTTCAATAAGGGTACGAATTTTGCCTCTAATTTTAATGATGTAGCATATAATTTCAACTTTGCATTGAAGTCATGTGGATGCGAATTTAATAAACAATAAGTAGCCCACAAAATCCTGATTGAATTAAACGTTGATACAACTTCTTCCCACTCAAGCCCACTCTAGAAAACCGTCATCCTCCCCTTCCTTGTGATTCTCACCCCGAAAACTCATTCTTTGACTCTAGAAAACTTTCCTTTCTTTTTCAAAATGGCTGAAACCTCAAACCTTGTCCCTAACCTGGGAGAGATCACAGGAATATAGCCAGATGAAGAAATCCAATGTGAAGAACCACTGGAAGATGCCTACGTAAGGCACCAGAGGAAATGCAGCTTTTAAGAAGAAAGAAACATAAGGGAAAAGAAGAGTAAGAGAAGAATAGAAGATTTTATAAGAGGAAGCTTATTCCAACCGGGAAGAAGCACTATGCTAACAATGGGTTCACGAGTGTAAAGAAGATTCTAAACCCATTACCCTCAAGGAGATACTGAACAAAGAGGTCGGGAAACTTTCTCGCGCTCATCAAAAAACTGAAGGCCGCAGCAGCAGAAAGAATTCATTCAAAACTGCAGGCGTGTACATAACACTGTTCACGAGGAGTATGGTACCATGGAGCCAAGTGGCCATTAACGGTCATATGGAATGGCAGTGCGCGCCGGGTCCAAGTTCAAAAGCCTGAAAACCCAAATTTGGCATAATAAAGATTGCCAAAAGCTCATCGACTAAAGCACAACCGACAAGGGGAAGGAGGACCAAAAAATTCCCGATCAGGAAGCCTCTGGTGGAAGGTATTCTATTTTCGCCTCGGTTCCAACCAAGCATGCATGGAGAGTCAAGCAATAATGTCAGAGCGCTATTCAAGGTACAAGCCCAATGTAGGAGAAAATTGAAAAATTCCAATGAGGTACCATGAAGGAAATAAGAGAGGATGATCCCCACCCAACAGTCACAATCGCTTTATGTTTAAAGGTCCGGTGAAGGAGTCCCGGGTGTTAAGAAGAAGAAGTCCCTATGACATCACCTCCCACTCCACAGATGCCAGGAACTGAAACAGAGTGATTAACAGGTAAATCTGACTGATATGATGCAAAGAGGAGACCCCGTAAACTCCTCCTCAAAATAATTTCACACTATGTATTAACAAAGGCGTGATGATGTCTCCCAGATTTCTCCATCCTCGCTAGTTCTCCCCATGCAACAAACATCTCAGCAAGGGAGAAAGCCCAAGGGGGAGAACAAGAGAACAATTCCAATAATGGAAATCTCACTCACACATAAAAGATGGAAGAAAGGGCAAAGAGGAATGTGCAAAACAAGACCTGTGAAGGAGCGCCATAAAAAGAGTTAAAAAGCAGAGATCAAAGAATGGAGTGAAGATTTAAAAGAAGAGAAGAATGCATGAGGCAGAGGTTCTTCAAAGAGAAAAAGAGGACTTCAAGAAAGAAATGAAGGGAAAGAGATCGCGACTTTCATGAAAACCTGTTGATCATGAATCTTTTATAACAATCTGAGGATTCTCACCTCTAACCACTTCAAGTGAAGAAAATGAGGTGTAATGAAGCCACCTGGAGAACAAATGTATTCAAATTTTTTATACAAAGTCCATAAAAGTATTTTGAATAAGCTGGATGATAGAGACAATACAAAGGATGTTGAATCCTACAAAGAGAGAATGGTTAAAAAATTTGATTTGATTAACAACAATCTTCCAAATTTTGGAAATAATGATCGAAAATGGAAAATACAAATTAATGGCTTTGAAGAGACAAGATGAGTTTAAATAAGAAGGTTGGATCTTCCACGAGATCTTCATTGGAAGATCAAGTTAGAAGGAAACTAAGAAGAGAAGCTGAAAGAAGAGGAATGAAATCTCCATTCCCAACCTACTGATGTCACCCTAGACCGGATCCTGAATATCTACGCCTTCCAAAAGAAAGAGATGTAATTTCTTCCTGTCGATCACCTTACCTTCCAAAGCTCATACTGTGTATCCAACATTTGCAATTGAACTGCAAATAAAATGATAAATTTGAAAATGAATTGTTGTGCTATTTTGGTTTGTTAAATTGTGAGTTGCTTTGTGGTTGCATAATAAAATAAAAGTAGGAATTATTCAGTTAGCTCAAAACTCATTGAGATGTAACAGATGAATTGAATGAAGCAGTTAGATTAGTCAAGCTGAAATGTAGAATACAGCCAAATGAATACAGTTTGATTGAAACACAAGTGCAAAAGTGACTGAAGTCTAACCCAATCCATAGAGGAAGGTACAATGGGGAGAACAAGATATACTTTTGAAGCTCAGGTACGAACAATAAGTCAAGGAATCTGTTGAATATCAAGCAATTTAACTACTCATCAACAAAATGAGTCATAACTTTGCGGTTGGGCCACAATCGTTCAACGAAATTCTAGAATTTGTTATCATTGATTGAGGAAATTTAGGTGATACATCCGACAAGAGACGATGTGCCATTCGGATAGTTTATTCATTCTAGCCATCCTTATTCATATGCTGACACAAATCTTAGTTCCAGAAATTGGAGCCGTTTCTATTTTTCAAAAAAAATAAAACTTAATAAAACCCCAACCCATCCTGTTCAATCCTTCAGCAACCTATGATTACCCAGAGTTCAAGGAGGGAAGAAAGCAATTGAGTTTGGGAGTAGGTTTTCACAGGAACTCAAGGAGGAAAAAAGAAATAAGGGAAATGAAAAGAAAAAGGCAAAGAGCGTAAAATGCAATAGAAAAGAAAGCCAGGATAAGTTTTATCTTGTGGCCTAACTCTCTTGAACAATTGTTCTAGTGTTTCAACACCTAGTACCCGAATGCCATTCCATGGGAGCGCCAACCCAAAGTCTGCTAAGAGTGTTAGGAAAGCCTAAAAAGTTAAAACATTGCACTATCCCCACTAGACAACAAAGGAAATTTCTGGGCTTGAATTACAAGGAGAAACAGGGGCACAAGGCCTCAATTGAAGAAATCAAAGAAATGTCCCCAAACATAAAGCTTAGGGCCGATTAGAGAAACTAAGAGCAAAGGCAGAAGAGGAGAGAAAAGGTCTGTAAAATCTTAACCTAAAAATTCCTTCCATCCCACCATTACTCCAAGCTTCAATAACATAAGCCCAAAGACTGACGATCTAAAATGAAATCACTGGCATTAGTGGTATCATGAAAACTCTATGAATTTGGAAATATGGAAACAATCAAACTGTGAAGGACTTAGGGAGTTAAGTGACTCTCAGATGAAGATGAGAAAGAAAATAATCTATTATTCCAACAGATCTGGGCGCTTGATTATGTGGTTTTGTAAAACAATTTCACAAATTTAGTTTTGTATATTTATAGCATTTAAAAACTAATCTTGAACTGACTTGAAGTTAGATGTATTAAAACAATGCATTCTTTGTGATTTAACTAAAATTGGATCGCTACCTGAAGATGTAATGTAAAGGTCTTTGTTTGAGGACAAATAATTTTTCTTTCCTTTGCTTGAGGACAAGCAAAACTTTGTTCGGGGGAGCCATTGTTTAAAAGTCATCTATTTTAATCCATTTTTCTCTGCTTGATTTTCATCCAAAAAGGAATAATTAATATGCAAGGAATTATATGAAACTCACTAATTGCTATTAGCAGGAGTGTGAAAGAAAGGAAGAAAGCAAGAGAAATGCAGTAATCGGTGGAGTAAAATATTAAATGGCAGAAAGTAAAATGAAAGGTTTAGTAACTAATGTTGCAAGCTGGTCAGATTACCCAGCTTATGCGTCGACATCAGAAAATTCGGTTGAAACTCATGTCGGCTGTGCATTACAATGGTAAATCAAGACTACAATCCGTAGATTCTAAGAGGCCGATGTCGCGATAAGACGATGTCACTAAGATCATGTCGCGATAAGGATGGAGGTCGGATAAGAGAAGCACCTCACGCTATGAGCTGTGATCAGTGATGAAACCGATGTGATTTGCCGAGCGACAGAGGGACCGACGCCAGCGACACCGCTAAAAGCAACCACGGTCATGCGTTAACTGGCGTCGGCAGACTGGCGCCGGCATGAGACTTGCTCGCTGAAAGTCGCAATTCCATAAAGTGATGTCGCAATAAGGGATCACGTCGCATCAAACCACGCCAACGCAGATCGTTCGATGTCGCGGCAAGATCGATAACGCGTGGCAAGAAGATACCACTACGCCATAGCCGCAGCGTTGATGTCGCGGCAAGATTGATGTCGCACACGTAACCATCGGAAAGCTTCAAAACATTAGCCGCTACGATAAGGGTTTGAGGTCGCCATTTAGGAATACGCGCTTGAAGCCTGTACAGTTGATGTCGCGATGCGAGATCATGTCGCTGGTTACAAGAAGACATGTTCAAGGTCGCAGAGATCGTCGGCGTCGCGATGGCAGATCGGCGTCGCACACTAGGAACCACCAACTGTGCCAGCCATATAAACCGATGTCGCACAGATTGATGTCGCGAGCATCAAAACGACGGGCTGAAGGATCAAGATATGAGCTGATACAGAGCAAGATCGATGTCGCGATATCAAGAACTACGCTTAAAACCGGGAGCCGCAGAGTGATGTCGCGCTATGAAAGATTGATGTCGCGGCATCGGGAACCATATCATTTAAAGGTTGCGTAGAATAAGGTTTGATGTCGCGAAGATTGACCTCGTCGCGGCGCTGCGCTGTGGCGGTCAGCGAATATCAAGACTTATCGATAAATGCAGTCATGCCAAAATAACTCATACGATACAGGCTGGAGGCCTGCTGACCGAATAAAGAATAATGGGCTACCCATCGGGAAATCCACAAAAGACTCAGATTGAATTAGGCCCAACTTCAGAATCTTATAAATACGGGAGTCATCAATGTAGTGCTGCCTTGGCAACTGAAAGAGATCCAAGGTCAAGGCCCTCGTATTTTTTTATTTTTCTTTTCTTTCTTTCTTTTCTTTTGTTTTCGTTCTTTCCATTTTATTTTAGATTAGATTAGTGTATTTCAAGCCCTAATTTGATTTGAACGTTAGTCAGAAGGATGAGTTTAGTCTTATGGTATTTCTTAAATATCTAGTTCGTTATTCGACCTAATAAATTGGACTTGTACAATTCAGCTCTAATTTATAGTTTTCTTGATCAAGAAGCTTCACAAAGTGTATAATCGCAATTTAGAAACCCAGCCTTCCATTGAATTGACGTTATTGTCGAAATAATCTTTCCGCAGATTTCATTCACATAAGAAATAACTTCATGTTAAATCGACTTGCTTGTTCTTGAATTGATCCCAATTTCAAGCTTTTGTACCCATAAATTAGGTTGTTCAGTTTGATTTGAGGCCCTCTGTGACATAGAAGGTATTTCGAGAAAGAAATAATTTTCAAAGGTATTTGCAACCTGATATTGTTGACTAATGCGCCCCAGATATTTAAATCAGACAGATCCTTCTCGCTTGTAACTTGAAATTGTTGAGGTTATAAATTCTAAGTATATAAAGAGTTCACCTCTAATTGACAATGAATTCGATCCCGTGTTATAAGCATCTCAATCAAGGAAAAGAGGTCATCTTAATTTTGAGGGTGAGGAACCACAGAAAACCTCAAGAATGTGACTCCACTTGAAGGAGCTTCAGTTCCTACCCATGTTGTGGGTATGAAGTATTGAAAATACCCACAAGGCAAACTAGTTTTAAAAGTAGTTATTTCAACCCTCGTGTTCACAGAGAAACAATAAGGTGATGATGAACCGTGTGGTATGAGATCCACTACACTATATTAACTTGACTAGTTTTAAAGATTTGTAAAGTCTTAAAACCAAAGATGATAGATCGTAGGGAATTACCCTTCACAATAAATTTCCATTATCTAATGTTTTCTTTAGAGATAAATGTTAAATCTAAATTTGCGTTTATATTTCAATATTCAATTCATTTACAGTTCATCCATTTTTCTTACATCATTCAGCTTTAAAGCAAAATCTTCACTATCGATTATCGTCACAGTATTGGAGCCACAGTTAGTGTTGATTTGAAAATTCTCGAGATCTCAGTGATCGATATCCTGACTTAAATCCATTTGGCCATTTGTTTAATCTGCACTTGCAGTATACCTGGATCAAAACTACCTAAAATGGCCACTTTATAAAAGATTTTAATCAAGTGATACTTAAAGTAAAATCCCACTCCGTTTAATGGTTTATTTATCGAGATTAGACAATAGTCCCTGCAATAAGTCTCCCCCAATCTGAATAGGTGGTTTTGATCCATAACAATTTATTACGTAGTCCTAACTGTCATGGTATTATGTCGGGGACATAATAGTCCTTAGTGATGATGTTATAAGCACTTGTGTACATACCGATCCAACCAACATCAGCGCTCCTCGTGCTCAAGTGGGATCGACAAGTGAACAAGGATGGTTAGGTATAAATAATGCTCGACTCATGGTGATTTCTCTATTTTAAGGGTCCCCAACCTTCTAGTCAAGGTGGAGGCTTTCTTTCATTCTGCTGTCTCATGATCGAGTACATGCCTCCCTTAAATTCCATGTGTCATCCTCTCACTTCTAGGGTCAGTCTATCCTACGCTTTACGGCCCCATCCACATAGTTCTAAGTCCACATGGCTCTCTGATGTTTACTCATGAAGTCCCCTCCGCACATAGTCTCCAATAACTGCTTCATAGCAGGGACATTTCATTATAGAAGTGATTAACCAAAGATCTGCTGCCAAAGCCATGCGAGGCAGTAATCGAAGGATCTTGTGTACCCTTTCCCAAGATCGCACTTCTCACTTAAGGCTGAAGGTAAATTTCCTCTTCGACTATTGGTTTTATGGTTAGAAGAATTTCCTTCCAAAAATCTCTACTCAGATATCTCCCCAATTCCTTATAGTTCTCCGCTCAAAGAGTTGAGCCACCCAGCCCGTCTGGGTTAAGGGAAGGCTGCACCCCAACAATCATCAGCAGCCCTCTGAGTCATGAGTCCCTCAAACCCTTGATGTGTGTATGGATTTTTGTCATACCTGCCCGAGACCCACATCCTCCGTAGGAGGTACACACATGAGGGTGCACTCACCTCGTGGGTATAAGTAACCTCATTGTCTCTGTATGCGTTTGTTCCTTTGAACCCCCCGAGGCTTTGCTGCCCTCGTGGGGATCCACCGGTTAGTGTCGGGGCCCAGCCGCAACCCCGTTTATGAAGCACCACCTTTCCAATCCCCAAAGGTTCCTATCCCACGCATAAGCCGCCAGGGCAAGCCACGCACAGACAACCAAAAAAGCACGCCAAAAAGGTTAAGTTAGCCATTAAAAAATGAAAATTTACAAGGACAATATAAAACAATCTACCCAAGAAAATGCTAAGGGAGGCCGCATTATACAAAAAGAATGAATCATCAATACTTGTGATGAGGATCACAAGTTCAACAACTTCACTTGTCGGCAGGCACCATCCCCGCAACGTGCCATTTTATTCGTGCTACGTGAGGTAAATTCAGCAATCAATATTTGTAATCGGAATCAACGCTATGTTGGTGCTTTTTTTACCGCAGTATAAGCGCTTTTAGGGTCGAACTCAAAGATGGGCTTCGTGTAAATGATTTACAGCCAGATGTAAAATGGTGATTTCACTTTGATCAGGCTTTATAAAATAGTATCGTTGGTTTGAAAACTACAAACGAAATGGAATAGAATGTAAAAAGGGACTTCTTAAAGCCTCGGGCCACTGGGTTTGAGGTTCTAAGGCGACTGGGAAGTCCTCAGGTCCTTTTCCTCGCATTGGGGAGAATGATCTATAGTCATTTCCTGAACCGGATCTTCGCCAGCGGCGAAAAATCGAACCCTAAAAGTATTTCTCTTGAGATACAACACGACATCATTCATGTATCAAAGCAGAAATCACCTTTCACCTAACTCGCAGAGGCTGACAAATGGCAACTAAGCTCAGGATCTATAAAGAAGCATCCACCAGCCCTTAAAGCTGCCAAGCACTGGCCAATCAGGTCAAAAGGATTTAAGCCCGAGGCAAGATACGTAGACATAAATGACAATAATCGTGACGACAAATGTAGAGTGATAAATGCTTACTCAAAACTCGTCGAGCGGCTTCTCTGGTGATGGGAGATTGAATGCAACTTTGAGTCATTACCCCCAAGGAGTGTCACGGGGAGGCGAAGGAAAGGGAGAGAAAATCGAGATAAGAACAAAAAGCAGAGGTCAGAAAACTTCATGCCAAATTTATCGTATGTTGTCTCCCTCAGAGCTGACCGAGGCTTATAAAGGCTCGTGAGTCAAGGAACATAAAAATGTCTAAACTACCAACATGCAAAGGCAGCTAGAAAAAGTAAAAAAGGTGGTTAAATGAAGTCAATGGAGTGGCAGAAGGGGAATTTCCCAGTCCGCAATTTACAAAGGCGAAAATTCAGAAATCTCGTAAGATTTCTATAAAGGAGCCATTTTTCTTCGAAGTTGCATTCACTTCAATCGGGAGCTTCGAAGTTCGTTGATTCTTCTTGCTTGGATCACTCGATAATTTGCATGATTAACTGCAAGAACTATAAAAATAAATCTACAAAACACTTAAATTAGTATCGCGGGACTTTAATGTGCCAATTAAGAATTATTTTTCAATTAGTACACAAAAAGTGCTCAAAACCCGTTGAAAACAAGGTCACCAAAATAGCACTTTTTGATGAATTAATCGCGCGTCCACCACATGACCGGGTCAAAGAGAGGATCCTGCGCTGAGCCCAAATTCCTCTGTGGCCACTGCGGCATCGGAGGTAGTGGCAGCAAACCAGAGGCGTGAGGGCCCCACAGGATCGGTAGAGTCCCGGCAATCTAGCGCGTTGGATCAGGAGGAGGGCCTCGTGATGGTGTTGATGACTAATCAGCCTCCTTGAGACATGAGTGACTGGAATGGATGAGGGTTTGAGATATACCATAGGGAGACTTCCGGTAGTCGTAGAGGGTTTAGTTCTCAAGGGAGATTAATCTCAGACCTGGGGTCTATTTATAAATGAGGACGTAAGGTCTAAGATGGAAGATAAAATGGATTAGGAAGGTCGAGTAATGAATGTAATCATGTGCTCAAGGAACCAATAGTTAATGAAGGCTGCATAATTTTAGTTGTCAACCGCAGCTTAAGTTCCGTATGCCCGGTGGGTAGGGAGGGGGTGGGGCCACAGAGCACCCAGCACTGAAATACCAGTCTGCAGTGCCGGTTATTCTCGAAACAAGCTTCGAGCTCTTAACAGTACCTCTATGTCATCGAAAACGTCGGTCGCAAATGCGGAGTCCCGATTTAATTTGATTTCCATCTCCATCTCCTCTAAACAATACATCCATAAAACAACATAAAGAACTATGCAAAGAGTAAAGAACACAATACATTAAGATTTAAAATAAGTTGAAAGCAATCAGCTTGGTGTACCAGAACAAAAAGAAAGAAAGAAATAAACAAAATAAAATAAAGATCAAAAAATCTAGACTATAATCTTTGGCGGATCAGTCCACTAACCCCAATTTCAAGCCTTGTGGTGCCGGAGGAACCGTGGAACCGCTTGGTGATTGCGTTGATAATTCTTCGAACTTTTCTAACTCTCCATTAGCCTCTTGAAGTTTTCGCGTTGTTCTCACACCGCCAATCGTGCAAACTTCCTCCGACCTCTTCCTCCGGATTGACATGTCACGCTTTTGAATGAAATATGTTGAGCTTCAGTGTCTTATTGCCAAATGTGAGCTGCATGACCCCATTCTGAAAATTGATGATGGCATTTGATGTGACAAAAATGGTCTCCCAAGCATGATGGGCACATAATTAGCTCCCACTACCACTAGCTCGATATCAAGAACAACGGTTCACTGATAGTAGAACTTCTATCCAATTTCACCAAACATCTTTCAACTATGCCTTTGTGGAATTTTCATTGATCTATCCGCCAAAGATAAGGTGATGTGGTAGACTTAACTTCTAGCCCTAATCGCTTGTAGACTGTAGTAACAAGTTTACATTGGCTCCTAGATCCAATAATGCTTAAGCACAAGTTCCCAATGTTCATCGAAATGGTAGGAGATCCGTGCTTCGCCCTGATTAAGATGCCTAATCTCTATTCCTGCGAGGGAATTATGTCGTTTGGGAGATTGTAATACTGGTAAACCACAGTCATCTCCAAGGGAGTGGTCTGATTCGGCTGATCAACAGAGCTATTCCTCCACTAAAAGTATGGTTGAAAGAACAATGTTGTGTTATTTGATTGAATGGGGTTGGATTGGTTTGAATGTTTTAAAATAGAAAGACAATCGCCGATTTTAGGGTTCCACTCACTTGATCGTAAGTCCTGTCTCCTTATTTTATAAACTTCATCTAGAACCATTGAGAAACGGGGTCAGTCACGGAGGATTTATCTTAGAATGCCTTTGGAAAATAAGACAGATCGAAATACTATTAAACACTTGGTTCTCACTAAACGAACCCTTAGTTGGCATTATGATCGCACAACGGTACCGAAATATCTCGCTAACACGCTGCACAAGAATTTACCTAACTAATGGTTTAAAACCTTTCGTAAATGTCAAGTGATCAATATTACACAATCCATTTAAAAATCAATAGAGGGAATCGAGGGACTTTACTGATCAAAGGAAAACCCCCGCATGATCCCAAAGCAGAGGGGTTTAGAACTCCATAAATTTATATGAATGATTAAAGAAGAACAATTAATCATAAAAAACAGGATTCAAGAAATCAAAATTAACTTGTAAACTGAGAATGAGTGGAATATATAATACTTATGATTGTACAGAACAAATATTCTGTAATGGAAGATTGCAACTCTCTAATCCGAAACTTCTAAAAAGAAAGGAAATCTGAAATCTGATCTACAGAGTACCACTCGAGAAGATGGAGAAAAACTATTATTACTTAAAACCCTAGAATTGAAGAACTAAAAAGAAAGCCAAAAAAAAACTTCCGAGAGAAAAGAAGATCCTTAAAATACTTGTATCCTCTCCTTTTATAGTCCCTTCCAAAGTGATCCTCCCATTTTGCTCGTCTCCAGAGTGCCCTACGTAGAGTGAATTCTGGCCACCCGCAAGCTTCATCAAGTCCTACCGGTAGGACTTTAAGCTCCACCCAGAGGAGTTCAACGCTAATTTTCCAAATAGTGCACTTAGGACTTTAAGTCCCACTGCAGACTTGTCCATCTAATTTTTCAATAGTTCTACTGTAGACTAAGTCCTACCGGTGACTTGTCCTCCTGGCTTTCCTTTGCTTCATTAAACTTTTAGACTTCGCCAATTGCTCATCCACCTACATTGTCATATTGGCTTTCCGAAATAGTCCCTTGCACTACGCTTTAAACTAAAAACTTCACAAATCTAAAAACACAGAAGAGATTAGAAGTACATGTTCTATGCCAAATGTGAGTAGCATTGTGGTTTAAATGTGTTCATTCTATAATTATCACTCAAATGTGTATTCATCACACTTCATTCTGATCTGCTAGTCCCAGCAAGATTTAAATGAAACTACCCACTAGGTGGCAACCAACTGGTATAGCTTTGCAAAATCTCAAAACAACACTTATGGAAATAAAGCATTTCACCATCGCTAGCAAGATTACCAACATGACTAATTGCCCAACCACATTCTTACAATGAGTATTATAAATATTTTAAAGACAAAAATTCGACAGGATCAGGATTTAAGTGAAGGTGAGAATAAGGTTTGCAATGAATCAGAATGATCAAAATTAAGTACTACAATCAGTAGCATAAAATATGTAATCATCATGCATAGAGTCAAAGGAACAAAACACAAGTCGAATCCTAGGTCAATAAGCTTGTAATGACTAATGGGTTTAATGAAAGAAAAGGGAAAAAATCAAACGGGTGTCGCATGACATGGCTAAGGTCTACTACCCGATTGCCAACACCACCCTAGCATGTTCTAGTGCAGCTATGCAATGTCATCCCCATCCTCATCGTAGGAGAATGCGTCCTGTCCACTAGCCACCTAACCCTCCTGGAATTCCCTCTAAATCCAGAGGTAGCATCCGCTATCGCTGGCCCACCATGGAAGATGTGGCCTCAAGCCCGGCAAGACGTCGGTCCACTGTCATTTCAAGGATTACACTTGAACTCACCCTTGACTTCCTCGCCTCCATCCTCTTCAAAGGCGTATGCTCAGGTGCTGGTGGGTAAGTAATCCAAGAGGAGGGGTCATCAAAATGCGGGCCTAGAGGGTCATCCCGCCTTCGCTGAAGGTCTGCCGTGATCCAGCCCGCCGAGGTATCACTCTCTTAATTGTCTCATCCCCGCTTTCTACAATGCTAGTCACAAGTGAGGGGAACGGAATACTCCGGTTTGAACGCGAATACTGTAAAAACTCTCTCATCGCGCACCAAATGACTAGTGCATAATCAATAAGCTTTCCAGTCATAACCTCGTATAGCAACTGAATCTAATTCTGACTGGGGAAGTACAACCATTCTGCCAAACACGGCCAGAGATCTGTTCATCGTATGGATTCGGGCTTTAACTTTCCAAAGAATAAATTCTGTCTCATAAATCCATTCATAGGTAATGTGATGTGGGTGCACATAGCCTCAAAGTGGTGCCGGGCACGCAAACTAGTACCGCCCCGAGCGGAGTGGCGTTTACCTGACGCGGTCAGACGCACATAATGCAAGGCATAAAGCATCGAGTCGAGTGACACGGCCGCTTCCCATCACCGAGGTTTCCAACATGAGTCGACCTACGATCTTCCCCAAATTAGGAATAGAATTCCGAATCCATTAGCCAAGGCGGTCTTCACTCCAATACAAAGCATATTTGTCCCGCAGTACTTACCTGATAAAGAGACAGTAAATGCTCTTATTGGATTTCCCACATCGTGGAAACCCTGATTTTCCATTGACCTGTAACTAAGCCCCTCAGTCGCCTGGTTTTCAAACATAGTCTATCTCTTCGATCGGAACACTCATAAACTTCCGCCTTCAAAGAGATGGTACCGTTTTCTTTCTTTCACCATTGCAGTACCGCTTTTTCTTCACCGTCGTCTTGTTGAATAATCTGATGCCTTCTTCCCATCTTTCTAACGCGTCGCTGAAGTGGCAATATAAATAATGGTCGCCCAGAGTGTTGCAATATAATCATATCCCCAGATTCACCTTAGCGCCACTGGCCACCCAGTGTCAGCACTCTATCGGATAAAGATGCCTCAACCGTCAATTCAGATACAGCAATAAATCATCCAGCAGTTCCATATCGAACCCATAGTAAGAGCAATGGCGCGCGGTAGCTTACCCCGCGCACATCGACCGCAAAGTAATCAACTGAACTTTGAACGGAACCCCGCGAGAGAAATCCGGCTTGGTCGTATTAGAAGAGGAACAAGCAGCTAGGGCGCCAACTTGTGGACTAATATAAATCAAATGGAAATGAAGAGGTAACCCATTTTGGGTTACAAAGACCTTCACGCGATCAGAGACGAGTCCGACCGTAGACTTTGCTTATCACGACGAGTCGAGTCCCACTGTGGACTTAAAGTCCGGACCGAGGCTTTAAGCACGTTGTTTTTTTTTTTTTGTTGGAATCTCTGGAGTTTTTTCTTCTCCTTTTTTTTGAATATATAATGAATATATATTTTCCACTTTTGGAATGGTGGTGGCCGTAATCTTGACTTGTTCAAGCGTTGCCTTTCATCGGGTTTTACTTGCATATCTACTTTCTCTTGTTAGATTCTTTGGCCCATTGCATTTGTAGACTTTGCTTCTCATTCATTCTTAGGATGTCTTCGACTCTCGCAGATCTTCTATTCCATGGTCGATTCCTAAGGTTGAATAAACTTGACAACTGAAAGCTCGAAATGGGGTGCAAGGAGTTGAGACTCACAACTCACCCAGGTATGCACGAAATGATGGCCTGCAATCATTTTCCCTTATGCAAAGGTGTTTCATAAAGACTATGATGCACTGAAATTCACATGGCTTGGCTAAAATGATGTATAGTTGAGCAATCACGGGCAAGATTCAGGAGAAATTTTGGCCATAGTCTCCTTAGTACTGTGGTGAAAATGCAAGTGTCTGAGAAACCCAGTTCACGGAAGAAAGATATGAATGCCGTTGTGTGCTTGTTAAGATGCACATATGCGTTAAGATGATGTGGAAGTATATGAGATCAAGTGGGTATATCTGTCATAATTAAAACATAATATTCAATGAATTTTGAAAAATTTATTATGAACATATATGACGCATAGTTACATTGACGATGTACACCTACCCCCTTGTGAGAGCCAGGCATTGTCTTGATACATTGAACTAAGAATGCCCCCACAACAAGATTGGAGGACTCACGAGCAATGGAAAGAAGGAATCGCCTTGAGTAAGTAATAATAAAAACAAAATAAGATAAAAATAAAGCAAAACTATTCTGACAATTTGAGAGTAGTGGCTTTACTTGGAGAGTTTTGGTAGGCGGGTCTGGAAATGCTAACATGCTCTTGAGTTGAAATATTCAGGAACGGTTTGGCGTGCGTTTCACCTTGAAGAATTAATGTTATTCAGGATTTCAGATTTCCACCGCCCCGTATAGGATAGACCACCTTAACAATGAAAGTGAGTCCATCGAGGCGGAGCTTTCAGGAAATAGATGTAATCGGGGCGCTCTGAAGCACTTTCTGATTGGGTTCAAAGATTTCCTAACAATGGTTTGTCGTGGAATGGCTTGAGCTCCTTATATAAAGTGGAGCTTTCATACGACTCCCTCATGACCTCTTGAGTTCATTTAAGCTGCGATAATATTTGCTTAGTAGTTAGATCGAGTTAAAAGTTCGAATCTTGATAGCCCGGTGTTCCATCTCTACGTGATGGCAGGCCTTGCCATAAACCTTCTATAGGGAGACATACTGAATGATTTTATGATCTGTAGCATGCCCATGAGAGCTATCGGTAAGGCGGGTAAGTAAGATCTTTTAGATTAAGGCAGTCTTTTTCTAAAATGTGTTTTATCCCTATTGGCTAATGGCTGACCCTAGTATGTGAGGTGGTAGCCAGTGGATACTTATGGTGACTCCATTATTTCTTTGTGATTTTCAGGTGATTGCAAAAGTGGAGTCCACCATCCTTTAATGTCCTTGGCGATTCAAGAAAGCGAGAAAAAATATGTTCCTTTATAGTTTCAAAACAACCTTATGGTCATTGGTTCTCGTTAGGCCCGCATAAACCCACTTAAATCATAGTCAACGAACTGATAAAATGTAGGTAACACGAGAAAGGAAAAATGTGATCGATACCCCAGTGCGATCTAATTTCAATGATTAAATTGGGGTAAGAGGCATCATATTTGATTTTTATGACCCCTCTATTGCTAGCATAGAACACACGTTTATGAAATCAAAACAATCTTTAAATAAGTGGGCAATCACCTTGACTTACTTGAAATCTTATGCTGTTTTTAGTAGGAGAAATGTCCTCCATGACTTGAGGAATGGCAAATTAGAATTCGTACTGCTCATCATTCGAATTTTATATTCTCATTATTTGATCTGGGCTTGATATTTAAATAGATATGGATCAAAATAGTATTTCAATATAAACTAAAATTTCTTTTAAATTGAGAGATCCATTGAGCTGGATTTGTAGTGACTAGGTAATTCACTATGTCAGTGATACACGGGTAATGTCTGAGAGCAAAAGTTGCTCCCATCGGGAGAGAATTATCACATGGGTATGCACCGCTTGGAGTGGATTACTGGGACAGTAATGAGATGGGTGGTGCGACCCGTTCTCAACCTTTTATATATGATGGTCAAGTTGATTACTTGACCAGAGTGAATCCACCTAGTCGACCTTGGTTTGTGTCTTTGCTTAGAAGCGAGTATTTGTTTGCATGATCGTAAAGACTGGTCACGGGGGCTATGATGATATATGGCTGAATTTTCTAGACAAAGACAAGCGCTAGAAACTCTTTTACGTAGTTTTATATAGTTGGCCTGAAGTAGGAGTCTAGTGTCATCTCTTACTAGCATAGTAGTAACAATAAAGCCTTTTTGTCCTCCTCTGTCTAACCTCATTGCCTGGCATAATGCTAGCATACTGGCACATGATGATCCTGAATGGAGTCAGTTTTTAGAGGCCCAGCATGATTAGGGGTATTAGCATGGTTTTGAGCTTAACAAAGCGATTATCACAAGCTTATGACCATGTGAAAGGACATCTTTAGCAAGTAAAGTACATAGGGCGAGTACATAACCTTTAAAATCTTTTATGAGCAACCATTAACCGGCCTTAGCCCCATAAAATGACCTCTCTCTATTATGAATTAGGAAGGTTGGAAATTAGTTCAACTTTGCCTTATCAACTTGATTCCATCTTTTGACACAATGTGGCCTAAACAATTCCTTGTGTTGCATGGTGACATTTCCCGATTTAACAGTTTTCTCTTGACACCTCTCAAACCTTCGTGGGTTCTCTGCTTGACCCTCGAATAGGTCACAAAAAGCTTTGAAATCATCCATGAAAATCTCCAATATGATTTCTCATGTCCTTTAAAAATACCACCATCATACACACATTTAGAAGGATTCAGGGTGCATTGCACGATCCAAGGCATTTCCTAAGGCGAAAGTGCAAAGGGCAAGTAAATGTAGTTTTCTTCTGATCTTAAACTATCTCATTTGATTATTTTACAAAAATTATCGAGAAAGCGATAAAATTCATGCCTGCGGCTAAGCTCACAACATCGATCCTGAATGGAAGAGGAAAATGGTCTTTCTAGTACGCATTAGTTTCACATAATCTATACACCCTCCGTCCACGGGGTGACACGGTAGGAATAAGCTCATTATTTTCATTGGCAACTCTTTGTGACTCAGGCTTGCCAAGGCCACATGTTGGACTAACCCTTACTATCCTGCCTGTCAGAGGGTAAGCCTTGACATCAAAAAGTTTAAAACCTCCTTATTACCTTCTTTCATTTATTGGGTTCCCAGTCTCTGTGGTTGCCTAGAAGGTTTAACATCCTCTTCAAGTGAATTCTAGTATACTGAATCAAGGGACTAATTCCCTTAATATAAAATTGTCCAACCCTAAGCAGTCTGTAGGTTTTCAATATTCCAAAGTTGAGTTTCTTGAGTCACGTAGGAGGAAGATATGATTCTTTGGAAAAGTGTCACCTCCCTAAATGCATCTTTTAAGATGTGTTGGTAAGGTTTTGGCTCGGCCAGGTGGCCTCTCTCGAGAAGGTAATGTCTTATCCTCGTTTAGCGCCCGAAGGTTCCGTTGATTGCCCACCCGCCAAACCCGAATACATCTTTATGCTCGATTATCGAGTGGGCTTCGACTCAGAAGTGGTCCTTCCCTCATCCCGATTGATGATGAAACATATCTTAAGATGATCATCATGAGACATTATCCAGGTATTTTGTACCACGGAATCTTCTATTAATTTCACAATATCTTCTTCATCTCCGATTCTTTGGAGTACATTGAAAATGTGGATTAGCAGTCATGTTCCCGAATGAAAGTGTCATTAGGCTCCTACAGTATGAGTAAGTGCTTGGGTTGCAGGAATGGTCGACCAAAGTGCGGGAGCTTGGTTCCTTGGTTCTACGGTTGAGTGTCAAGCACCCTGAAATCGACAGAGTAAAAATTTGTCCACTTGGACAGACATCCTTCCTTTATTCCCTGGGGATTTTGACCTCTTTATTGACCCGATTCAGAGAGTGATATTGGTTATTTCTGAATTCTCTAATACAGGTCACATATGCGGAGTAAGGCTGACCAGTTAACACTTGCCTAAGTCCACTAAGTACTGACTTGATTTTCCAGCTACTACATAGAAATAGTAGGACTACAGGTCTTTGTGTTTTGAGGCCGAGTTATTCCCAGTCAAGGGACGTAGATTGTTCAATCATGGAATGCCTCCTTGTTGTACTGAGTTTCCTTTTCTGTACCTGATCAGCCCGGAAATTTAGCATATGATGGGATTTGTAGTAAGCATCTAACAAGGGAATGTTAGTTTCACTGCCAGACGACTCATGATTTCAGCATAGTTTATTCACTTTCTTTGGTGCTCTTAGCCTATGCAGTTATGATGGGGACATCGTTAGACAATATCCTCTGGACCTTATCCTTTGTCATTTGTATTAGGGACATGAGGTGTATACGATTTTCATCTCTCTAGCTAATTCACTGTAAGGACTCTTGTGATGGTTCCTTGGTTGGAATAGTTTTGTCGACTACGCCTTACCACCTCAGAAGATGTTGTAGCCTTCTGATACTCAAAAGGTACCCTCAACTGGAACCTAGCTTCCACCTTATTTTGACCTTGTGGGTTTTGGATGGTTGTGATGGGAAGTTTCCTTTTCTTGTTGGGGTTACACATAGATGAGGTTAACTTGGTTATGGGATCTCCACATCATTCGGAGCTTAGTTCGGGTGCATGTTTGTAGTTCTTCCAGTTTATGTTTGTGTGACTGTGTCTCCCAGGACTTCTCTTATGTGAAGGTTGGGAGTGGTAATTTTGATTCCCTTGGTTCGGTGGATGATAGTGCCAGTTGGGTTGTGAAATCCTTGGGGCCTTGATTCTGAAATGGAGAATGGAATTTGAGAAAATATGGTTTGGAATGTTGAGGCCATGGTTGTTGGCGGGTTAGGTGGTCTCCTCATTTCTCCATTAAAATTAGGATCTTACCCAGAAGGCCAGCAGCGAGTTGCAGTTTAATTATGGGGTTGAAGGTTTCCTTTGGTAATTAGAGCGTTTGGCTTGTTCCGTTTGAATGGCTCCTTTAACTTGAGGAAGATTTGGGCGGGTTAATGGTTGAGTGTGTCTGAGGTCATGTATATAATACATGGCTCCTCTACTCTAGGTCTGTTGGGATGAGGTAATTGAGGTACACTTATTTACCGTTCACTCTCTTAATCTACGCCTCTACAATTTCCTTGTCCAAATTGCGATCAGCTGCGGCTCATCATTCTCTCTCTCTTAGGTGGTGGATTCACCACCGGCGGAGTGTGCTATGCACTTTAGCGGTGTCTAAAGTGTTTGTCTCTGACTCGGCGTTCTGCTGCTATAGTGTCAAAAAGTTGAATTGCCTCACGTAACTCTTTTCATAAAATTCTCTGCACACATCATTTGGATGTCTTTGTTTATTACCTAGAGATAATCCTTGATGAGTATACCTGAAATTTGTCCAACATCCGACCATGATGGGGGATAGCATGGAGATCATATATCTTTCCGTACATTTGCCGAAGGGGTTCGGCTTTTCGAGAAAAGTTCTGAATTGCTGCATGAGGGCATTAGTACGTCTGGGAGGGAAAAACTTATTGAGAATTCATTCCATGTTTTCCCACGTAAAGATCGGGTGGAGTGCCAAGAAATGGGGTGAGATTTTATGGCTTTCTCCTTTAAAAAAATAAGACGAGCAGAGATAATGTGGAAGAGGCCGGTGGAGAGGAATGCACTGCAGACATCCTCAAAATCCCTCATGAATGAGTAAGGATTCTCAGATTCGAACCCTTGGTAAACGGTAGAAGACGGATCATTTCCGACTTCATCAGGAATTGGTTGGCCTCATCAGGAAGGCGAATACAAGAATTTGTGGTGGTCATACGAGGAGTTCTGAATTTCTCGAAGGTTCTTTCTACATTGGGCAAAGGAAGCGGAGGAACTCTATATTATTTTCTTTGAAAGTTTACCATTTACTCACTCTTCTTTGGGTTTGTGGGAGCGTAGCATTGCCCATGTTGGCGGAGGCTCATAGAGTCCTTGCTGATTCTCGGGATTATCCATTACAGGTAAATGTTTATCTTGAGACTTCTTGGCTTGTCGTTTCTCAAGGTCTCTAGGGATACGATTCGACTAATCGGTGTTTCTCGGTGCGAGCCCGGATTGACACATGCACTATACTTACTCTACATCCGAGAAGCACTTACTAAGATTTCTCAAGCAAAACAAAACAAAATAAAAAGAAAAATGGAAGCATCTAGGATTTACGATGCAATTGCAAATTACCTCTAGCTCTCTTGGTCCCAGCTTAGTTGTCCTCCTCCGACACTTGGCGCCAAAATGTCGTCTGATTAGTATACTAATTCTATTCCCCAGCGTAGGAATTATAGTCGTCTAGCATTGTAATCTTTGTGGGAATCCACGGGTCATCTCACAGGAGTGGTCGGTCCCCGGTTGATCAATAGGGCTATTCTCAAGTATGGTTTAAAGAAAGCGCAATGTTGTGTTATTTGATTTGAATGGTTGATTGGTTTGAATGTTTTAAAATAGAAAGACAATTTGCTGGGATTTTTAGGGTTCCTCACTTTGATGGAGTCGTACCTCTTATTTTATAAACTCATCTAGGAATATTTGAAGCAGAATTAAATGATGGAGGGTTTATCTTAGAATGCTGGAAATAAAGATGATCGAAATGCTAACCTTGTTCTCAATTAAGCAGACCCTTAGTTGGCATTTATGATCCAAGCTGCGTGTCTTAGGAAATATCTAGATTAACACGTTGTCAGAATTTGCCCAACTAATGGTTTTAAAACCTTCCTGATCCAATATTACACGATCCATTTTAAAATCAATGGAGATTGAGAGGACTTTACCTTGATCGGGGTGAGTGTCCCAGTATGATCCAATGATGGGGGTTTAGAACTCCATAAAATTTATATGAATGATTAAAGTTGAAGAACAGTATAATCATAAAAGCAGGATCTTGAAGAAATGAAATTAACTTGTAAAGTGAGAATGGGGAATATATGTCGAGAGATTTAAAAATGATAATATTTATTTGAAGATTTCAAACTCTAATCAGAAACTTCTAAAAGAAAGGAAATCTGAAATGCGGATCCTCTGAGTACCACTTTCGAGAAGATGGAAAAACTATTATTACTTAAAACCTAGAATTGAAGAACTAAGCTAAAAAAATTTCTCAGAGAAAGAAGTCCTTAAAATACTTGTATCCTCTCCTTTTATAGTCCCCCTTCCAAAGTGATCCTCCCATTTTGTTTGCTTGAGGTGCCTCACGTATGGAGTGAGATTCTTGGACAATTCCGCAAAAGCTTCATCAAGTCCTCTGGGGTGGGACTTTAGTTCTCTGGGTGGGAGTTGCTCCTTTGCCACTTACTCGACCAAGTCTTTGGGTGGGACTTTAAAGTCCTACCGTGGGACTTTTATCCTTGCCGATTTTAGTGAGTTCTCACAGGTGGGACTTTACTGAATCTCTGGTGGGACTTGTCCTCGATCTTTCCTTGCTTATTTGGGGTTCGAGACTTGTCAATTTAACATCCACCTCCACATTTGCTTCATATTGGCTTTCAGAGCTTGCCTCCTTGTGCACTTCGTTTTAAACTGAAAACTGCCTGAATCTAAAAACCTGAGAGATTAGAAGTACATGTTCTTATGCCAAATGTGAGTACATTGTGGTTTAAATGTATTCGATTCTCCCTGTTTATCACTGATGTGTATTCATCACGGATCCTTGTAACCGCTAGGGTGGCATTTGGATGATGGAGCTCACCTTTATCGAAAGTTATCTTATTCACATTCAGTCTCTTTGCAATTTTCAAGTCTTTTAGAATTTGGCATATGCTGGGACCTGCCAGTCATATATAGAAAAGGATGTGTTTTCCTTGCCTCGGCCTTCAAAATCTTTGTTGGGTTGTTCACCCCCTTTTTGCCTCTAAGTTCTTGAGGAAAAGGTGGAGGCATGCTCCTTTTCATCATATCTTCTTTGATCACCATTCTTTCTGGTTCCTCTTCTTGTTGTTCTTTGGTTGCATCTAGTGGCTTAGGTATTGGCGATCAACTTTTTTACCACTTCTCAAAGTGATAATGGCTTTCACCTCATCTATCTTGGGAGCAGCTTCACTGGCACTAGCTACCTGGTGGATTCCTTTAGGATTCTGCTGGGTTTGTGAAGGAAAATTTCCCTTTTCCTGCACTTGCTGCTGATTAGTGCTTTCCACAGTATCAATTTTTTGATTCAACTGAGTATTGATTGCTTTTTGTTCTTCCACAAAGTTACCTACCACCTTGCTAAGGTTCAGGATGGCTTTCGAAGCTGAAGTTAGGCATGGTTGTGATGGCTAAGTGCGTATATTGTGACGAAGGTGCATATTGTAGGTTTTGGCTTCGGGAGAGATTTGGGTGATTTCTCCTTCGTTTATAAGTGTTTCCATTTTGGTGCATTAGTTGATGGTTTGAATTAACTAACAACATTAAGCATTCCGCTACTTATCTCCTCGTTTGCTAGAACAGATGGACATTGTTCTCCCAGATGCTCAGTGGACTAGAAAATGAAGCATGGCTTGTTTGGCCGCATTAATCTGATCCTTTGCTTGCACTCATCTTTGGTTTCTCATTTCCAGTTCTTCGACATACAGCTAAGGTTGAAACTTTGGCTTTCATGTCCATGTCCTGGGAGATGGTAGAACCACCCATATGCTAGGTTGAGGTTTCATTCTTTCTATCTCCCTTGGATTAGGCTCATCTCAACCTTTTGAAGCTTTAGCTACATAACTCAGGAAATCCAAAGCTTCCTCGGGATGTTGGATCAAGAAGTCCCCTCCACACATAGTCTCCAGCAATTGCTTCCATGGAGAAATCCATCGTAAAATAGTGACCGACAATATCCGACCATGGTGAGGACAAGCATTGAAACTGTATCTCTCGGCATGTGAAATTTCATTTTCTTTAGTTGAGAAGGTGGAAATCTGCGTCTTCAAACTGTTTATTTTGTGAGTGGAGAAGAATTTCCTCAAAAATTTAGCCTGCATCTCAGTATAGTTTCGGATGCTCCTTGGCCTTAGGGAGTTGAGCCAAATATTTGCTTTATCCTTTAATGTGAAAGGAAAAAAGCTTGAGCCTCATTAAATCCACAGTGACAGTCTCCTCCTCGAAGGTGTTACAAACCTCCTTAAACTCCCTTATGTGCGAATAAGGGTTCTCACTCTCCATGCCATGAAAAGTGGGAAGAGGTAGCCGCAGTGAGCCCCAATAACCATTTGCTCGATTGGAGGAACTATGCAAGAGAGTGCATCATCAAGGAGGGTGTATGTGGTCCCTCATGGATCTTATTGCATTAGGGTTCCTTTCCACTCCCTGTTGACTTTGTTGTTTCTTAATTGGAAGTTCGTAGGTTTAAATTCAAGCACAATTCAGAATTTGATTCCTATGTAATACTGATTTTGGCTAATAACATACGAATTCCTAACCATTTGGAGACATAAACTCTACCTGAAACACGAGGCCAACACAGAAACAAAAAAATTCTACCAAAAAGGGTTAATGTTTGCTAAAAAAAATAAAAAAAATATAAATAGTGAAATGAAATTAAGTAACCTAGTAGTAAGCTGCCTAGAAACGTAGAAAATAGAAGAGGTGCAGGCTTGTGATACGGATCACGAGTGTTTAGTAGAGAGCGTCATTTGCACACACAGGCACTACTCCCAAACAACGTGTGTTAAGCAGCCTATAGGGTATTCTAAATCAACAAAATTTATAACCTAATACCTCATACTATCGTAGCATTACTACTATAGTATAGAGGCTCTAGGATAGTCCACAAGGATGGGTTTTCTTCATGGAAATGACTAATATTGAGATTTACACTGGTGATTGTAGTTTGGATATTGGGGTTGTGATAAAAAGGGGTTGTTTTTAATGGTTATATCTGAAAATGAAACATAGTAGAATGTGGAAAGAGGTCCCTTGAAGTATCAGAACACGTTTAGGTTCTTTAGGAAAATGAGGAGTTCCGGGTTACTCTCGCATTGGGAGGGATAACATATAGTTATCTCGAAGCGGGATCTTCATTTAGCTATAAGCAGACCCTCATTAAATATCTTTGAAATGACGTTCCCACTTGCCATTAATGTTCTCGATTGATGAAACCACAGTCTCCCTTGACTCACCTTCGATATTTCATAAGGATAACTATGAACATCTTTGGATCTAGCGGTGAGCATCGATACTGACCACGAAAGCTTACCAAATATTAACCATTCAAGGTGATTCGAAGGGATCAAAACCTAAAGTTGAAGAGAGGAACAATAATGATAGTGAATACCTGCTTAAAAAACATGGAAACCATTAGTTTACCTTAGGATCCTTTACCCAGTTGCTTTCTACTTCAAGGAGGAAGGGGTTTTAGCCACTTATCCTCTGAGAAATCATCCTCAAAGGATGTTTGGCTAGTGAGAAAGGAAAAGAAAATGAGAGAAAATAAATGAAAACGAGAGCTTCTTTGACAAGCCTCCCAAAACTTCAATAAATCAAAAAGCTTTGTAAAGGTCAAAATTTGTCTGCATCGAGTCTTATCTCTAGCATTTCAAGCCATACTGCTTATACAAATTACCAAATTAACAAAAGAAAGAAACTATTAAATAGGGATAATTTGGGAAGAAATTAAAAAAGACAAAAGTAAAGAGTTTGCAATTTCCCGGTCACGAAAATTATATGAGAAGTTTGCAACCCTTACGAATTGCAAGGAGCTTTGCACTTTCTATTTTTCTTTTGGTGCGGCCCCCTTCCTTTTGGTTTCGACTCTGAGTTCCAATTGATTTCTTCATACTTGAGTTGGATCCCTATCTTCAATATATAGCTTGCGAGAGCTATAAGAAACTATTGTAAAAATTTGATGGAAGCCATTGCTGGGTCCTCGACATCTTGACTTAGTAAATTTGGTTTACCACACAGTTCAGAGCCTAGGTGTTTGAAAGTGTAGGACAACACTATTTGGGTAGTAATCACTTAGGAACCATGAGAACTTCTCATATGGAGGAGGAGCACAACAAGGTCAAAGACCGAATGAAAATGCGCAACAATATCATGCACAACACAGATTCGACAATAATGAGACGATGAGTGTGTGGGACGGAGGCTTGAAATCGGGGGGCAGAGGAGATCTAATTCCTTTGAAGACTAGATGTTTTCTTTCATGGGGGAAAATAAGAGGCTTCTGAACATACATGAGTAGAAGTTTGCTTAGCTGACCATTTGGGCAAACACAAGCTGTGTTTCTTGATTGTCTGACGCCTCTTTGAAGAATCTGGAGACTCAGGTAGGGCAGCTGACCCTATCTATGCAGAATCGGTCCAAGGATTCATTCCAAAGTGACAAAAGTAAGAATCCGAAGGATTGCATGATAACTACGAGAAGTGACAAGAAATTTGGAAGAAGAAATGAGAATAAGGAAGCAGGAAGAAACATGCGGGAAATTATGAAGAATTGAAGAAGCAAAGTTCAGAAGTTGCTAAAGAAGACAGAACAACAAAATGCAACAGGCGATAAGTTGAAAAGGAAATCTAAAGAGAAGGAAGGGGTTAAAGCTGATCCTCAAGTTCAAGTCACTCTTTATCGTAGCTTAAAAGCCGATTCTCTAAATTCTTGAACATATTCGAGAAGATGAGATCGATATCCCTTTTACAGGCATTGACTCGATGCCTCACTGAAAAATTCATCGAAAAGTGAAGCTGAGAGAAAGATTCCAATGTTGAAGAAGGTGTGTGAGCTGTGTGACTTGTAGTGATTATTTAGAAGTCTTTACGAGGAGAAAATCTGAGGATCCAGTGACAACCTGCCTTGCAAGAGTGAGAATTCGACATAGGAATAAGCACTATGTGATTCTGGAATAACATGTGATCACTTTATTTATGGATAAAGACTGATTTGGGGAGCTTACTCCCACAGCCATGACCTACGAGATGGTAAACGGAGACGACATGGCTTAGAGGCATTCTTGAAGATGTGCTAATCAAAGTGGGAAAGTTCATTTTCCCAGTGGACTTTGTAGTAATTGATATAGAAGAAGATAAACAAGTCCCACTGTTATTAGGAAGGCCTTTCTTAGCAACGAGAGAAACTTTGATTGATGTGAAGAAAGGAGAACTGACTCTAAGGGTTGGAAATGTAGCAGTGCACTTTAATCTAAATCACAATCTGAAACAGTCAGAACTTATTAATGCTGAGTGTGAGATTGTAGAAACAAAAATTCCCATTAGTTCTGAACTGATAAATGATTGTAATTTTCAAAGTTCAATAAATGAGAATAAGATGAATTTCCAGTATCTTGAGCATCTTGAAGTTGAATTTCTGAACTCCAATTTTAAATTAAAGAGCGTACTCCCGTGGCCAGAAATTGGTATAGAAAAATCCGGCGATTATGAAGAAGGCCCAAATAACCACAAGCTCAAGATTTAGTTCTAAAAAATTTACTTTGAAGATTTGAAGTATGCTTTTTACAGCAGAAAAAAGCGAAAGCCGATCTTTAGATTGACTAAGCTTGAAGAACAAAAACTGTGGAGATTCCCGGAAAATGCAAAGCAATAAGCTTGAGTGATACTAGATATCCCCGAAAGGAATCGGTCCTTATCTGTATGCAAAAATCCTTTTAGAGGAGAATGCTTTAAAACCTCTATAGAACATGAAGAAGGTTGAATCCGGTGATGAAAGTAGTCAGAAGTACGTATGGTGAATGCGGGCTTCATATATGCAATCTCAGACGGCCCCTTAGGTGAGCCTAGTTCCTTGTGGTTTCCCAAGAAGGGTTTGGATTCTTGCTAATCAGAGTAGGAAAGGGTGTTGATTCTTACAAGAACTATGATAGGATGAAGTGTGTCATCAGACTCTCAGAAAACTAAGCTTCTTTGCTACCGGAAAGGACCATTATCCTCTACCTTTCATTATTCTAGAAATGCTGGACAGTTGGCAGGAACTCCATTACTGTTTTCTTTATGGATATTCTAATTTATAACCAGATTGCTATAATACTGAAGGATCAGGAAAACTACATTTACATGTCCCCTTATAAGACTTTGCTTTTAGAAGGATGCCTTTTGGATTATATAATGCTCTGCTTTTCCCACCTTCCAGATATGCCAGTGTCTATGTTTTCGGGTTGGGAGGAGGCTATGGAAATCTTCATGGATGACTTTTTAGTTTATGTATCCAATTTTGAGAATTTTTTGGAAAATTTGGAAATAGTACTTTAGAGGTGTTAAGACAAGAATCTAGCTTTAAATTAGGAATAATGTCCTTTCATGCAAACAGAGGGTATTGTCTTGGTACACAAGATTTCTACAGTTGGATTGGAAGTAGACCAAGAAAAAGATGCTACCAAAAGATATTCGAGGCCATATACTGTCCATGAGCCTTGATGAGGCCTGAGAACTACTCTACCCTGAGAAAGAGATGCGGCAATGGTGTTTGCTTGTGAAAATTTAGGCCATACATAGGGTCCCGATATTTATAATACTGCAGTCATCTTTGCGATAAGATATCGATGGCAAGAAGATGCCGACCAAGGCGATCAAATGGGTATTATTACCCACGGGAATTTGATGAGATCAAAGATAAGAAGGGTAGTGACAATGCATGATAACTGGTTGGTAAGTCTTAAGCTCATCTATTTTTTCATCCATTTTCTAGTATCTTCTGCAATTTTAGATCTATTTTATACCAAATTATGAAATGTTCACCAGCACATGTTTTGCGGGTGTTGAAAAAAAAACAGCGAAGAAACCCAAAGGGAAAATGCAGCGTGCATTGTCGCGACATAAATTTTTGTATGTTGCGACATAAAATTCAAGCAGGCCAAAGGAACTATGTCGTAGCTAGCAACTAAATGTCACAACAAAGTTAAGACAGAACTCAATGGTAAAGAAATTTATACGTAAACAAGATTTGCAGTGACAATTCATAGCTCTATTTGCGACAACGATTAAGCGGAAACAAAAAGAAGCTATATCGTGAACCGCAAAACTTTATGTCTAGCGTAAAAGATGAAAGGCTAGCGGATGCAAGAAATGCATACGTGACAAAATACAATTACATCATGACAAAAATTGTCGGATTACAACACAGGTCGGCCAAGAGGCAGAGTGTTTTTATGTTGACAAAGTTTTCAACATCGAAGCCAATGAGGAAGAGCGATGTACTTAACAAGAAAATCATATGTGACATAACATTTCAGAATTCACAACCAAAGCACTTCGTCTACGCCATGACAAAGATTATTTGTCGCAATAAACGAAACCGCGAAGGAGGTAGATTCCTTGTCACAATGAGAAGGTGAAAACCTTGAAGAATGGTGACAAATAAGTTTTATGTCGCGACAATAAAATCTATGGAATGATAAAATTATGTCGCGACAGAAAAAAGTAGGTTGCGACAGAAATTGAAGAAGAACTAAGAATGGCTAAGGCAATTATATACTTAACTATAATTTTATGTAATGATAAGCATTATGTGTGAGAATCAAAGAAGAAAGTTTATCGTGACTAAGGGTTTCTTGTCATGTGAGATATTGCAAGGACTTAAAGGAAATCCTGTGTATGAGAGTTGTGAAATTTGAAAAGTAAATGTTTTATCGCGTGAAGAAAATTATGTGACAAGGCTCCCGGAAGACGAGGACATGAAAATTTAGTTCTGAAGCGAGGTTTGGTGTACATGACACAAGTCATTCTTGTTGCAAAAAAACAAGACTGCTGAATAAAATTTATGTCGTGACACTATCAAAGTATGTCGTAACACAATCGAAGAGAAAACCTAGAGAACAGATCGCGGTAGAAAACAAGAAGCTACGACAGAGGCAACGACAAAGACTAAAAGCTCTGTCGTGATAAAGAGACCAATTTGGGCTAGAATTTTGGGGATCCACAATGCAATTAATGAAGTGAGGCCCAACATTGGAAAGCCTATAAATACACACTTCTAGGGAAATGTGCGACTTCCACAACTCGGGACGTTTAGGTAGTTGGGGGCTCTTGTATCTTTTATTTTCTTATTTTTTTCTTTTTATTTCCATTTTAATAGATTTAGTTTTTAGTGTAGCTTTATTTTGTTAGTTTTCTATTCAATTTTCTTGATTTGGGTATTGTGCTGAGTACGGCTTAGAGGCTAGTATTTCTTTATAAATTCATTACTTTTTCATTCTGTTTGATTTAAATGGATCAGTGGAAAGTTTTGGAATTCATTTGTTTCGGTTGTTCATGGTTGATGAATTTTCTGATCGGTTCTAGTCACTGATATGAGTGAACCAGTTTTGGAAAGTTGAGCTCACTAAATGATTAATTGGATGATAGTCATTTTACCATAAAGGCGGAAGAAAGCTTAATTAAATTCTTGAATTTATTTGATTGGTATTGTTTATAAATTTACTTGTTCTCGATGCTAATCTTGTACCCGATACAATGTATTGTATCTTGCTCGATTCCAGAGGCCCTCAGGTGACAAGATGGAGAATCCTAAGAGTGTAGAACAATTCCTTATGGGTATGGTAGACTAATACTATGGAACTAATGAACTTTGAAGGATTACTTAGATAGATCACCAGCTTACTTATAAGTTGAGGAAGGTTGAATGAAGTATCTGTTTAATCACTAAGAGGTCTTTCATCTTTCTACTGAATTGATTTGCAGTCCATTATCTAAGATCATCAGGTGAGAGAATTTTCATCGAAGTGTAGAATGGGGTGTCAACTCGAATTGGAAGGCAATGCGATATCCCCCTCCCTCACGTCTATGGGCGAATTTATTTAGTCCTAAGATACGAGTATGAAATTACTAAAGGAAAATCTTAAATCTTAGAAAGAGGGTTACATATTACAAGTAACTGATTAGAATCATGTCTTAGAAATGAATATGAACCTTTAATCAGTGAAAAGTATGGTTAAGGGAGAAATCTAACCTATACTAATTTGCATCTTTAACAAACTCAGTTTTCCAATTTATGGTTGAGCTATGAATCGAAAAGATGTAGAATGTGATTATTACTAATTGATCCATGTCCAATTTTTCTCACTCGTTGATTTATAAACCTGAATTTTTATTGACTTTTGCTTTGATATAAAAGTTTGAATTATAGGACTGTATTTTGATCTCTTATCATCCTCTTGATTGGAGTTCAAATAATAATGTGATCTTGTTAGTTACGGAGTAGTTAGTCTTTTGATTTATCATCTTTCCTTGTGGGAACGATATCTGGACTTTAAATATCCACTTTTATTACTTGTACGACCTGTGCACTTGCAGTGATCGAGGCCACACAATTTTAAAATGAGTCATTTAAGAGAAACAATTCATCTTTTCCTATTACATGGAGAAAATGGTCTTAACAAGTTTTAGCATTGTTGTCATGGACTGAAAGTTCAGCATGTGGCAGTACCAAGATTCTTCTGCTTTGATCACATCATATAGTTGGTCTTAACAAGTTTTAGTATTGTTAAGAGGATTAGGTAATAGTCCTTAGGTAGTAGTGTATAAATTTTGTATATATCATTTAGTCCTTAACAAGTTTTAGCGCCGTTAATAGGGATAGAAATGATAAATTTAAAGATCAATTCTCTAACCAAAAAGGGGTTTACTAATTTGGACATTTTTCATTTTGATATTATTTTTCAGAAAATCACAAAAACAATTTTAATGGCATTAGCTAAAGAAGCTACTGACATTTTTATATGAGCTTAATGGATATAACTGTCTCCCACAGAATTCATTTGATTTTAGTGTGTTTCTATATCATGAAGATTTTAAATGCATAGAAAACCAGAAGCAGATCTGCTGCCTCTAGACACTGAAATTGAGAGAACACTATAGAATCTTAGGAAGATCACAATTGTAGAATCTAGAAGTATGGCAAATCAAAGAGAAAGATTGCACGCTATTCCAGAAGAAGAAGAAGAAGTAGAGAGAAATCGTAGGCCTAATACTATGGAGGACTTTTGGAGGCTTATTATCCAAGAGAAGTATAATTAAGACAACCTTCATTAAAGCCAGCAATTTAGAAATTTAAAAGCTAGCATTGAAGTTATCTGAATCTGACAACACCAGTTCATTGGCAAACCTCTAAAAGTCCCAATGAGCATATGGGAGATTCATGAGGATGGCAAACATAGATCAAGCGGATAGGGTTAGATCGGAGTAATCAAGCTGCAGCTCTTCCCCTTTCGAGGAGATGTGGCGACAACATGGTTTGAGTCATTGCTAATTGGGATCGGTGAACACTTGGGAAGAATTGGTGGGCTATGTAGGTAGATTTTCCTCCATCTCTAGCTGAGAGAAGAGGGAGGAAATAATTATCTTCAAGCAGAGAGGAGGTCTCTTCATATATATGAGAAAATTTAAAGACTATTAAAAGATGTCCTATGCATGGGAATAGTCGACCTGGATGGATACATTTCTATCATGCATGAATTATGCCTACAGGGTATAATTGATGTATCTGTTAATGGGCTTTAGAATGAAGTGCGAGAGGAGGCAAGGCAAGGCGGTGAAGACCTTACAATGCAGCTACAAGGCTCCATGCGGCTTGAATGACGGGCGAGGAGTGGTTTAATTGGAAAGCTAAAGCTGTACTTGACTGCCATTGAAGCAAAGCTGGATGCAGTGATGAACAAACTAGGAAGCAATGAGAGAATGCGAATGCACGGCCAAGTAGGACGATGAGAAAGAACTAGAGCAGTCTTGAGGACCGAGTTGAAGAGAAGAGCCACTGCAAGTTAGAGGAGACCAGAGTATATGAGTGAGCAAAGACGTTATCACTTCTATTCCTAACCTAACACCTACACCACAGCACAGCACTAAGGAACCATGAAACTTTTCATCGGTGGAGACGATCTGGACCCGGACACAGACCAGGAATTACCTTCAGGCTTATGCTCAACCTAGGTTCCAAGAATAGTAGCAGTATAAGGATAATAGAGGAGAATATCAGGGTCAGAAAAGGACTCAATCATTTGAAGATCAGATGCTGCATTTCATGTCAGAAAACAAAAGAATTTTGAATACCCATGAGAAGCGATTTTATGAACTTGAAAATTTCCAAGTAAGCACAATTGTGTTTCAAACAAATACTAATGCTTCATTGAGGAACTTGGACACTCAAGCAGGGCAGCTAGCCCTTTCCTTGCAAAACCAATCAAGGAATGCATTTCCAGTAGTCACGAGACCAATCAAGATTTTACCCTACTTCATTAAGAGGAGATAATGGTGCAAAAATAAGATGTAGAGGAGGAAAGAGGCATTTGGAAAAGATTAAGGAAAAGCTACTTTCGAACTAGAGGAGCATCTGAGGAGATGTTGAAAATGGGTCAATTATCGGCAATGTCTAGCTAAAGACAATAAATTTAGAGCAACTTCTTGGGAAATGACCCAAGCAAAATTTTTGGATTTTAAATGGTGTGTTTGATTAGATTTTATGAGTTTGAATTTTCAGTTTAATTATATCGAGTTTCTTTTTAGTGGTTGTTGATTTTTCGAGACAATGAAGCTATATATTAAAGATGAATTTTATTAGGAAGCACTTGTCTCAAACTGAAAAGCTAAAATAGCTACAGGGAGTATTTCTATTTCCCTAAATTTGTTTTTAATGAGAATGCATAATTGAAGTTTGGGGGAATGTGATTTTATTTACAAAATGGACAATGAATAAGCTAGCTTTGGTAGTTTCAAATTTTTTAGATATGTATGAATCATCTTTGTGGGTATTTTAGAATAAAGAAATGAAATTTACATTGTTCATACTTGCATTGAGGTTCTTGGTTGATTAAGTGGATTTGCACAAATATGTTGGGTTAGGTATGAGTGAATGCACCTTACTTTAAATGTGTCTTGCTGATGAAAACCTATAAGTAAGATGCAATTCTAGAAAATTTTAGTTAAATATCGCATTATACTTTCTACGTATTTGCAACATAAAATTCAAAGAGCACTAAAAGAATAAACATAACTCTCTATGTCGTAACATGATCAATTTTGGACTCAATTTGAAAAGGAAAGTTTATGTCGTGACACATATTTTCATTGTCGCGACATAAATTCAAAAGATGTACTGAAATGAATGTCACAACATTCTTCTTAATGTCACGACATTTACTTGGCCCAATTTCCAATTGATTGCAAAACTTTGTCACGACAATTATTTATGTTTGTCGCGACATCGCATTAAAAATAGAATGAACCCTAGGCAATTGTTACATGGGCGTTGAAACGACAAAAACAGGATGGCTTATATAAATAGAAAATTTTGAAAACTAAAGGGCCACCTTTCTCATAAACCATCAACCCTCTCAACTTCCATACTCAAATTTCTCTTAGCTTGCAGCCCAAACCCTAGAGCTCCAAGGCCCCTGACTTCTAACCATATCTGAGCCGTCACCTCATTACAGCGATACAGGCGAGCGAGATAGCTGGAGGCATACCGCGAAGTGGAGGAAGGGAGTGTTCAAGATAATCAATCCGGGGAAATGCAAGATGAAAAAAGAGCTGAAGATAGGGGAGAGCCTAAGTCGATAGAGGAAGAATCAAGAAAAAGGAAGAGGAAAACTAAAGAAATTGAAACTGAGCAAAAAAGCTAAAAAAACAAGAAACTTTATTTCAGACAAAGCAGCTGCGCTAATGGAGAAAAGTATGAAGGATAGAGGTTTCATTGCTAAAAGAGGTTTCAAAAAGCTTATCTCCCATTTGGTTGAATTGCTTGAGAAAAGAGAATGGCAAGCACTGGGGGAGCACAAGGAACCTGGGTGAGCTACTATGGTGAAGGAATTCTTTGCTAATATGGTAAAAGATAAAGGAAAGAAAGTATATGTCAGAGGACATTGGATAGACTTCAGCAAAGAGAGGATAAATAAGTTGTTCAACTTGAAGGTGTAGAAGGATGGCTCAAAGTTCAAGAAACTACTAAAGGAGTCAGATTACTAGAAAATAGCTGGGCTGTGTAGCGGAAAAGGAAAGTGGAGAGGGAACAAGAAAACCCAATACAAATCCATTTCTAGAGGGAGCTTAATGAAGAGGTAGGTATGGTTCTATTTCATCGAGTTCTGTCCTTGACCATTAAAGCGACTCGGCATAGTGAAGGATGAAGCAATGATCCTCCTCTATGCATTGTTGAGAGGAATTACAAAATAAATGTAGGAAAAATAATTGAAAAAGTCCACCAGGCTACTCACAGGAAGAAATTCACTGGAGATTGATTCCCACACCCGACCCATAGCCAGCTATGCCTTCTTGGGAGTTGAGACGGAATGGAAAATGGAAACCCCTTGCAGACATCCTCGACATTGACGGGGTGACTAATGGTCAGAGACGGAGGAAGGAGAGGGAGAGAGAAGAAATGGAAGAAGGGCCTGAAGGTGCCATAGGCCATCACAATGGGAGGTTCATCCCAGAAGGCAGCAGGCTTGAGAGCCTAAGCCCCGTCTTGAATGCACCCTCGGAATTTGAGACAAACCATTAAGACAGGTTGGATTCGGGGCACCAATGTAACAATGCGGGCGTGGTGGTGCTAAAATCAATGAAATAGAAAATGAAAGAAAGAGACAACCAGCTAAAGCTCCAACTACAACTCAGGGTTGAGTACATGGAGCAGAGCTCAGAAGAAGGGACTAGAATCTGGAGGATGCCTTAAAGAAAAGGGATGGAGAATGGAGAGCTGAATTAGAAAAAGGGGACCAATATTGGTTGAATAGTATGGCACATTGCAAGCAAAGCTTCGATTAATGACTTATGAGCAAATCAACAACAGAGCATTCCTTGAGTCATTATTTAAAGGCAAAGGCCGACACGAGCAATCTGAATTTTTGGACTATTTTGTAAAGTGAGTCTCAATTATAAAAGAAATACCATTGCCATAAATAGAATCTCAGGGTGTGTACATACACAATAGTCCCTCCCGGGATAAACAATTCGATGTACCTTTCTTAAATGAATCCAACTAAAGAAGGGACCTTTTTGGGCCTATAGGAGGTGAAATTTAAAACTAAGCCACAGTGTAACAAAGAAGAAAGAACTAACCCCCGATAGAGGTTGAAGAATACTTGTCATTTGCCAAGAGTAAAAAATGAAAACTATCACCTTTTCCATATCTTTTCCTCCTGTATAACTAACATTAAAGTCCTTGACAATTGATAAAATCAGAAAAATTCTTTGAAGATTTGTAATTCCTTTTGTTTGATTTTTCTTGTTTATTTCCTTCAGCCTTCATGTTTAATAGTTTAGAAATCTTTGGTAGTGATAAATAGCTTAGTTGAAATAGGTGAAACCAGTTCTTTTGGATCTTAATTGTCAAATTCTTTGCAGTAGCATGTTTGGTTGGTGGAGCCCGATTAAAGAATGACATTGTGGTTGTATTTGGATTATTTTAAATTTGAATGCATGATTTAAATGGACCTCTTAAGCTGTGGCAACCTGTGACAAATCTAAAACCAGACAAAAATCTTATAGATGCCATTGGTGGGATAGAAATGAATGGAAATGGAAAATTGTAAGGTTATGAATAAATGTGTGAACTTGAATTAAGGAAGGCTTCAGCGATGATATGCGGGGCCTTGAAAAAAAAAAAAATAATAAAATTGATGAGCCAGATAAGACTGTAATTACATTTGTGTAAAAGCAGTTTTAATTACAAAAATCTTGATAAACTTTTACACATGGTCATAATAACTGAAAGTGTGCAGGAATTCTGGAACATCTTAGGATCCATCTCATAGTAGCTCTCTAATGTCTAGAACCTAATTAGATTATTGTTGGTGAAATCTAGGCAGCCACTATGAAATGATTTGGGCCATCCTTGGAAGTTTAGACCTTTAAGCCACATTATATGCATATGCTTCAGCTAGTTCTGAATTTGTGAGCCTATAGTGATCTCATCATCAACTTGACAAATAAGAAGCCCCGATTCCTCCACTTACACCAAGTCTTCTGAAAGGAACCCTTGTTGAGGTATCAAAATTACATCAATGACGAGGAAAGGACAGAGTTTGAGGAGTATTGTTTCTGATTGTAGATAGGATAAAAAGGTTAGAGAAAGAAAAGTGCGGTGAGATAAGAAAAATGAAGAGAATTATGATTTATGAAACATCGTAGATGGGTTTGGTCTTATGGCCTTCCTCTTGGAGATATAATTAAGTCCTTAGGGTGTTCAACACCTAATACCTAATGTAGCTGAATATAAAAGTTATTGACCCAAGTTCGCTAAGGGTGGTAGAAACAAAAGATGACACATTTGCATTCCATAAACCTGAGAAGGAAGAGTGAAAAGCTTCTAGAATAAGGAGATGGGTCATCTTGAGGATGGACAGTGAAAAGAAAAAGGCACCATATTGAAAATATATGAAAGATGCAAAAACACATTGGAAGTATTTGGAAACTTTTACAATCAAGAATCCGGGATGTCATCTGAAAGGCAAAAGTGTAAGTTGTCGGTGAAGTAAGGTAAAATTGGGCCTAAAATGTCTAATTATCTACCTCATTACCCAAGCACCTTCTGAAGCCTAAAGACCTATTTGATTACGAAGGTATTTTGCCTACATTAGTGGAGATTAATATGATAAACAAACATATGTGACTTTAAAAATGAAAGAGAGTATCTTGATGGTATTATCGGAAGATTAAGCTGATCGTGAAAGAACTGAGTAAATTCAGCACACACACAAAAATCGAGTTGAATGATTAAATTGTTACACACTATGAATTATTAGTTGGTTCGGTGAACTTAATTTGAAAATCTTCCTTATTCTGAATTTGAAACATGTTACAAATGTTTCTATTTGCATTATGTTTCTTATGTTAAAACTAATAAAATGTCCTTAAAAATAAAAGGCTGAATGGTTTGAGGACGAACAAAATTTATTTTCTTTGCTTGGTGATTAGTGCCCAAATAGTGCTATTTTGAACCCTGTTTATTGGAGGTTTTGAGCACTTTTTGTGTACTAATCAACTTAATCAACCCGATTTGCACATTAAGGTCCAGTCTATACTACTGATCGCATTTTGTAAGCTTATTTTGTGTTTTTGCAGTGAAACTCACCAAAATTATTAGTCAACTCAAGCATGAGAATCGAGGTTAGACTGGAGTATTGCGGATCGAAACCGAGGAGAAGGAGCGAAATAGGAAAAAATGAAGCGTTGCAAGAATTTTATAGGGTTGAAAAATTTCACAACACCAATTTAAGATTATGAAATTTTAACTGCCCGAATTTTACGACTGCAAATTTTGCAACCCCTCTTGATTTTTGACCCAAATTTTTGACAACTCAAGGGATGGTTGGCTAAACCCCCTTATCCTTGAAGAGGAAGGCTACCGGAGGAGGGTTCTAGGGTTCTGAGGGTTCTCGCAGTTTCAACGCATGTATTTATTGTCATTTATTTATCTCCTTCCAATCTTAGGTTTAAATCCCTTAGATGCATCTTGAATGACCTATACTTGGCAATCTTTTAGGGTTCAGTGGATGCTTATTGTTAGATCCATTGAGATTCATTAGTTGCCATTTATTAAGATTCACTATGGGTGGGTCGAGGAGATAGGTTTTACACTATACGAGACCATAAATGCTCAATAAATACCATCTTTCAAAAGAAGGAAAATTGTAAGTCTGTTTGTCAGTGAAGATAGATTTGGGAAATGACTATAGGTCATCGTCCCCAATGAGAAAAGGACCGGACCCTCAGGTTACCTAGGACATCAAACCTAGTAGCCGTGCTTGAGTTCTTTCACATTTACTTTATTTTATTTTGGTCCCTACAAACCATCCCTCCCTTTGTTTTGTAACACCAGAATCAAGCGAAATTCTCCTTTTGAGCCAAAACATTGATGGGTTACGCAGTGCCAGAGCCACTATCTTTGCGGTAGTTGCTTGATACGATGGTAGAGTAAATGGGTTTATAAATTTTGTTGATTCTGACCTTGCCCTCACATACAACCACCGAATCAAATGGCTGTTGTCGTTGCCGGGGATGGGTATGATGCAAGTGATGGTTGTTGAACTTGTGATCCACATCACAAGTATTGGTGAACTTTCAACCCCTTTTTGTCTTTACTTTTATTTCTCAAAAGCGAGTTCAACATTACTAGGTTAGTTGATTTTAAACAATACATATACAATTTTTTTATTATCTTAGCTAACAGTAACCTTTTTGGTAGACTGGTTTTCATTTCTTGTTGTGTTTTGTGCTGTTTTCAAAGGATTTTATGTACCACTGGGATAGGAACACAGCAGGCAAATTAGAAAGAATCAGTCCCCCATAGGAACAAAGTTGTGAAGTGAGCTTGAACAGTGATATGATGGAGCCTCCACCTGAGGAACAACAAAGCCAACAGGGGGTACAGAGGAATCTCAATGCATATAGGTCCATGAGGGACCACATACATCCCCCAAAGGTGAGTGCACCCTCATATATTGTGCCCCCACCATAAGACATGATTTTCAGACCTTACATTGTGCCTCTACTCCCCACTTTCCTTGGTATGAAGTAAGACCCTACTCACACATGGAATTTGAGAATGCATCTTGAGAGGATGCTTCCAATATGGACTATTGAAATTTGAAGTTTTCCTTTGACTCTACCGGGGATGGACGGGTTGGCTTAACTCTTTGAGTAGGGACGTTGAGTGGATAGAAATGCATTTGAGTTCTTGAAGAAAATTTTCTCACACACAGAGACCAACAGTCAGCAGGGGCGGTTACCTTTGCGACCCATGAAAATAGGAAGTTCTACTAGTCTTTGGGAAGATGCTTGGAACCATCAGTACTATCCTCACCATGGCTTTGACACGTAGATCTTTAATTGATCATTTTTATGAGATGTCCTGTATGAAACAATTGTATAAACTGTGTTGAGGGGACTTCGCGAGGCAAGAATCCGGAAGAAGGCCATGGACACAAGCTACATAGCGAGACATCCCTAAAGCTTAGGATGGGCAAACCCGAGAGAAGTGGAAAGGATGAGGCTCATCAGCTCAGAGGGAGGCATGTATTCCTCACGGAGGACATGGAAATGAAGTAAGCTATCCACCTTATCAAGAAGGTTGGAAGAGCTTGAAATGAGAAATCAACTTTATAAGAATGCGGCGTTGGCTGATTAAGTACCGGTAGGGTGATCAGGAATCAACAAAAATTTGTGCACCTATATTCTCCTTCTGCAGATGATAAACTATTGTTCTTGGATCAGATGAACTGGATGGGTTTTGACTCTTGATGATCACTCGCATTATGTTTGATAATGTTTGTAGTTTGGACACATTCATGAGATGATACTCATGGGGTCTTAAATAACCAATGATAACAAACTCAGCATTCTCAAACGATCTCGCCAATCAATAATTATCAGAAGTATCTTCATAGTTGTTCATCTCATTGTTGATGTATGATCAAACCAACGGATCTTTTGTTGATGTCAAATAATATCTGATACTCTGTTTGATCGTTAATGTTGATTGATGGTTTGACTGCGTTTGGCATGGTTTCTGTGTGTGTCGTGACATCTAAAAATGCGGTGCATCTACCATTAAAGTCTGCTGAACCACAAAGCATGACAAGTATTGACCAAAGGAAAGACATTAAATGGTAATAGGCGCCTAGTTTGGAAATCTGGAACCATAAATCGATTACTGTGGCATTAAAGATGAGGACCTTTCTTGAGCCACACCGAGCAGAGCTAAATGTGCCCTCTATCTTCCAAAGCTTTGAGGCAGTAAGCATCCCTTGGTTGTCATCCTCAAAGGTGTGTTTGGCTTGGCCAGAAAATGAGAAAAGGAAAGAGAGCAAATATAACCCTAAAAACTAAAAGGCTGGAAAGTTTGCATAAAGTAAAGTTAGGGTTACAAAGTTGTAGAGGCTTATAAATTTAGCCCCAATGTGTGAAATGACAAAAAGGCCTAAAATGTAGAAGTTACAATAGGGACAAAATGGTAATTAATCAAAAGCGTGGTCGTTTGGAATCAAAAACATGAAACACAGGCGACAATTTCTACATGTGAGTGAATTTCGCTATCATATGAAAAATGAGCATAGCGAAATTCAAATTTCGCTATGCATGGTAATTTTTCGCTATGATAATGTAATTTGTAACCTAGCTAAAATTTGTGCATAGCCAATTTCGCTAGGATTGCGAATTTTATTTATGGTTCACCAATTTTGCGATCCTTGCGGGATTTTTACCGTGATGCATAGCGAAATTCTGGTTTTGCTCTCTGCTTGCCTCTGCTTTGCCTTTGCATCTTCTTTTCATCCGTCCACTTCATTTCTTTGTTTTGGTTAGTGAGAATCATAGTGAATCTCGGCATTCAGCACCTACTCGACATCAAACTTGATGGTATTTATTTGAGGCTGCAAAACTGAAAATTAACAAAAAACAGGCTTCGAAATGGGATCGGTGGTACTAAGTGGACCTTGCACATGTCAATTAGCTCAATTCATATGATTAGTCGCAAAAGCACTCCAAAACCTATCTTAAATAGGATTCAAAATAGCACTTTTGGGGCATAATCCACACCCCAATGAACCGATTTTGTAGTCCCATAAGTAATCCCTGACAATAAAGTATACTGTCTTTGTGCTTTTCACAAGTGTATATTGTTCGAAGGTGTGTATAGATAAGCTTTACCTTTAGTATGAACAATTTAGACCTGAGGCAGCCGTCATAGAACAAATGCCGTATAGAGCAAGTTTTGAAACGATATCGAGTTCGAGGAAGTCGGCCGAACTTCCACGAAATCTAATTGTTCCCAAGAGTGGCAGTTTGAGCCAATAAGATGCAAAGCTATTTCTCTGACCTAGCTCGCCGCTGGCCTTAAGCGTGACGACCTAAATAGGACCATTACCTTTTATTTCTTTCTTTGAGTTACATTGTAGGGTGCGATGCTAAAAACTTCGACCGTATTCGAAAGTCCGTATGTGAGATTGCAGGTGACCCAACCAATTAAGGTTTAGGGCATCAAGCTCAAAGGATCGACTGACCACAAACTCTACGGGCTTTGCAGGACTTGAATGACCGAAGTGGCACCCTCTGACTCGCTAAGAGCTCTACCTATCCACTTGGGTGCAGAACACTAAATTAGGTGACTCCCGACTAATTAAGGTTTAGGGCATCGGGCTTTAAAGGCTTTCGCCATATACCCCTCGGACCGTGTTCGGGTGTCAAGGCAAAGCGTCGCGGCTTTTATTCTTCTTTTTCTTATTTTCTTTTTCTTTTTGCTTTTTCTTTTCTTTTTCATTTAGAAGACTACATTTGTCCTCATTCATAGGTAACACAAACTATTATGGGTCGTCAACATATCTAAGGTCGGCTTTGCAAAGTGAAAACAGGTATATAGCTTCTCAACTTATTGGTACAACCTGGTGTGCAGTGTGTGAATTAGCTAAAGGGGGAATGTTCAAGGTTGAGAATCTTTGGAACTGTTGGCAAAAGAAGCCTAAATCATGTATGGAATTGTTCTATCATTAAGATAACCTGCTGAGGCCTCAGTTTTTCAACTAAAGGCAAGAGTAGAAACACAAAAGGTAGGCACAACTTGCAAAGTTACGAAAAACAAAGTTTAGAGCATTGCGGGGCATGCTTGATGGAAACTAAACTCAGTGTATGAAAATTACCTCGTGATGACATGGGAATGAAAAAGCTAGAGTGGAATGGTACCTCCTCGAACTTGTTGTAGCGGGAGGCGGGTTTATCCTCAGTGGTTAATGCTACTGCAGTTGTTAACACAAAGCAAAGTCAAATGCCAAACTCTGACTACTACCAAAAATTTTAAACAAAAAGAATTTTACTCCAGCTTCATGATAAAGTGGTAAGCTCCTGAGACAAGCGAGGCCACCCTTAAATGTGGTATGGAACTCAGGAGGATCGGAAGGAGAATTTCCTCCCTTTGTGGTTTCTTTGCACAACATGACTCCTCTGTCCATTGGCTTTGATCTTTTTATCATTTAGGTTGAGTAAGTCCAGGAAGCCATTGGGATCTTTCTTTGAACTATGGTGGACGATCCATCGCGACCCAGAGCTTGAAATAGATGGAGCTTGGAATCATACGAGATTTGGTCCCCTCATTGAAATTCTTGCCAGTTATCATTTGATGTACCATTTTTTTATCTTTCCTTTGCAATCTTGAATTCATTAGTAATGTTTTGTGTTTTCTTACCAGGCTAGTTGAAGTCGAGGAATCTTTGACTCAGCCCTGCTTAGATCCATGTGTTCAACTGTGATTGCCACATGCTTTATATTGATCTCCACTGGAAGGTGACATACCCACATAGACCAACTAGTAGAGGACATTCAGGGGTGTCTTGAAAGATGATACAGGCGCGTGAATCAAGCAGTTTGATGGACCAGTCTTTTCTGTTGTTGTTTACCACCTTCATTAGGTGGTGTAATCTCCTGACCAACAGTTCATCTGACCCTTGTTTTGAGGATGGTAAGGGGTGGCCACTCTGTGTTTCACTCCATATTTAGCCATGAGGTTTTAAAGGGGTTTTATTCGCGAAGTATGAGGCCTCCATCATGGCAGTATGGCTTTTTGGTACCAGAACCTAGAAAAGATGTTTGCTAAAATTTAAGCACCACTGTGGTCATTATTGGTTTCTGAGTTGCTTGACCCACTTGGACACATAGTCCCTCCACCAATAACAAGATCTGACCATAGATGGAAAGGTCCCGTAAGTCGATGCATTGGAATATCTAATGCTAAAAATTGGGTTCGGGGCATCATATGGCCCAGTGAGACATTTCAGTCTGCATCTATATCATGCGGCACATTTAGTATGCTTCTTTAAACAAAGAAGTGAAGTAGAAACAGGCTGTGACACCTTCATTTGCTGTTTTACAGGAAGTGAGTGACCACCAGGGCTTTGTTGTGATGTTCAGAATTCCTCTTTGTTTCTTCCCTCGAGGCACACACTTTAAGTTCTCCTCTACGGTATTTAAACGAGAAGGCTCTTCAATAGCTAGGAATGGATCTTCGCAAAAATATTTCCTATCTGACTCTTTTGTCCGATTAAGTTTCTCACATTGAGAAATTGCGTGTGAGCATACCATGGGCTTTCATTTGCATTAGTGATTCTTGAAATTATCATTAGTGTCAGACGAGTATGGTGTAGTATCTTAACCTTGGGATCAGTGCCTTTTCTTATTCTCTACCCCCTTCTTGTCTTTAATTTGCAAGTTAAATTCTTGAAGCAGGAGAACCCATCGGATAAGTCTCGCTTTGGCATTTTGCTTGGTCATAAGATATTTCAAAGCGGAATGATACCTTAAAGTGATTATATCAGATGACCAATGTGCTCGAAATTTATCTGTCGTGAGCCTCTTGCCATGATTCCTTCTCTGTAGTGGTACTCGTTCCTTTGTGCTTCATTCAGGTTTACTTACATGGTAGACTACGTGAGGTTTTCCGTCTTCTCTTTGGCAATCTTTGCTCGATAGCAAGATAAGCATCACACATCACTTCAAGCATGCTGAGATTAGGTGCTTTCGTACTATTGAATTAGGTGGTCAAATGGGACTTCAGCTCTTCAAAGCTCTCCTGGCATTCTTTTCCACACAAGTTGCATCTTTCTCGGGCTTGGGGTTTATGATCTTCGAGAAGTCTTTAATGAATCTTACATAGAAGCACATGACCGGGTGCCTAAGCTGTTTCATTTGTTGGAAGTGTGGTGGTTTGAAATAAGTTGATTTTGCTTTGTCGACTTCTATTCCCCCTCTTTGGAAATAAATGTGCCCGATTACAATTCAGCCAGTTAACCATAAGTAGCATACCACCGGTTGAGCACCGGGTTCTTCTCTACCTGCGGGATGGCCTGAGATTAGTCGAGGACATTCTTCAAAATCACCTCCATATACGGTGATATCATCCATGTACTTCCATTATGTCTCACTCCCACCATATCGCTAAGAACATACTAAGCGTACATCCTGAGAAAGTCAGTTAGGGGCGTTGCAGACCAAAGGCGTCCTCCTGTGGCATATGTGCGAATGGACAAGTAAAGGTGGTATTTTCCTGATCCTCTGGTGCAATCTCTATACGAAAGTACAGATACCCATCAAAAGCAATAGAATGGGTGTCAGAGGAATCAAAGGGCTGATCGATGAATGTGTGAGAGTGATCTTTTCTTGTTACTTCATTGGGCCTCCACATAAATCTAGCTACACACCTCCACGATCGGTAGTAAGTCGGGTAGACAATTCTTCGCCCCTTTTCATTTTACGGTTGTATCGCCGACTGCTTGGGCACCACCTGGGTTGGGGAACTGCCACGAGTGCTATCAGAGTAGGGTAAATGATCTTGGCTTGGGCGATTTCAGGACTTCCAATGCGAGACTACTTCCTGCCAGTAGGATTGACCTCTCTGTGTTTGCTGTGGCGCGATACTTCTTCTAAATAAATGTGATGGGTGCAGATTGTTGGGTTTATGCCTTTTAAATCAGAAATTTTCCACCCCAATGCCTGCTTGTTCCTTTTGAGGAGGTGCAGCAGGTTATGCTCTTAATGAAGGGTGCGATGGTAAATCACAGCTGGACATTATTTCTTCAGGGAATGCATACTTTAACTCAGCCCAAGAGGGGTTTTGAGCTCTCTATTGTTAGAGTTCCTTTAGTTAAATCACCAATCAGTGAGGTAGGATTCTATTTTTCTCTCGGTACCCTGCACTAAGCTCATGCATTTGGGGTTCTTGTTGCATCTCAGACCTTCAGATGCTCTTAGAGTTAACATCTTGCATTTCTTCAACTCATTGGCTTGTTCTTGAGAATTGTATCAATTATGCGGACTTCTTCACGGTCGTCCTCCTCACGAGTGCATATGCCTTTTACTCCAAATGGAAGGCAGCCAGTTACAGGTCATATTCCCGAACATAGGTTATAACCCCATTAGGCAATTTATTGGCATTTGAGATTTTGAAAAATGGCGCTCGATATGATGGGTACATGATTGGCTCCCAGCACTTAATGAAGCTGTGTCAAGTACAACAAATCCACTTTGGATAGTAGAATACGTCACTTGTATTAAAAACATCCTCAATGGTCCTTGATATTTTAATAGACTGTAAATTTGTGTGAGTGTGATGGAAGTGAGTTGAGTTCTCCCCAGGCAATTTGTGCATGGAATAAGGCAAAGGTTCACACTGGCTCTGAGTCTAGCAGTGCTTTCTCTACACCCCATACTCAGTATTAGCGAAGTTGTTGGACATCCGGGTCTTTATATTTCACGAGTCTTGCACTCGACAATGCTAGTGATAAGCCCATTAGTAGTGTGTATAAATTATCGAGAAAAATATAAAAGAGTGCCTATTAAAAAGCAAGTATACGCTTGTCAAGTAATACAAAAAGTGTACCCTAAATCTGGATATCGATCCACGAGGAAAATGGGGATGCTATTGAAACAAAGGAATTATAATGCTTCTCTAATATCGAGCTAACAATTTGTGATAGTAAAGTAATTCAAACTAAACTAATGAAATTTCTAAATCTAATAATAGGGATTATAGCTAAGAAACGAGATTATAAATTCAGTACTTGGTACAATGGACAATCCTCTTAGATCTGATCAAAATTCTACTCTGTTTCCTTGAAAATGCTTTCCAAGGCGACTCTTGTCTAATTTAATTATAAGCCTCTCTAGAATTGAATAACTACCAGCTGCCTCGGTCTTTTTGCTTCTCAGCTCCTTTGACAGTAGAGATGCTTTAAGATCAAAGGATCTCACACGCCTCCTAATTAACAGTAATTTTTACACTACCAGGCTAATTAGGTTGATTCATCTATGTCTAGTTCTTTACTGCCTTCTCAGATCTCGCAAAGAACCACTCACCATATTGAGATTAGCTATAAATAAGTATGTAAATAGAACGCAGTATATGAATCAATAGAGGGTGCATTCTAGAAATAATAATAACATTAACAAATAGATATAAAACAATATTAATACAGCAAAACCACAGATCTCACAATTTAAAGCATATTAGAGGTTGATACAACTCTGAAACTTAGGATGCAAGCATGAGAAAAGAGGAAGGAAAGAAGCTACTAATGATCAAATGATGGTGAGTCTCGGATTTTCTTCCACAAATCTCATGATCTTCTCCAAATCTTTAAAGAAGCAGCTCCCAACCTCCTCATGAATCCCCAAGTGTGGACAAAGTCCCTTCTCGAGCCACTAGCCGCCTCCTCTACGTCTTTCGGGTTTGAGCTTAAAAACCTCCATTATAGATGGAAATGGGCTAAATCCACCCAAAACCTATTTGAACGTACTGACGTCATTAAACCCAACGTCAGCGACGTCAGGATGCTCTATTTACGCAGCGTCGCGACGTTAGTTCTCGTCGCGACGTTGCTGCAGTCCCCTGTTTTGCTCCAACTTACGTAGGCCATAACGACATGCGAACTCCGATTTGGGTGTTCTTGGTACGTTGGAAAGCTCTTAGTAGAATCCATCCATATATGGATTGATATAATGAAACTCATATGATATCTGAAAAACTAAAATACAGTAGCCTCCCTGCTGAAGGTGCTGAAATGTTGCTGATTTTCTTAAGTTTTGGAACATGTTGACTTCTTTTATTAGAGCTCATTTTATTGTTCTTGGTATCTAAAGCTCTTGAAGTGTAGAATCCATCCATATATGGCTTTATGCAATATGATCTCATATGATATCTGAAAACGTCAAAATTCAGTAGCCTCTCCTGTTGCTTTTGTAGCAGTTTTTCCACCAATTTTGCACAATTCCACCAAATGGATGACCTGATCATAGGAGTGAACTTTTAGAGCATTAGGGCACTTATTTAACATAAAAACACTAGAAAAACTAACTAAAGCATAGGGATAAAGTAGTGGTATCCTAGATCTCATCATAGCACTCACTTAATTTAGGTTAAAGGCCTTTTTGTTTACATTGAGGCCTCTTTTTACCGTACATAAGTCCTTCAAGAACTTTGCATAGGTGGGGACTTGTTTGATCATGTCAAGGAGAGGAATGTTAACTTTCACTTGCCGTAAAACCTCCAACATTTCAGTTTGGTTACTGAATTTTTCTTTTTCGGAGAGCACGTGGGAATGGAGAATTTGCGGTCTTCACCTCTCTTCCCTCTTTCTTGTTGTTCTTGCTCTAGTGGATCGAGTTCTTTTTGTGGGAGCTGCATTGGCTAGAACTGGGACTGCTGGTCTCAGTTCTTTACCACTTCTCAAAGTCACCACTGCCTTGACTTCATCAATTCTTACATTTGGAGCATTGGTTGAACCTATTTCATGCACTCCCATACGTTTCACGATTATGCAGGAAAGAGATTTTCCCTTTTATAGAACCCTGCAGTTGCTGGTTAGACAACCTTGAAATCTGAGTCATCTTTGTCCATTTTCTGGTAGTGGCTCATTGCCTCGATTTTAAGTTAAGTACGGACATTGACACCTTTGTTCTTCCCGCAAACCGTGCCTACCACTTTCTTAGATTAGGGATTACTGCTCAACGGGAGAAGAAGGAGGAGGCGGGTACAACATTCTGTGTTGAAGTGGAATAAATGTATGCTCACAGTAGGGATATATGCGGGGTTTGCTTCCATGGCAGTTTGGATGATTTCTCCAATTAGGGTTATAGGTGTTTCCATATGGGCATTTGTGGGTGGCAACGACCCAAGACATGGGCATACTCTTGTGATTACTCCCAGGATGACTATTTGGCGACAATTAAAGCAGAGATGGTTGGGATCACGGGTAACTCATTTCTTGCCTTGCATTTACGTCTTGACTTCTTATTTCCAGTTCCTCTGACCTTCGAGTCAGTGGTCGGTTGCTTTCATCTGTGTCTTGAGTGCATAAATACCCCCTCCCCCTCTTGTGGTTGAGGCCTCGATCTTTAAGGCTTCCCTTGGATTCAGTTTCATCCCATGCCTTAGAGTTTGGTACATAGTTAAAGTCCATGGCCTCATCTGGGTGTTTGCTCCCCAAAGTCACCCTCCATGGTTTCTAAAAAGTTGCTTCATGTTTTGGAGACATATAATCATAAAATGATTTTCTCATCCATGTATCAAAACTGGTGTGGGCATGCATTGATGATACTCCGTGAATCTTTCCAAACAAATAAAACTTCTCATTGTCATAGAGGTGAGTAGGTGTAGATCTGTCTCTTATTTGTGGAGTCTTGGTTGTATTGAAGACTTCTTAAGAAACCGACTTGAAGTTCAATGATTCTAATTGTCCTTAGCCTCGATAAGATTGGGCCAAATTTTGGCCTTATCTTTCAGTGTCAGGGGAAATGCTTTCAGCTTGAGCAAATCCATGTCGGGCACTCCTTCCTTAAAAGTTGTGCATACTTCTTCGAATTCCTGGATATGAGTATAAGGATTCTCATTCTCCATTCCATGGAATGTGGGAAGTAGGGGCACCAAATAAGGTCTTACCACCACGTCGCGGCGGGTGGTATGATCGGAAGGTGCACTCCTCACCCTAGGAGGTGTACATGTGAGGTCCCTCATTGACACAATATCTTTGTTGGATTCATAGGGGCTGCTTGTTGACTTTGTTGTTTCCTCGAATTAAGGATCCATTTTGGTCACTTTGTGTACAACGGTTCCATGACCTTGCTCCAAATGGGTGTCTTGGATTCTCGTCTTTGATGTCCCTCTATCCAGTCGCATGATACCACATGTACAGAATTGACCGTGAAGAACACAAGCGAAGCTTGCGAGGTCGGTGTTAGGCTAAAGCAAAAGCCCGGCATGAAACAAGCAGTCACGATGCGCTAGAAACTTGCGGTTCAAACAAATGAAATTCAAAAGGTTGTAGTCTGCACTTGATGTAGTTACAGAGTACATATCAACTCATCATAGTAGTTTGTGGCACCATCCGGCAGCGCATAGGTGATTCTCGTGCCAATTACTGGGGTGATCAGGAATCAGCAAAATTTGTTTCCTATGTTCCTCTACCCTCACGTAGTCAAAATTTCTGCAGTGCAGTCTAGGGTGAACACGAGGATGGGTTTTCATCCACGAATGATTCGCATTATGTTTGAAAATGGTAGACTTTTAATATTTGGATTTTTGGATTTATTTAAAAACGAGGGGGAGTTGGTTGTTCCTTTGGATATTGAATGGCTTAGAATTAAGGTGAAATGGTAACCTTGAAGGCTTGGGTCACTAGCTTGATACAATGGGGTGTGGAGTGTCCTCAGGTTATTTCCTCTCCCGTATGGCCAAATGACATATAGTCAAAGCCAAAGCGGATCTTTCATTTGGCGCTATTAAACCTAACCCTAAAAACACTCCTATTTGAGTCCGACCCAATGCGGGCATTCGGTGTTTTGATGATTTGAAAACCTAGCATTTAACCTCGTTTCAATGGCTCGTAAATGACATACAAGAATGTCAGGTGCATCTACCATTAGAATGCTGCTGAACCACCAAGCATGACCATGATATTGACGAAAGGAAAGACGTGATGGTATTGAAGCCACAGTTTGGAAAATGCGGAACCATAAATGCGATTACTGTAGCATTAAAGATATAGGGACAACGCCAAACCACCCACCAACGAGCTAAGTAACCCTCCTCTTCAAAAGCACAGAGGCTTGGCCAAGCATCCCTTGATTGTCATCCTCCAAGAGGTGTGTTTGTAAATGAGAAAATGAAAAAGGAGAAGGAAATAAATATAACACAAAACTAAAAATTTACTTGGGAAAGTTTGCATAAAAATGAAGTTAGGGTTACAAAAGTTGTAGAGCTTATCGACCAGCCCCGATGTGTGAAATATTAAAAGGCCTAAAATATGAGATTACAATAGGGACAAAATGGTAATTAATCCAAACGTGGTGGATTAAGATCAAAACATCGAAACACGAGGGCGACAATTCTGCATGTAGTGATTGCGCTATCATGAAAAAGCAGGCATAAAGCGAAATTCAGATTTTAAATGGCTATGATGTGAGATTAGCTAGCCTAGTGAAAATTTGTGCCATGGCGAAATTTCACTAGGATTGCGAAACTTTCGCTATGGTTGCGAAATTTTCGCAATCCTTCTTGAATTTCGCGAATGTGAAGGTGCTTGTTTGCCTCTGCTTTGCCCCTGCATCTTCTTTTCATTAATTCCACTTCACATTTCTTCATTTTGGTTGATGAAATCCCATAGTGAATCCTCGACATTGACACCCTTTCGACATCAAACTTGATATTATTTGTTGAGGCTCGCAAAAACCTGCAAAATTAACAAAAACAAACTCGAAATGGAATCAGTGGTACTAAGTGGACCTGCACATGTCAATTGGCTCAATTCATATGATTCAGTGCACAAAAGCACTCAAAACCTATATCAATAGGGTTCAAAATAGCACTTTTGAGCCTTGTCGGTGGCTGAGACACTTGTCTTTGCCAAATAGCTTTGCTTCATTTGTCGATCTCTGAGCACTAAGGAGGCATTGTCGACTATTCCTTTAATGAGAGATGATAGCGGAACAAACCCATTATTATAGGTGATACAAACCACCATTGATGCCTCATACGATGTACATATAATCCTAATTAGAGGAACCATCTAACCTCCACAGAGCCAAAGCCTCCGATATACCCCCCTAGTGCCTGTGCGGTATAGTTCTTGTCACCGACCCACGGCCACTTTGTCCTCGTCTCGGTTGAAAGCGAGATATAATGAATTTAAGTAAAGTAGTAGAATGAGTTTGTAGAAGGAACAGAAGGCAGTAAATACTCAGGCTAACCAGAGGATTGATACAGTAGAAAGCACCATGAATAAAAGGGTGAGAACCTGATCTGAGTCTTGCTAAAAAATTTGACAATCTATGATATTCGATTTCTAGGTTTGACCGACCAACAACGAGTGCAAGAAAAGGAAAGTTCCCCTCTCAAACTAGCTTGATCCTAGGGAATGCCACGGAATTGAAGCTCTTCCTAGTAGATCACTTCCCAGATGGATAAATTCGACATTAATCACTCTACGAGGAGTGCAAGGAGTTGAGCGACGGAGTCAAACCCGGTGAAGAAGAAGGCATAGAGGAAGGAAAATTTGAACCAGGAAAATTGTGATTAAAGTGCAGTGAGAGAAGGCACACCCCCACCTTTTCTCCCGAAACCTTTAAGCGAAAGAAGATATCTGACCATTTAGATTCTGAAGTGCTAAGGCTGGGTGAGAGTCGAAAAAAAGGAAAAGAAATTTTGTGAGAAGAAGAAGAAAAGAAAAGAAGAAGAAAAAAAAGGATCCCCTGTGAGACATGATCGAACGAGGTTCCGACTTATCTGAAAATTTTTAAAGGACCTGCCGCAGTGAAGAGAGGTTAAATGTAATAAGAAGGCCTTCCCGATCAGTTAGTGCCATCATCCAAAAGACTCTAAAGGAAAGACAAAGACCCGAGTCGTCTAACAGTCCCAGAAATATCAGAACTTAGTGTGAGGAGGTAGGCACTAGAGCAAACAACCTCACTTATCAATGGCAAAGGTTATTAGAGAGACAAATTTGACTTACTATTTATTCCTAGAAGATGATTTAGAAACTGGGCAACTATGAAAGATGTTATATGGTATGGGTCTGTCCAGGATTTATGAGGCTTATATAAATATAACATTTAGTAGGGCCAATTATGCATATAATCCTTAGAAGACCATTCTTAGCCACCTCCAATGAGATCATCAATTGCCAAAATGGGGTTATGCAACTTACATTGGGGAACATGACTTTAGAACTCAATATCTTCCACTTGAGCAAAAAGCATATGCAACCAATGGAAGAGGGTCCATAGGAGGTTTGCATAATTGACACCATTATGGAGGAACAAGTCGAGCAAGACAATTTATAGGATGTGCTGATCGAGGAATTATCTGGCTGTTCGAAGAGCCGCAAGGAACCCAAGACTGCAGTTTCATATGCGCCATGGAGAAAAAATGATGAAATTCTACATTTACTGATTGAGGAAGGAACCAATGAGCCTTAAAAGTTGGATCTCAAACCGCTGCCTGTGGAATTAAAGTATGCATACTTAGAAGAAAATGATCAATGTCCAGTTATTATATTTTCCATGCTCAATGCTTCATAGGAAGACAACACCATTGACATCCTCAGGAGAACAAGAAAGCATGGTGGAAAATCTTTGACCAAGGAATTAGCCTTTCGCTTGCACACACCACATCTATTTGAAGAAGCAAGACCAACAAAGTACCCACAACGAAGATTGAACTTCGCACGCAGCGAGCACGTAGAAGTTCAATTGCTGCTGCCGCATCATTTACCCCATATCCGGGAGCAGCACTGGGTGGAGTCCAACCCAAGTCAGGCTCCACAAGTCCGTGACCACTCCGTGCATACGAGAAGTGGAGAGTGAGTGATGAGCTTAAAAGTCATCTATTTTTAGTCCATTTTTCTCGATCTATTTTTATCTAAACAAGACTATTTATGTGCAAAATTATGGAATAACTAACCAAATCGTTAAACGTAAGCGGTGGAATTCAAGAAAAGAAGCAGAATTTTGCAAAAGAAGTGTGGTTAATAAAGGTTAATGAGGATAACTGGGTCAAGCAAGTTGTGTTAGTAAAAAGGCGACAAAGATGAAGGAACCCGATGTCTTCAAGTCAGGCAAAGAATCAAAATGCATATCCAGTCAGAAAGAAAAACTCCACTAAACGGTTTACTCAGTTAACAAGGCAGCCGAGAGTTAAAGAAGCTCTCTGTGGAAGTAACCAGAAACAAGAAGAAGACTCATGTCGCGAAGATCCGGACGCCGCCGTGACATCGACAATGAATTAGCAAAGAAATAAGGTTATCACAGTAAGAAAAAGAAGTCACGACAAGATCAACTAAAGAGAGAAGGTCATGACATCATGAAAAGTGAAGGAAATAAGCAAATCGTCGCTGATGTGAATCACCGCATAAGCAAACTGCATTAACCGTGTTATGGATCGATGTCGATGTGCGTTCGATATGTCGCTATTGGGGCTGATGTCGCGATCGATGGAGGTCGCGACAAGAGAATCGCCTGAAGCTATGAATGTGCTCGTGATAGCCGAGGTAACCAGTTGGTCGTCATGTATTAGAGGATCAAGTCGCCGAAGACAAGAGCTACCGCTTGAAACCTGTAAGGGTACGAATCATGTCGCTGACAAGGATTGATGTCGTACAATGTGAACCATCAAGTGAAGACCGCAGAGCCATGTCGATGTCGCGACAGCAGATTGTCACGCGACATCGGCGAAAGCAATCGCCGAAGCTTGTGTTCTTGCCGGCCGTCACGACAAGAGATTGTGTCGCTGGCTAACGGAGCAACCAGCGAAGCCTGCAAAGGCATAAAGTGATGTCACGACAAGGGACCGGCGTCGCGCCATCAAGACATCAAAGTCGCAGCTCATTTAGCGAAGTCGCTACAAGAGATTGATGTCGCGACCTCGTGATAAACCATTCAAGCCTCAGAAGACGGAGTCGATGTCGCGACAGATTTGATGTCGCTACATCATGAACAACCAAATAAAGGTCAAAGATAGACTTAGTTGATGTCGCGACGTGAGACTGATGTCGGCACAGGATGATGCCCACAAGGGATTTGAGGTCGCGACTTGAACAAAAGAATCGGGCTACCCACTTGAAAATCCATAACCGAATGCGTTGGGATTAGGGCCCAACTGAGAAACCCTATAAAATAATGCCAGCCTACCTAAAAGAGGAAGGCAAATGATGTGACACGTATTTAGAGAAACCAGGGGTCAAGGCTCATTTTCTTTATTTTCTTTTAGTTTTCTTTTTCTTTTCTTTTCTTTCTTCAATGTCGATAGTTGTGGAGATTAGATTAGATTTATCGCTTCATTTTTCGCTTTAATTTCGGATCCGGTGTTGTCGATTTTTGAAAGTGTAAGCCGAATGCGCACTTACCTTTTCAAAATTACACCTGAATGTTGAAGTTCGCATGTACTGAATTCAAACCTTCACTAATTGCAAATATTCTTATGATCGCAGGAATGCTATAGCGTGTAATTCAAGAATTGAGAATCCAAATTCTTCCATTAAGTGAAATGCTATAGTCAGAATTATCTTTCCTCAGAATGCTTTCCCAAAGTAGCTTTTTTTTTTTTTTTTATGAATTTACTGTGTTGGGTTTATCGTTTTTTGATCTCAATATCGCTTTCTTATACCAAGTATAAGATTTGTCTCATTGCTCGATTTCAAGGAGGCCTGACGATTACAGAAGGCATTCCGAGAGTTGGTGAACAATTGCTTTAAGGTATATTAACCCGTTTATTTGAGATCTTAATGAGCTTGCAAGTTTACTCGATAAATCTCTTCACTTGAAATCAAGAAAGAGCTGGAATGAGTTATCACCTCTAACAGCCTCGGCAGTTCACCTCAATTCGAATAGCAGGCCGTCCTGCAGCCACCAGATCTAATCAAGGAGAGAAGCATCTATTCTAATTTTGAGGAAGAGCATCCTCGAAGTTGTATATCCTCGTTAATTGATAACTTGGGAGCTAAGGCTTGGCACCCATAAAAATGGGTATGAAGTATTGCAAAAGAAAATACCCGCATTAAGGAAATCCCTTTAAAAGTAGTTATTAATTTCTGCCTTCGAGAGAATCAGAAAAATTAGATAAATGAAATGTGAAGTGTGGAGAGATCCAGCTTTACTGCTAAACGCCTTAATGTATTTGTTCCAAATATTCAAGAAGTTTTATCAAGATAACTACAAGAATTGGTAATTTCACTATAGTAGTATACTTGATGTGTCATCCAAAGATAATTATTCCGCTTCCCATTTATTTTCTAACTATTATTTATTCTTTGCCTTTATATTCCGTTTTTATTTGATCGTTCATTTATTTTACTCATGCTATATAATTTCCGTATTTTTCTAAGTCGGAATCTAATATACTTTATGGTCCAAATAAAATGAGATTGAGTAGTCAGGTAGTTGATTTAAAATTCAGATCTTCAGGATCGATATTCTGACTTATATCCATTTTTATTATTGTCACCTTCTACTATAAAGATATCGTGCCAAAAACCAAAATCAAAATGATTAACTAGGAGATTTTAGGTCTCAAATAAGTTTTATGGTGCACTCCGGGGATTAGATAATAGTCCTTGGTAATTGTGCAACTAAATTTGTATATGTGTTTGTCCGAGGTCATGTTTTACGCATACTACGGATTAGATAATACTCTTGCATTGTGCAACTAAATTTGCATATGTTTTGGTCTCAGGTCATCATTTTATGGCGTCGTTGTCGGGGATCTAAAGAATTTGATAGATCATCATTCGCATGAAAGAAGGAAATACTTCACTTGGACATTTAAAGAAAAAAGAACAAAAATAAGGCTTTTTCAAGCAAAGGGTTCATTTCGACTATCTAACCTACAACAAATCATATTGAATATATTTGTTGTTTTGACTAATCCTATTAATGGGAGGGTGTTTTGCTTTCAGAAAAACTTTGATGCATAGGAAGCAGAAAACTGATCTGATTCCAGCTGATTCTGAATTAGAGAAAACACTTCGCAGCTTGAGAAAGACAAGGAAAGCAGAAAACACAACCATGGCAGATGAAAAGACACATCAACCGAGGGACACAGATACAGCCAGAAGACTCCAATCATCGATACCATGGAGGAATTTTTGGAAGCCTATCATTCAGATGAATACTTTAATCGTATTACCGCTATCGATGCCAACAACTTTGAACTAAAACCAACACTAATTACAATGGTGCAGCAACACCAGTTTACTGGTCATCCCACTGAAGATCCTAATGAACACTTGGGGAGATTTCTCAAGATGGCAAACACAGTTAAGCTGAATGGGGTGAGACCAGAGGTTATCAAGTTACATCTATTCCATTCTTCATGAGATACAAAGAGCCACATGGTATGAATCTTTACCATATGGTTCGTTTGATACTGAGGGAGCCGGTAGAGGCTATTCAAGGCATTCTTCCCCCCATCACTCACCTCGTAAAGGAGGATGGAAATCATTTTTTTCAAAGACAGTAGGAAGATGAGAGCCTATACGTGGCCCGGGAAAGATTCAAACGGTTGCCGAAGATGCCCTATGCATGGAATTAGACCAAGACCTGTGATGGACATCGTGTATCATGCTCGAATGATACATCTATGAATCATCGAGCAAGCTCATGTCAGGAGCATTCTGGGCGTAAAAGTGCCGAGGAGGCTAAAGATCTCGATGCAGGAGTGACATGGCAAAATGCATTATGAGAACTCCTTCCGAAATCTTCGCAAGGGAGTAGCAGAGGAAAAGGGATCATGGAGTCGAGCAAGATGAATGCTATGGAAGTAAAGTCGATGCTATGCACGAACGACAAACAAGAAAGGAGGCTGCACACTATCCATTAAGTAGGAGCAAATGGAAAAAGAGCTTGTTAAGAGAAGTACGAGAAAGCCAATGAAGAACGCTTCTATGATGCCGAGGAGGTAAAATACTAGGTGAGCAAGAGTAGTTACCATTTCAAACCCAACTTAACTCAGCTACAAGACATTATCACCCAGCACTGCAGTCCATGAGAATTTCTATATGGCGGAGTGGCTTCTCAAGGCCTAAGGCATGGGATAACCTCAACAAGGGTATCAACAGCCACTACAAGGTTCCAAAGAAGATCAACCGCAAGGAAATGAACACGTAAATGAATATCGTGGTCGAGGAGGGTCCAATCTTTTGAAGAATGTATGTCAGATTTCATGGGGATAATAAGAAGTCATTAACCTCCATTAACAAAGTTTGCAGAGTCGGGAAGAAATGCTACCAATTCCCAAATTTTCGTGACCACCACAAATGATCCTGAAGAACCTGAGACACAAGTAGGGCGCCTGTCTAACCCTGCAAAGCCGAAGAAAGATGCCTTCCCAAGTGACACCAAGAAAAATCCAAAAGACTGCATGGCTGCATAAATTGAGAGCCGGGAATAAATAGAAAAGATGGAAGAAAAGATGACAAGAAAAAGAAGGAGCAAGACCGTAAGGGGAAGAGGTACTGAGAAAGAAAAAGTAAGGAGTAGAAGGGAAGAACATCCAAGGATCTAGGACTACAGTCCCATTTTTACGTAGACCGCAGTAAATCCAAGATAGAGGAGCGCCAGGTTTTTGGAAAAAACTTCAGTGCCGGAGATCGCATGCCTTTTATCGCTGGTAACTCAAATGCCACTCTATGCAAAATTTCTCAAGGACATACCGAAAAGAAAAGAAAAATAGTAGAGGAAGGAATAGTGAATCTCACCCGCCACTTGCAAGTAAGTGAATCGAAAAAGAATCTCGCCATAAAAGATGAAGGACCCAGGGAGCTTTACAATTCCTTGCATCATCGAGGAATTGAATTCAGAAGCTCTTCCGTGACTACAAGAGCTAGTATCAATTTGATGCCTCTTTCTGCCAAGAAACTAAGTTTGGGGGAGGTTATTCACCATCGTTACTCTTCAAATGGCGCATGCATCGATGGTGAAACCCGAAGGAGTCTTAGAAGATGTGCCGTCAATGTTTGGGAAATTTGTTTTCCAAGAGACTTTACCACCTGGCGGAAAAGATTCACAAGTACTTCGTACCGGGAAGACCATTCCAGCATCGAGCCGCTTCCGATTGACATGCAAAAGAGTTTCACTTTGAGGGTTGGAGAAGAAGCCGCCGCTTAATCCTGATCAAAAAGTATGCAAAATATGCACAGAGACAAGGAAAGCCGTAATGGCGATTTTGTCTATGCCTAACCCCGATAAAGCAATAATGATTGTGGCATCTCAGCTTTTATCAATGAAAAAGAGATGAATTTCCAAAGATATCGAAGATGTCTATCGACTTCAAACAAAGAAGCATTCTTTAGAAACTATGATGAGCCAAGCAAACAAGAATGACAATGGGGAAAATATTGAAAAGAGAACATCAAGAAACCAAGTGTATGGATTGGGTTTGAAAGAGTTGCCATGTCATTAAAGTATGCTTACTTAGAATTACCAAAGAAAAACTGTTGGATCATTTCAAATTGCATCGTTGATCAAGAACAAAGATTGCTGAAAATATTACAAGCATAAGGAATCGCTAGTTTCAATCCATCAAGAGCTGAAGGGCATCGCCCATCAATTTGCATGCATAAGATTCGCTAGAAGAGACTTCAAAACTATCCGTAGAACACCAAACACACTAATCCGTTGATGAAGGAAGTAGTCTAAAGGAGGTACTCAAATTGCCGAATGCCGGTTTTATCTATGTTATTTCGTATAGTACTTCGCGAGCCCAAACATGTGGTTCCAAAGAAAGTGGGGTTTATCGTGATCGAAATGAAAAATGAATTGATTCCAACAAGAAATATGCGACAGGATTGAGGGTATGTATTGATTACAGAAGCTGAATTCAAGAACCGTAAAAGATCATTTCCTTTGCCTTTCATTGATCGATGTCGGATGTTGGCAGACACCCTCACTTCTTTTTTTTCTCTCGACGGGTACTCAGGATACAATCGGGATTAAGTACAGCACTGAGGATCAAGAGAAGACCACATTCACATGCCCCTGTTGCAATTCTTGCCTTCGTAAGGATGCTATTTGGGGCTATGTAATGCTCCAATACATTTCGCAGGTGTAGCGATGTCTATGTTCTCGACGGTTGAAGAAGTGGATGGAAATTTTCATGGATGACTTCATCAAAGGATCCAACTTTGATCAATGTTTGAACAACTGAAACAAAGATTTCAAAGATGCCAAGACAAATACTAGCAATCGAATTAAAATGCCATTTTTATGGTGACAAGGTGATGTTCTTAGGAATAAAATTTCATCGGGACTAGAAGTAATTAATCCAAGGTATCCATTATCAAAACTTTTGCACCACCTACCACAAAAGAAAATAAGTAAGAAGCTGGGGCATGCCGATTTTACAGAGATTCATCAAAGACTTTTCAAAATAGCCGCATTCACTAAGTGTAGATTATCGAAAAGATACAAGGTTCAATTTTTGATGATTCGCAAGGATGCTTTTGAAGAAATCAAAAATTTATTGGTATAAGCACCTATACTACTGCACTGCACGGGATCGGGATTTGAATAATGATGATTTTGCCATGGGAGTCGTGTCAGTGTGTTGAAAAGAGAAAGTATCTATGGCCATATACTAAGTTAGTAAGACCTTCAATTCATACAAGAGAACTACTCAACCACCGAGTGCTGGAGATGCTAGCCATAGTATTTGCTTGTGAAAAATTCTCTAGTAATACATTTTAGGATCCCATGTGGTAATTCACCGATCATGCAAAAGAATCAAATACTTGATGTCAAAAAAGGAAGCTAAGCCAAGATTGATACAGGTGGGTGCCGTCATGGGTGTGAGCTCTGATTTAAATCAAGGATAAAGATGGCAATGATAGCTGATCACTGTCGCAGAAAGAAGCAAAGGATGAAGAAGAAGATGTGATGTTACAGAGAACTTCCCATTTATGCTAAAATTGTTTAAGGTTTCTTCCAACTTCCATGGTATGTCAGATATTGTGAATTATCCGGTTTAGAGTAATGTCATAGAGAAGTATCAGTTTTTCTTCTCCGATTCTGAGTTTTTAATCACTTGTAATCTTTCAATTGGTTTCTATAACTCGGTATTTTCTTACGGGATTCTGTGCGTTTGATATCCCAACCTTGCAATAGAAGTGTTATTTCTCAAGTCACATTTACTATTAGTGTTTTATTAATCATGAATCGACTCTCTGTTTCAATGGAGCTCAACTCATGATAGGCTCTAACTGGTGGAAACTCACCTCCTTCTGCTGCAACAACCTCCTCACCTCTCAGGTTTCCAATGGATTGCACGATGCCAAACACTTGTGAAAATCTTATAAATCTTAGTTTGGCATCTTCTGACAACGTGTGAACGAGACTCTCTGTGACACGTTGTGCTTGATCGCAAATGCGTACTAAGAGTCCAAGAAAATCGTTCAACAAGTGTTTGAAAGCATCGCTTAATCGTTCTTTGTCTTAAGAAAAGCTTTTAATGTTATATCTTCCGTCGAAGACCATTCATCAATGGCTCCTAGATGAGATTGTGAGTAAGAGGTGGGTATTACCTAGTCGATGGTGAGCAAACACCTAAGGACCCTATCATTTGCCCTTATTGTCTTAAAATAGCAGTTGACCAACTACTCCTAATCAATCAATCACAACTTCATATTTTACTTTAACGCACATTCATTGGATAGCAATCCCTAAGAATCATCTAGGAAACCACTCCCTTATGGAATGACTCCGTGGACTCCCACAAAGAGTATAATGTTTGACTATTACTAGTTCCTACGCTTTGGGAATAATTTTAGCATAATGGCCAGACTTCAAGGCCAGTTGTCAGGAGTGGCGAGCAATCTAGTCAATCCAGTGAGCTAGTAATTTGCAATTGCATTGCAAATCCGCACGTTTCCTCTACTCCTTTTCTTTTTAATTGCTGCACACCCAAGTGGATATCTGTCTAGTTAGGGTAAGATTGGTGCATGTCGTTTTGGCCTCGCAACGAGCAACGCCGACTTGTAAGAATTATACCTCCAAGACATTATGAAGAATCCATAGTAAGACATTTGTTTCAAGAGAACCCTACACCTCAAATGGACCATCCTGTGGAGTCAAAGAAACTCTCTTTAATCCAAATGCCCCAAGGGTTACCCGTTGACCCACAAAGACTCCATGGAACCCTATAACAAGGAGATGGTGTTGCACCACCGGCAACCCCGCGCGTGCATGGGAATGTTAATTTTAAGCAAAATCACATCGGGCTCCCCGCCCTTTACCTAACGATGGAAAGAACCTCCGAGACTAACCTCAAAGAACCACAACAAATTCATGTATTCGCCCACCAAGAGGCTAACCACCCCTATGAAGTTGGAGACATTCGCCTTTTCCCTATGTATCAAGGGTCGATTCCTGAACCCTACCATTCATGTGAGAGATTTGGTGATGTTTGGCAAAGGCTTTCCTTTCTACCGGATCGCCCTCCATATAATTTGTATGGTTTTATTCCCATTCTCTCTAAGGAAAAAGGCCAAATATGGTTTCAATTTCGCTGCGCCCAATTCAATTCTTTACTTAGGAAGACATAAATGAATTCGAATAAATTCTTCCTCTCGCACTAAACTAACGACTCCATGCGAGCAATCCAAAACTTTTCAAAACTGGTGAACCTTTCTTCGTTGTCAGGATGGGGAGATATATGACCTCTCCACGCTTCCTTATCATGGTTTGGATGTTGGACAAATTTGTGTGTATTTTCACCAAGGACTGTCCTTGAATAACAAACAATACATCCAGATGATGTGTGCAAGGGAATTCTATGAGAAAAGCCAGAGGCCTAATTTTCGATATAACAGCGTAAAAATGCTCGAACTGGGAGACTAATACCTTTAGATACCGCTAAAGTGCATAGTACACCCACAGGAGGAATCCATCGCGAAGAGAGGATGATGACTGCTAGAGAGAAAATAGCCAACTTAACGAGGAAGTCGAGGCCATAGAATTCCAGTGGTGAATGAGGTAACTATTGTACCTCTGCACCTTCGATGCCTAGTGGGATCTAAAGGAGGAGCTTGCATCATTCTTATGACACTCACCTACCAACAACCTATTAACTCATTCCTAACCTTCCTCAAGTCAGGCGGGCAATCCAAATAGAGCAAGCTAATGCTCTTAATTACCAAAGGAAGCCTTCAATTCTCCATACTCGAAATCAGATAATCCAGGTGCAGGACACAATTAGTTCTGAGAATGAGAGGGTCCTACATATTTTGCGCCACACAATAATGATTCAATTTCAAACTATATTTTTAATTATCTATCGAAATTAAACCGGTAATATTTAACTCAAAACCAAACACCAATCCCTATGGACTGAAACTGATATCTTACTGAATCACACACAAGAGAAGTTTGAGATATTAGACACGCTTGTCCAGCTCATCAATCCACCAACATCGACTTCGAATCGCCTTGAAATGATGTGAGATCCCAAATCACTAAGCTGACTCTTCTATGGGAAATTTTCAACAAGAAAAAGAGAAACTCCCTTCTCAAACCATCCAAAACCCCCAAGGTCAAAATAGTGTTGGAGTGCCAGGTCCAAGTGATGGCACCTTTGAACATTGCTTGCATGTCCCTCCAAGTGATGTTGAGTCAAAAAAAGACAAGGCCTCCCATGTCCCTCCTACTCCATACCCTCATAGGTTGAGAGGCCCCAAGAAAGTGAACAATCATTCTGAAATTTAAGAGTTGTTCAAACAGGTTAAGTTGAACATTCCTTTATTGTATGCCATTAAGAAAATCCTGTCATATGCCAAGTTTTTGAAAGACTTGTGCATTGTAAAAGAAACTAGGTGTCATGATGCATTTATGATTGAACAATCCACCTCCTTGATCCGGAACAATTTTCCCCCAAAATACAAAGACCCAAGAAGCCCCACTATTTCCATAGTGGTAGGGAATTTGAAACTGGGACATGCTCTAGTGGACTTGGGAGCGAGTGTTAACTTGTTTCCATACTCGGTATATGTTAAGCTAGGGTTAGAGAGTTAGAACTCGACTATTATCACCCTCCGGTTAATGAATCGTAGTGTGAAAATTCCTTGGGTGAGGGATAGCAAGGATGTATCGTGCAAGTAGACAAGTTCTACTTTCCCGTGGACTTTATTGTTCTTGACACTAACCCGTGGTGAATCATGGACCCGCCTAAAGGATTATTGGTAGGCCATTCTTGGCCACTGCTAATGTCATCATACACTGTAGGAGGACTAATGACATTATCTTTCTAACATGACTTTAATTTGAATATCTTCAATGTTATCATGAGATAGGGATGATGAGGATGCTCGTGAGGTAAACATGATAGACTCGCTTGTGCGTAACTATGTAGATCATGTTTCATACAATGATTCTCTCAAGTCTTGTCTAGTGTTTCAAGATGCTGTAGGAGGTAACCAGATCGACCGAGTTTATGCACTCATAAATCGAGCACAAAGAAGGTACTGGAAGCAAATGGGTGAGCACCTAAATTTGAGAAATTGCCACCAATCGAGGACAGGGTGTTACCTTCAGAAGAGAAACCACCTAAACTTGAGTTGAAACCCTTACCACCTCATCTCAAATATACATTCCTAGGGGTAGAAGAAACTTTCCAGAATCATGAGTCTTTCTCTTGTGAAATCGATTAAGAGAATAAACTTTGAGATATTGAGAACTCCACAAAACCGCCATAGGATGGACAATTGCGTAGATATTATGAATTCAACCCTTGATCTCGCATAATACAGGATTCACTTGCAGAGACAAACCCTCTAGACAACCACAATGACTACTGAACCCAATCATGAAAGAAGTGGTCATTATAGGTCTTAAACTCTGTCAGACTGAGGTGTTATTTGACCATTGTAGATAGCAAGTGGGCTACCAACCCAAGTAGTTCCTAAGAAATATGGGCCGCCAGATAGCAATGAACAAATGAGCCTAATTTCCACTGGTCACCACAGTTGGAGGGTGCATAGACTATAGGAAACTCAATGCTGTACTAGGAAAAGATCATTTCGCCACTTTGTGATCAAATGCTGGAGAGTTGCGGGTAAGGCGAATTTTATCAAGCTTTCTTAGACGAGTACTCTGTGGCACAATCAAATTGGAGATAGCCTTAGAAGGACCATGAGAAAACCACGTTCACTTGCCTTTTTGGAACATTTGCTCTTTGTGAAAATGTGCCCTTGATTATGTAATGCGCCAGAACCTTCTAAATAGTATGATGGGATTTTCAAGTGATATGATAGAACAATTGAGATTTCATGGACGATTTCTATTTTTGAGACTCATATGAGGGATGCCGGAGAATTTACATGTAATAATCGAGAGGTGCCAGGAGAAGAATTTAGTGCTGGACCGGGGAGAAGTGTCACCTACAGACACAAGAGATCAGGCTAGCCACATAGTGTCGAAGAAGACAGAGGTAGATAAAGCCAAATTTGAGTTGACTCCAACTTACCTACCCCTAAGTGTGTTAAAGATATACGGTCATTCTTAGGTCATGCAAATAGATTTATAGAGATTCATAAGAGACTAAAGGCTATAGCCCCATCCTTTTCAGGCAATCTATTCTCACAAGGACATCACTCTTGCATGGTCATAGGCTTGTGGGAGGGAGCTCTTTGATAAATTGAAAACTATGTTAGTGTCCCTCCTAATTGGTAACTCCTTTTGAGGATCATGTGTGACGCTTAGTGATTATGCTTAAGGTAATGCTGGGAAAAGCCGAAGATAAAAAAAGCTTTTCTCTCGATCTACTATGCAAGAAGACTCTAGATTCCGCCAACCAATTACAATAACCACGGAAAAGAGTTCTTGGTCACTGCCTTTGCCCTAGAAAAGTTCAGTCGTACATTATAGGGAAGTCTCCTCAGAACCATTTTCACTGATCGCGCAGATTGAAGCACTGCTGGCTTCAAGCAAGATACTAAGCCCTCGTTTGAGGTATCCCATTTTGTCAAGAACTAACTACTATTATATTAAGAAAGGAGTCAAGAATGTGGTAGCTGACCACCTGTCTCGGTTAGTTCCGGCGACCACTTCTGAAGGCCTACCCATAGGTGACACTTTCCCTGATGAGCAACTTTTTGCTCTTGTCCACTGCCCATGGTATGGACATAGTAAACTATCTAGTGACAGGACAGATTCCACACCAATGGACCTCTCAAAAAAAGAGGAAATTTTTGGTGGACATAAAGAAATACTACTTTGATGACCCATACTTGTTTAAATACTGTCCGGGCCAATTGATGAGAAGGTGTGTATCCAATGACGATCAAATCTAGTACTCAATCTTCCGCCACTCCGTGCTTCAGTGGAGGCATTTTCCCGCAAGAAAAATAAATAACAAAATCCCTACAAGCCTGTTTTATTGGCCCACTCTTTTAAAGACTACTTTGATTTTGCAAAACTCCGCGCCGGCACAACAATTAGGAGGTCACAAAAAGGAACATGATGCCTTACTCCTATTTTAATCATCAGATCTTCGATTGTCAAGCTAGACTTCACGGGCCTTTTTCTCCCCTCTGCAGGGTACCTTTACATTTTATTGGCGAACTGATTATGTTTCTAAGTGGGTGGAGGCCATTCCAACGAGAACTAATGACCACAAGGTTGTTTTGAAATTTTTGAAAGAACACATTTTTTTCTCGCTTTGGAGTGCCTCGTGCAATCATTAGTGATGGTGGGCTCCATTTTTGTAATCGACCCTTTGAGAATTTGTTGAGAATTTGTTGAAAATTTATGGATTCACCCACAAAGTTTCCACCTACAGATCACCCACGCACTGGGTTTGTCAAAAAAGCCGAATTAGCCAATAGAGATCAAACATATTTTGGAAAACAATGGGCCCAAATCGCATGATTGGTCGCCTGACAGAACCGACGCCTCGGGCTACCGCATCGCAAGACTATTCTGGTATGTCTCCCATCGCTAGTTTTATGGAAAGGCCCCTGGCTATCTTACCGGCGGGAAATGGAACACAGTGGCATATTGGGCCATTAAAACTCTTAATTTTCTATTTGGCTTAGGCAAATGCAGACCATCAGAGATGAACTAGTTTGAGGAACACGAGTGAATCGTATGAGAGCCTGCTGTCTGAGTAAAGAGAGGCCTGCTTATTCATGACAGAACATTGTAAGGAAGACCTTGAACCTCACCAAAGGTATTAGCTGTGGCTACCTTCGCTTGCACATTTTCTAGGTAAACTCCTTTCTAGGTGGACTGGCCCTTTCATCATCAAGGTAGTTTACCCATATGGCATAGTGGAGATTGAGAATCTAGAAAATGGGAAAATCTTTAAAGTCAATGGCCAGTGCTTAAAGCCATTTCTTGAGAACTTCGACTGCCAGGAGAGTAGTGAGGAACTGGTAGATCTGCTCTACCGGGATGTTCATTTAGCGTAATCTCTATCCTACCCCTTTTTTATATAGTTTTTCTTTTTCTTTTTTCTGTATTTCTTTACGCTTTATTCATTTAGTCTACCTTTACCAAAAAAAAAAAAAACAAACAAATAAAACAATCCAAAAAAGAACATTTTCTGTGGAGCGTCCCACCCTTCCGTGCATTGAGGGCAATGCCTATTTCCGTGGTGGGGGTGGGCATACACTAGTTCGAGCCATTTAAGTGCATGTTCTTCAATCAAACAATTTGCAGATTAAGTGCATGTGGTTCTCTAATTTCCAGCTCTTAAGTATGGTACTTTAACCCGTGATATGCAGCCACATGGATCTTATGCATGCACTCTATATAGTCTCACCGCACATACACAATAACAAAAAGGCATAAAACTTTTTTTTTCATATTTGGGACCATACGACCCTAATTCTTTTCTATTCTCCAGAGTCAATCTTGACTGGTATCACTCTCATTCATACACTACACAAGTCATTGATTTTCTGCCCCAAGCTCATTTTTGCTTGCTATTGCATTAGCTTGTGCATTGTTTTAGCATTCCTTGTCAACTACATACATCTTGCTCTCTGAGGAACACCCGTACGTCGCTAAAAGATGATTTTAGGCCATAATTTCGCTGTTACACTTCTAAATCATACTAAGTCAACCCTTTGCACCCATCTTGAGCCTTGAATTGCCAATTTAGTTCGAACCCTAGGAATCTTTATCACGAGGAGTACAGCGAACTCTAAGGTAAGCGTGAAGGTGTCGAGAGAGTGTAGTACACAGTTCCACGAACACAAGTCAGGTTGGTAGGGGTATGAAGCAGGGAAAGAAGTGAGCATCTAGTGAAATCCAAGATGTAGAGAATTCTGGAAATTTCTATAAATTGGCATCACACACAAAAAAAGTGGTACCGTACTAACCCGAGAAACAATGGCAAGAGCCAATTGGTACCTGGTGATCACTGGTTGGTAACAAAGACTGTTGCTGGCAAAACCCAAAGAATACACTTGTGGTAATCGGCAGACTTCTTAGTACCGCATCACGCATGAATGGGCCATTTGAAGGGTTTTTCTCCTGGGGTGGTTTGAACTTTCATATCTCATCTCACTTATATAAGAGAAACCGTGAATCTCCATTCTTCTCTCACCAACGCAAACCTGAAGTCAAACGCCCCTGTTCTTCAATATGTTCACCGCACCATAGTTCTTTCGCATGCAGACCAAAGCATTTTGCACTCGTCATGTGTGCTCCTCATCTCCTGAGAGCAATCTTAAGATTTCTTTTCACTGTTAATAAGTGATTGTAAAGGTGGCTTCGTTGGTGGCGCTATGTTCTCGCTGGATTCTGTGGTCCCAGAATAACGGCATGTGGGGAGAAAGAGATTCTCACCCATCTCCAAAGGTGAGTCCGACATCGTTGGAGATGGGGTTTTGGGATACCATTTCAAAAATGAGCTATTCTCGCCATGATCATTACTTCGGCCATATCTATGGCAAGACTGGTTGAACACTTAGAAAGGAAAGGCTACTAGCTCTTCTATGAAAGAGTTTCGTGAAAAACTAAAAGGTCATATTTATTGTGGGTCATGAAAGTATGGAAAGAAAAATAAGCTCCTCAGTAACGTGGAGCTAGTGTTATGCTTTGAGAGCCAAGATGAAGAAATTCAGAGGCTATGTTTGTTTAACTACTGCGTAATCAAAGCGAGAAAAGTGGGTCCGGGCTAATCAAAGGCGGGGTTTCCATTGTAGAGCTGGAATGAGGAATTCGACACATTTTTAATTACTCACCCCATCTGTGGTCATTATTCGTGATCGTGAATCTGTAATTTGTTTGGTGGCAGGTAAAAGGTTATTTACCGACCATGGTTAGGGAATCCTACTCCAACTCAGAGAGAACCGAATGTGATTGTTCCTGCCTGAGACTTTACACTTTAGGGAAACAATAATATCACCATAACTAGATCAAGCCACCGCGAATTATGTCCGCCCACACATGACCGACCTAACCCTCTCACGGCTATTACGCAGTTCGATGCTAAACTGTTTAGTAAATACTACGCACCAACCCGTACCCATGGGAGGTTTCAGGTGCAAGGAGTTCATCCCAGTGGAAATTAAAGCTTGAGTATGCATTGATGAACAATATTCATAATAAGGACAATAAGGGAAAGAAGAAGTTTCCATGAAGAAGAAATCCGCCAGACGAGTAATGACTGAAAATTATCGATCATGCTTTCGTAATATGGTACATGACTTTCCGAGGTCCCTAACCTAAAATAAACATCCTTCCGAATCTCTAGTTACAAACCCGGTGGAAGCTCGGGATGCGGGCTCGGTAGTGAAAAAAGAGTTCTCTCGAAGCAGGCCCATCACAAATGTTATTGTGCTTATGCTTCAGCCGCCCACAAGGCCCCAGCCACCACATCCCCTTCGCTATTTCTGGCTTCATCGTCGCACTTGTCCGATGAGCATCCCCTTAAAGAGGATGGAGCGAGATCAAAGGATGGTTCAAATGTGCATCCTCGAAGGTATGATCGATCACAAGCTCTCCGTGCTTGAGAGTCACATCTACCGTGAGAACCCGCCACAGAGATGATCTTCCCTCCCGACTTGAAGGACTCAAGAGTTGGATGACTGCGTAGATGAAGATGCATTGTCCTCGACTCAAGAGGAGGGAGGACGAGAGGTAGCATTGGGGTTAGAAGGTGGTGTTGGCAATTCAGTAAAGATATCACCTTATGTCATACCAACACCCATTTTGTTTCTGTAAACCCTATTTGTGTAACCCATGGTCAGTACATGCTTGAAAGACCTTTTTGATTTTAGTTACGTAGGATGTTCCTCTTTGACTTCTATGCATGTTAGTTTGCTTGGTTATGGTAAAATGTTTGCAGTTATAATGAAGTTCATTTAAGTTTGGTGATCTCATTTCAGCCTTTTTTTTTTTATCCATGGTCCTTTATATGAGTATCTCTATTTTGTAACAGTTTGTTATTTTGTCCATTACTTTGGAACTGTGGTATTCATTTAAGTTCAGATGGTTGCATACTCTATCACGTTATAGCACTGTGTTCATTTTTGCCCTTGTGGGAAATCTGTACGCCTAACCCGCACCTTTAGCATTTTCATGAACCTCCAATCAGATAAAGCATTAATTCAAATCTTGCTAGGACCATGTTGTAGGTTACGGGTGTGTTGATACAAAGTGCAACATTTATATTGTGGCTTTAATGCCCTAGCTCATGTTTTGCTCTCATTTTGTAGAATAGGTGCCTTTTGACTGCTTTTAGCTTATGCGTGCAGGTTTTTCGAGTCCCGTGCACATTTTTGTAGGGGTTTGAATCTAGAGAACAAATGTAGATCATCGTTGTTGATGACAAATTACCGCCGAGTATTCCGAGTAGTGCTACAAAGTTGAAGAGGAGCAGCGTGCAGGCAAGTGTACCGGTACCCACATGCAAGAAAGTAGTGGTACCGCTAATAACATATGGGTACCCTGCATTCCCAAGGCTGTGGAGTATCAAAGGTATTTTTGGCACCAGACCACACTTACTAGTACCGTACCAACATGCGATCTTCAAGGGACTTGAGCAGCACTTCTCACTTTAGTGCAAGGGCATGCTCGCCTTCACCACCACTTTGTAGATCACTACGAGGATTGTATTTAAGCCCACTTTAGGGCAAAGTTAAAGATAATTGGATTCTAGGGTTTGGTTTTGAACGGTTGGAGTGTTTTCTCATAATTTGCTAGGGTTCATAGAGTAAAGTACTTAGTTTTTCTTCTGATTCTGAGTTTTTAATCACTTGTAATCTTTCAATTGGTTTCTATAACTCGGTATTTTCTTATGGGATTCTGTGCTTTTGATATCCCAACCTTCCAATAGAAGTGTTATTTCTCAAGTCACATTTACGATTAGTGTTTTATTAATCATGAATCGACTCTTAGTTTCAATGGAGTTCTAAACCTCCATGATAGGGTTCTAACGGTGGAAACTTGCCTCCTTCAAGGTAACAACCTCACCCTTTTGTGCTTCAATGGGATTGTAGGATGCTAAACACTTGTGAAAAAATCTTATAAAACTTGGTTTGGCATCTTCGACAACGTAGAACGAGACTTCTCGACACGTTGTGCTTGATCACAAATGCAGACTAAGAGTCCAAGCAAATCATCTGAATAAGTGTTTGTTATCGCTCAATCGTTCTTTGTCTTAAGAAAAGCTTTGAATGTTGTATCTTCCGTCGAAGACTATTCATCAATGGCTTCTAGATGAGATTGTCAGTAAGAGGTGGGTATTACCTAGTCGACGGTGAGCGAATGTTTGCCTTTTTCTATATAGACTAAAAACCCCTCAAATTCACATAGTTACAAGAGCCTTACACTTCTCTTGTCGACGGTGAGCAAGAAGGAAAGTTATTCTACGCGACGAGGCCTACGCGTGGGTTCCGGTTTTAAGAAGTTTCGACAAACTCCGTGAGGTAAGGGTTTTATCCTACTTGGTTTTACACTTTGTTTAAGTGTATTTACGATGTTTGAGTTGATAGAGCCCATGAGTGGCCGTTTGATCGGTCCCAAAGCTTGGAACCGACCACAGGAAATTTTGAAAACCATTTGTGCCATCCTGATCAGGCATGCTATTTGGGTTAGAATTACAAATTGTGAAACAATTTGTGTTGTGATGTGTATGAGGCTCGGGAATGGTTGAGAGCACCCGGTTTCACGAGGTGAAACCGGAGCAGCTGGTATTTGATGTGGGAACAAAGGACCCGAGGGTTTCAATCGCTCACATGAATAGTGACACCTAAAATAAATTTTTGTGTGGTTTGCTTGGTCGAGTAATTCAAGTCAATTGCTCAGGTTTGATAATTAGCCCAAGTGAGCTAATTTTTGGTGTAATGGATTGTGAAATTATATAACATGTTTGTGTGATTAAATTATGTGAATGTATATCATGTTATATATATTTGCATGTGTTATATGAATTGTACTGGAATTGGCATCATGCCTTCCATTTGCATTGGGGCACCCTAGAACAATAGGAGCGAAAAGTAAATGAGGTGATACCCGAGAGAGTGTTTCGGAGGGTTGACTAATTATACACTATCTGAGTGTCCATAACAATATCTGAGGGTAATCAAGGTGGTAATATCAATCGTCTGAGTCGGCCCAATCGACATACATCGAGGGTTGTCCAAACAAATAGAACATCGGAGTCGGTCCACGATATCGGAGGGTTGTCCACAATTAAAAACAAACACCTTTGTTTTGCACAATGTTTCATACGTGGCTTGTGCGTGCGATGAGCTGCAGGACTCGGGTATGAGTTGATTAGTGTATATCCAAGCAGGATCATGCATTACTTGAATGTATGTTTTCATCGAGCACGACATGCATTTAGGTGGAGAGTAACCCATTTAGGGTGATTCCACTACTGGGCGATAGCTCACCCTGTCGAGGGATATTATTTTCAGGTATAGGGAGCGTTCGAGGAGACGGCTCATCCTAGAGGCCGTTTTAGAAGAAAGTCGGGTTGTGGCTTTGGTTTTTTTATGTATACATGTATTGGAATTCTAATATTTTAATATATGTTGTATAAGAGTAAATTTTTAACTCTTGAAACTATGTATATAGTTGATGTGGTTGTGGATGAGTATTTGTGGTATGGGCCCAAGTGGCCGCTTTTACTCATGTTATGTCTTATGATGACTGGGACAAGTTAGGTATTTTGCAGAGCTCTCGACAAGGAGAATTTCACCGATTTTCGTGAGAGTCACAAGTTATCCCATATCTACCAGTATTTCAAGTGTTGATCTGCAGCTTCAACTGACCTGGGAATGGGGCGCCACAGCCTTAGTATCGAGTTTAGGTATACGAGTACTCCAGGGCTTGAGGATTTGGGCTTAGGGCCACAGTCTTGAGGTATAAGAACATCACCACTAGGTGTGGTTTGATGCTGAGTTTAGGTATGAGATTACCTAGAAATCACTGACAAAACTAGACACCGCATGCACAGTGTTTCGGGTGTGTTTTGTGCGATTTGATGAATTGTTGTGTGAATGGTGTGTATACCATTGTTATGTGTTGTGATTGTTTGTGTGCTTAGTGATTAGCACATAGGAAAAACATGATGTGTTTGAAAAACTTTTAGGAGTTTACAGTGTGTAAACTGGAACAAAGAAAATAATAAATGAAATAAATTTTAATCAATTTATTTGGTTTATTGGATGACAAAATAAAATTTTAATAAATTGTTTTTAGTTGTATGGATGCAGTATTCAAGTTACTGCATGTAGGAAGTAGCAAGGAAGGATAATGATATAAATGAAAAAAAAAAAGGATGAATTAAATCATTTTCTAAGGTTTCAATAATGTGTAAAACTAAAGAAAATGAATGAAAATAAATTTTTATAAATTTATATTTTATATTTCGAAAATGAGAAAAAATATAGGTATAACATTTTTAGTGTTTTCCCGCAGTTGAAAGAAAATAATAATAATAATGAAAAACGAAAAATGCAAATTCGAATCGGGCTACCGCTTCATTTGAACTTAAGCTAGGTCACGATACAGTCATTGTATCGTGACACCAAGGCTGGTTTGGCCTGGGGGAGGTTGAAATTATATCGTGATACAAAGGGGTGGAAGGCTAGTATGACTGAGTTGTATTGCAATACACCTAGGTGTATTGTGACCAGAAGGGAAAGAAAACGGTGTCACAATACAATAGTCCGACGTGACAAGTGGCGCGCATGTCGGGTCGAGTGGTGCAGGACCGCCGCCACGATAGCGCTCAAGATATTGTGACCGTGGGGCAAGGGACTTGCCGGGCTGTATTGTGACATGGCCACGACATCGGTGTTAGAGGCGCCTACGACACTGGCCCACGAGCACGGCCACCGCTGATAGACACAGTCGCCGCGCCGCGATGACGCCCGGGCCACAACATGGGCCAAGCATGCGGCACTGGCTGCATTCCTCGCTGCGGCACCGGCGGGCTTGCGTCAAGACCGGGTACCATTGTCGCTGCGTCACTTAGCACTACTAGTTTTTGACCTCAAGATCAAGCTCGAAGTCACTTTCTTTGGGCATCGGCTCATGAACAAGGTTCATGAACATCGCTCATGAACAAAGGTTCATGAACACCGCTCATCACAAAAAATTTTCAAAAAAATTTAATTAAATTAAATAAATCTGATAAATGGGATGTGACTTTGAAAAATGAACAAGGGTTGTAATCGCTCATGACTCAAAAGATCGCTTTCAGCATTTACCTATCTCTATGATCGCATAGGATGGCAATCAGCTGAGTTGTAGAACTTAGGAGTTCAGCTGCGTGGAGCCACGAACAAGGTTCATTACTAAGCACTTCACCATGGGCGCCTCCGGTTCTATTTAAGTAAGAAGAAGATAAGACCCTTCGATCGCAAGCATTGATTACGAAAAGTTGAATAGGTTACGATCAGAATCGGTACCCATTACCAAGGATTGACGATTGGTTTGATCAAGCAAGAGGAGCGCTTAGCTCCGGCCCAAGATGTAATTTTGCAATCGGTTACCATCACCGAGGGTTAGGAGATAGATCTTCCTAAGACGTTTAGGACGCGTTATGGCACTTTGCGGGGCCACGGTGATGCTCCTTGATTGACGAATGCGCCAAGATATCTATGGATCTCATGCATAGGGTATTCCAACCCTATCTAGACTGCTTTGTCGTGAGTCTTCGTGGGATGACATTTGATCTACTCTCAAATGTGAGTGGGAGCATGAGTATCACTTGAGGATCGCTTTACGCTTGTCGAGAGACCATCAACTGCATCGCCAAGTTCAGCAAGTGCGAGTTTTGGCTATCGAGGTGAGATTTTTAGGGAGAAGGGTGTCAAAGATCAGGAGTGTCACTGCACCCAGAAAGTCGAGTCGTGATGAGTCGGGAGAGACCAAGTCACTCGAGATACGAGTTTCGATTGACTGGTATTACAGAGATTCACGAGGATTTCTTCTGATAGCGACTTACTTACAAGGTTGACCTTAAGGAGGTTAAGTTTGATTAGGATGACCGATGTGAGGAGGCATTCCGTGAGTCAAGAGGAGACTTACTTCAGCCCTATCTGATAGTCCCGGATTGTGGACAAGGGTACACAAGGTATTGTGATGCCTCGAGGCCGGATCGATGTGTTTTGATGCACCAGATGGTGGCTTATGGTTCCCGTCGCCTGAAGAATCTGCGAGCGCACTACCCCACACACGATACATGGAGTCAAGGCCATGGGCTTTCGCCTTGAAGATTTGACGCCATTACTTATATGGCGAGGAGTTCGAGGTATACTAAGACCTTAAAAGTCTGAAGTATATCTTCACGCAGCAGGACCTCAATATGAGGCAACGCATATGGATGGAGTTCCTAGAGGATTATGACTTCACTTTGGATTACCATCTTGTTAAGGCAAATGTGGTATCGATGCACTCACCGGTCACGGAGTATTACTAGTATAGCTTCCCGGGAGTGGCGGATGCTCAAGACTATGACGCTTTGACATAAAGATGTGCCAGCGTGCACGGCACGTTGGGGAGTCAGCGGGCAAACACCTTCTTTATTGAGCAGAGTGATCGAGTCCCAATGGCAGGACGTAGAGAGTGTGTCCATCAAGGACCGGGCATGCATTTGTTACCGTGTGACGAGGGCTGGACCGCCCATAGTCAGATGGTAGTCTTTTGGTGATAGAGACGTAGTGGTTCCTTCAATCGACGGATGTGAGATTCTCGGCGAGTTTCACCGCTTCCGATCGTGAAGTATCCGTGTGGCAATGTAAGATGCATCGTGATCTTCGCTGCCAATATTATCGAGCGGAAACGAAGAGACACGTAGGGGACTTTGTGCGACGCATGTCTCACGGCCGCCAGGTAAAGGTTGAGCACCGTGGCAGCGTACGCCTTATCCATCGGAGGTAGTCGAAATGGTGCCGTGAAGATGTCACTATGGATTTGTGACCCACTTGCCACAGCATACCGGGCAGACATTACGATGCAAGATGGGTGATAGCGACCGCTCACTAAGTCGACACATTTTCTAGCCATGATGACCTTCAGCATTGAGAGATTCCCGCCGCTTTGTATATTCGAGAGATAGTCCGGCTCCATGGAGTACCAGTATCCATAGTGTCGGATAAAGACCCGAGGTTTACAGCGCACTTTTTGGAAGAGTTTCCAAAAGGCTATGGGCACACTACGACGATGAGTAATGCCTTTCACCTACATACATGGTCACCCGAGAGAATTATATAGGTGTTGGGGAGACATGATGCGAGCATGCGTCCTGGATCATAAGGGTAGCTGGGAAGAGCACTTGCCCTTAGTGGAATTCGCCTACAACAACAGTTATCAAACGAGTATACAAATGGCACCATATGAGGCATTGTATGGGAGTCCATGCAGTCACCGCATACGACCGGTGGTATAGCCCATCACTCCAGCCCCGATTCGATTAGAGACACCTCCGAGAAGGCGAGCTTGATACGACAGCTGCCTTCTCACGGCCTCGTAGCCGGCGTAAGAGCTTATGCGTATGTACGACATCGACCCTAGAGATTCGGTTGGGGATCACGCCTTTCAAGGTGATGCCTAAGCAGGAGGTGACAAGTCTTAAGCACTGAAGCAATACCGAGGTTTATTGGTCCTTTCGAGATACTTGAGAGGGTAGGGCAATCAGAAGGCATCAGCGCATACGTCTAGCATGTCGTGTCCATTTAGGTATTTCACGCCTCCATGTTCATACTCCAGATCCAAATTTCACGCGGGCGGATCGGGGATGGGACGGTACCGACACTGACGGGACCTTCGACAGGGACCAAGCAGGCATTTTTTTTATAGCCGTGATCGTGTTTTGCACTGAAGACCGTGAGGTTAGTGAGGGTGCTATGGCGGCACTATGGAGTGAGGAGTCAACGTGGGAGTTTGCACACGACGCTGGGCCACATATCCTTCTGCTTAGGGACGGTTGTACGTATTTAGTCGTTTAATATTTAAATGACGAGTTTACATGCATGGTATTGTTCACGTTACATATGCATGTGAGTGATAATGATTGTCCTGAATTTCGGGACGAAATTCCTTTTAAGGAGGGGAGAATGTAAGACCCGAGAAAATTCCAATTTCTAGAAAAAAGGTAAAATCGTAATTTCGATAAAAATCCAAAATTTTTCTAGATCTCGGATGACGAAACGGATTTCACCGTTGGAATCATCTTGCGAAATCTAGCTAACACGTCGAATTTCGTCAAATTCCGAGATAATCGAGATTTGCACGTTTTTCGAGGCACCGAGTATCGGGTGCCGTAAAACAACGTTTGATGTGACAAAAGTCACATGTAACATGTACTCATGTGACACATGTTGAATGAGTAGAGAAATGATGGAAATGGAAGGCCGAGGTAGTGTCAAATGTCGAAAATCCAAGCTTTGGGACATATATGGCATTTTTGGAATTGTTTTAAGTGATAATAGGACAAAAGTGAATAGTGTCATCTCCTTTATTAAAAAGACCAAACAAAAACGTGATGGGAGAGGAAATTGCTTACAGTGGCTATGGCTTTTGAGTTTTAGTGAGAAAGAGAGTCACTTCTCTCTAAAATATCAGGCGATTCGACCGTCGAAATTCTTCGGAGCAAGAAGGAAAGTTGTTTTACGCGACGAGGCCTAGGCGTGGGTTCCAGTTTTAAGGAGTTTCGACAAACTCCGTGACATAGGGGTTTTATCCTACTTGCTTTTACACTTTGTTTAAGTGTATTTACGATGTTTGAGTTGATGGAGATTAGTAGTGGCGTTTGATCGGTCCTGGCTCGGGCAAGATTGTTAGGAAATTTTGAAACCCATTTGTGTCGTCCGTGACTGTGCATGGGCTGTTTGGGTTGTAAATTGTATAAATTGTGAAACAATTTGTGTTGTGATGTGTATGAGGCCGGGAATGGCTATACAATTCGGTTTCAAGGTGAAACCGATATTGGGTATTTGGATGTGAGCGTTGACCCGGGAGTTTCCTTTGTTCATGTGAACTTGATGACACGAAAATAAATTTTTGTGTGAAAATGTGTTTAATTCGAGTAATTCAAGTTGAGCTTTGCTCATGTTTGATAATTAGCCCAAGTGAGCTAATTTTTAGTGTATAGTTATTGAAATTACATAACATGATTGTGTGATTTAAATTATGTGAATATAATATTTATATATTTATGTTTATATCTGATTTGTTAGATTGGCATCATGCATTCCATTTACTTTGGGCACCTAGAACAATAGGAGTAAGTGCAATGAGATTGGATCTACACAGAGAGAAGTGTTTCGGAGGGTTGACTAATTATAATAAAATTATCAGTGTAATCCATTACGTATCGATTAGTCCATATAAAATATCAATCGTCGGAGTCGGCCCAATTGATATACATCGGAGGATTGTCCAATAAATAGCACATCGAAGTCGGTCCACTACTTATATCGGAGGGTTGTCCACAATTAAAAAACAAACATCTTCGTTTTGAAAAATAATGTTTCTCATACGTGGCTTAGGCAAGTGTATGAGGGAAGTCGATGGACTCGGGGGTATAGGTTGATCGGGTAGACACATTCAGTAGGATCATGCATTTACTTGAATGTATGTTTTCGTGGAGCATTGCATATGCACTTAGGTGGAGAAGTAACCCATTTGGGTGATTCCCTTCTTTGGGAGAAAGCTCACCACTGTCGAGGATATTATTTTCAAGTAGGGAGCGTTTGAGACGAAGCTCATCCTAAGGTAATTTTAAGAAAGTCGGGTTTGGCTTTGGTTTGTTATGTATACATGTATTGAATTCTAATATTTTTTAATATATGTTGTATAAGAGTAAATTTTTAACTCTTGAAACTATGGTATATAGTTGATGTATGTGGATGAGTATTGTGGTATGGGCCCAAGTGGCCATTTTTACTCGTGTTATGTCTTATGATGTTGATTGGGACAGGTTAGGTACTATGGGTAGAGCTCCCCGTACAAGGGAGACTCTGCCATATTTTCGTGAGTCGTGTCAGGTTATCCGACATTCACGAGTATTCCGCGGGTTGACGGGTAGTCAACGGACCCCCGGAGAATGGGGCGTCACGGCTTGGTATCAGAGTTTAGGTATACGAGTACCTAGGGCTTGAGGGGATTTGAGCTTAGGCCATAGTCTTTGAGGTATAAGAACATCACCACTAGGTGTGGTTCGATGTTGAGTTTAGGTACGAGATTACCTAGGAAATCACGGGACAAAAATAGGACAATACATGCATGTGTTTGGTGTGTTTTGTGTGATTTGATGAATTGTTGTGTGAATGGTGTGTATACCATTGCTATGTGTTGTGATTGTTTGTGTAACACATAGGAAAAACATGATGTGTTAGAAAAACTTTCAGGAGTTTACAGTGTGTAAACTGGAACAAAGAAAATAATAAATGAAATAAATTTTAATCAATTTATTTGGTTTATTGGATGAAAAAATAAAATTTTAATAAATTTTTAGTTGTATGGATACGTGTCAGGATTCTTGCATGTAGGAAATAACAAGGAAGAGTGCGCATTAGAAATGAAAACTTGGATAGAAAATCATTTTCTAAGGTTTCAGTAATGTGTAAAACTAAAGAAAATGAATGAAAATAAATTTTTATAAAATTTATTTGAGTATTCTGGAAAATGAGAAAAATAAATATATAGGTATAAATATTTTTTAGTTTTTTTCCAGTAGCTGAAAGAAAAATAATAATAATAATAATAATGAAAAACGAAAAAAAAAATGCAAACTTTGGCTTGGAGCTCATACATTTGAACTTAAAGTGGGTCACGATGCGAGTCATTGTATCGTGACACAGCTGATTTGGCACAGGGAGGCTGAGGTTGTATCGTGATACAAAGGGGTGGAAGGCTAGTATGGCTGAGTTGTATTGCAATACACCTTGGTGTATTGTGATCAGAAGGGAAAGCGGTGTGCGACAATGGTGCGTATCGTGGCGGGGTACATGTTGTTTGAGGAGAAGCGAGGAATTTGTGTCACAATACACTTCAATATATTGTGACCAGGGAAGCAAGGACTTGGTTGTGGGCTATATCGTGACACGGCCGCATTACGGCCCGAGTAGTGGCTCGGCCCGCAATCACGAGCGCCGTAGCCTTCTGACACGGCCGGGGCCCGCGGCCCGCGACACGGTAGTGGCGCCACGACCACGGCCCGCAATTTGAATCCTCAATTCGGATGAGTATTGAATAGAGATTATGTAAAATACGAAACTGCCAAACACCAGCGTATCAGCGAACCCAAAATTGACTCAGCAGGCCTCACTTTTAACGAAATTCTGGGTCCAATGGGGTCCAAATTTGAATACACTTATTTCAGGGAGATTTGCTCTCCTATAATTATAGTTTATCTAGAAATTTGAATCACTAAATTAGGATGAGTGATGGTCATATTATGGCCAAAACAAAAACATGAGTTTTAGGAAAAGTTTGACAGCATCTCCCCCAAAAACCCAACATTTCCTTTATACAAAAATTCCTTATTTGAGGACCACAACTAATCAAATAACTTAGAGCAACCAATAAAAACACTTTTATTCAAATTTGGGGTTTTCCCCAACACAAACACAAGAAAAAAGGGGTTAGGGTTTGGTTTACTTACTTCAAATCTCTTTCAATCTTCTTCTTTCTTCTTCTTTCTCTTTTTGATCACCTAAATCCTTGATCCTATGGAGGAAAATCACCAAGTTCTTCTTTTCTTCCTCAACCGTAGTGTGCCCTAGCTCTCCTCTCCCCTTTGCCTAAAATGTGGGTTATGGCATTCAAAGACCAAAAATTGGTCTTTTGTCCATTACATGACTAAGGCCATGTTTAGCTACACACTAATTCATCATTTCTCTTTTTTTTTTCCATTTTAAAGTTTCATTTCACTTTCATTACCTCTTCATTTCGTCTCATTTATAATTTGGCACTTACATTACTCATTTATGACCCTTAGGTCCTCATTTGACATTTTTACCAAATTTATTTGGCTCCTATAAAATTTTTAGGTTTTTATCATTATTTTGTTTTTAGCCATTTAAACTCTGGAAAAATATAATTTAATTTATTTTACACCCTGAACATGTTATAAAACCGTTAGGGTATTTTCAAGGCGTTACAGTAGGATCAGCCTTAAACTGTAGGAACTTGATTCGCAGTGTAGCCCATAGGGTATCTTAAATCAACAAAATTTGTAACCTAATACCTCATACTATCGTACCATAGCTACTATAGTATAGAGGCTCTAAGATTGTCCACAGGGATGGGTTTTCTTCGTGGAACGACTAATACTGAGGTGTCACTGGTGATTATGATTTGGATATTGGGATTGGATAAAAAGAGTGGATTTTTGTGGTAAAAACTAAAAGTAAAATGAGTTAAAATGTAAAATAGAAATCCTTGAAGTGTTAGTTAGGTCATTGGGCTTAGGTTCCTAGGGAAAATGAGGGTTTCTCGGGTCTTTGCCTCGCATTAGTGAGGATGACCTATAGTCATCTCCCGAACCGGTTATTCATTTAGCTATAAAAACTGACCCAAAATAACTATCCTTTGCAAATGGTATTCACTGAGTATTAATGGTCTCAGACAGTAAAAACATGTCTCCTTGACTCACCTTCCAATAACTCATAAATATTCTTCTTGAATCCAACTGGATCTAGCAATAAGCATCAATAGGCCACGAAAGCTTACCAAGTACTGGCCATTCAAGGTGACTCGAAGGGATCTAAACCTAGAGTTTAGGGAAAACACATAAATGTCAGTAAATACCTACGTTGAAAACATGAGAACCCTTCATTTGCCTCAGGTTCCTTTACCCCGTGCCCTTCTCTTCAAGGTAGAAGGGGGTTTAGCCACTCATCCTCTGAGTTGTCATCCTCAGAGGGTGTTTAGCTAGTGAGAAAATAAGAGAAAATGAAAGAAACTGAAAGAAACGGGAGCTTCCGTCGCAAGCCTCCTAAAAACCAAGAATTGAATAATGAAAAAGCTTCCTACAAAGTCTTGTCTGTGGGCTTTTCAACCCATAATGCAAATACAAATTACCAAACTAAACAAAGCTGAATACTATTACATAGGGATAAAATGGGGAGAAACCAAAAAGGAGGTCAAAAAGTCAAAAGGGGCAGGAAAGTTCAAAGGGGGCAAGAAAGTTCGCAAGGTCTGCGAATTTTCATAGGCCTGCAAAAGTTCGCAGCCCTTGCAAAATATTGCAAGCTGCGAAATTTCACAAGGGTTGCGAAATTTTCGCAACCCTTGCGAAATTGGTAAGGTTGTTACTGGAGCTTTTTTCTTCTACCCTTTTTCTACACTGAAGCTTTGAATTCCAATTGATTTCTTCATGCTTGTGCTGAATCCCTAACTTCAATATATATAGCCTATGAAAACAACAAATTTTGATCAGTAGTATTGTGAGGTCCTTAACATTCCAATTGGGTCAATTAGGCTAATTACTACGCAAAAAATGCTCAAAACCCGGAGTGTTGAGAGTATGAAACAGTATTATTTGGGTAGTAATCAGAACTCCATTGCAGATCAACAACCAAGCAAAAAACATTTTTTACTTGTTTGATGCGATTTTGAGTCCCAAATATACATTAAATTAAACATTAAAACATAAAGAGATTTAATGCATTAAAATTGGGAAAAATCAAAACTGAAAGTCCAGTATTCTGGAAAAACGAGTAACTGTTCTGCAAATTTTTATGAATGTAAAACTTGCACAGATATATCAAGGCAGAGGCTCTACCATGATCTGATACCAAATATAAAAATACATCATCATCCTAAAAATGTTTCTATTGTTAAAACATAAACATGATCGACACTTACCTCCAGCCATTGACGCTTGTAACATAGGACCACAAAATTCTTCTGACTTTTCCCTTGCTTTGCTCTCACTATACAATGGAATCCTAAAACAAAATCTAGTGAAATAACAACAAGGGCCCGAGATCTATTTATAGGTTCTTCCTTTAAGAACCACCTCACTTTTGAAATGAAACAATGGCTCAATTACCACTTTGAATTTTTGAAACTCAAAAAATCAAAATTTTGAAGTTCAGAAATATCATTCTACTTTAGGGAGTTTTAAAAACGTTATATAAAACCTATAGGGGGTAAGTGGCCCAACAAGAGGAAAAAAAGAATATATGAAAAGATTGAGGCATATAAGGTTAAGCTAGTAGTAAAGGGTTATAGTTAGAAACTTTGTTTTCATTATCTGGATACTCTCTCATTGGTAGTCATGCTCAAATATATCAAAATACTCATTGTAAGACCTGAGAAAATCTAATTTTCTTAAAAAGGGCAAAATCGTAATTTTGGTCAAAAATCCAAAATTTATTCTCTAGATCTCGGATGTCGAAACGGATTTTATCGTTGGAATCCTCTAGCGAAATCTAGCTAACACGTAGAATTTCGTCGAATTCCGAGACAGTCGAAATTTACACGTTTTTCGAGACATCGAGTTTCGAGTGCCGGAAAACAACTTGAGATGTGACAAAAGTCACATATAACATGTACACATGTTATACAAGTTACATGAGTAGAGAGATGATGGAAATGGACGGTCAAGACAATGCCAAATGTCTAAAATCCAAGCTTAGGGACATAATGGTCATTATTTAAATTCTTAAATGACACTAAAGACAAAACAGCTACAGTGTCATCTCCTACCCTTAAAATGAGAACCCAAAGGCGTCTTTGGAAGAGAAATTGATGCACTAGCCATTTTTTTAGTTTTCTTTTAGAGAAAGAGCAACTTCTCTCTAAATTTCGGTAAATCCGACCGTCATAATTCTTCGGAGACGAAGGAAGCGCTACGAAGAGGCCTACGCGTGGACTCCGGTTTTAGGAGTTTTCATCAAACTCCGAGAGGTAGGGGATTTATCCTACTTGGGTTTTACACTTTATTTAAGTGTTTTATAATGTTTCGGTTGGTTTGAGGCCTTGAACGGCCGTTTGATCGGTCCCAAAACTTGGGACCGAATTATTGGAAATTCTTGGGACATTTTTGGTCAGTCCGTGGTTGTTGGGGACTGATTTGGGTATTTGTATGATAATTTATGGAATAAATCATGTATTAGTTTGTATGAGGCTGGAAATGGCCGTGAAATTCGAGTTCCTAGTGAACCGATGATTGGTAGTGGGAATAGTGGCAGGGGTTTATTTGTTCGAATAATGTTCACAAAATGATTTTTGTGAAATAATGTGTTAGGTTAGAGTAATTCAAATCAGTACTCGTGTTTGATAATTAGCCCAAGAGTGAGCTAATTTTTGGTGTAATGAATGTGAAGAATTACATGGCGTGTTTATTGTGATTTAAATTATGTGAATATATGCATTATTATATATTTACCGTGTATATAATTGAATTGGAATTGGCGTCATGCATTACTTATGCGTTAGAGACCTTACTAGAACAATAGGAGTGAGTGCATTAGGTGATTCTTGAGAGAATGGTTTCGGAAGGTTGACTAAATAATAATAATTATCGGAGGGTAGTCCATATAAAATATCAATCGTCGGAATCGGCCCAATTGATATACATCGGAGGGTAGTCACTTAAATATAACATCGAATTCGATTACTACTTATATCGGAGGGTAGTCCACAAATAAAAACAAATATCTTTGTTGAAATTAATGTTTATCATATGTGGCTTAGGCAAGTGTGAGGGAGTCGGTGAGGACTCGGGGTATGAGTTGTTCAGATAGACATTCAAGTAGGATCATGCATTTACTTGAATGTGTGTTTCTTTAGACATTGCATATGCGCTTAGGTGGAGAGTAGCCCGTGTGGGGTGATTCCACTATTGAGCATTAAGCTCACCCTCTCGAGGATATGGTACTGGGTGCGGGGGAGGCGTACGAGGGAGGCGGCTCGTCCCCAGAGACGAGTTTGAGAAAAACCGGGTTATGGCTGGAACATTATGTATACATGTATTAGAATGTTTTCATTTTAACGTGTTTGTATAAGGAATAAAGTGTAACTCTCACGAGAACTATTGTATATAGTTGGAAATTATTAGGATGAGTATTGGTTTGTGGGCCCAAGTGGCCGTTTTACTCATGGATTGTTATATTGGATTGTTGGGACAGGTTATATACAAGTTATGTATATGGGTAGAGCTCCCCATACAAAGGAGACTCTGCCCGATTTTCGTGAGAGGTCACCCGACATCCACGAGTGTTTCCGCGGGTTGAAGGGTAGTCAACGGACACCCTGGTTTTGGGGCGTCACATCTTGGTATCATAGCCTAGGTATACATATACCTAGGGAGCTCGGGTTTGGGTATCCATCACCACTTGGTGTGGTACGATGTAGGTTTAGGTATGAGATTACCTAGGAAGGCACGGGAGAAAATTAGAACACTGCATGTGTTTTGATTATGATCATGTGATTGTGTGATTGATGTTTATAACATGTGTGATCATGTGGTTGTTTGATGAATGGTGTGTATACCATGTTGTATGTGTTGTGAGATATTGTGTGCTTATTGATTAGCACGTTGATGTGTTAGAAATTTTTGGGACTTTTGTTATGTAAAAGCGGAAAAAAAGAGAATGAATAAAATAAATTTTATAAATTTATTTGGTTTTTATTGGAAATTAAATAAAATTTTTAAGGTTGAATATTAGGGTTAATGTGAGAACATAAGGTTTTGAGGAAATTGGGACAAAATGGTCCAGAGTTAGTGAAAATGAAAAAAAAAAAAAAAAAGATCACGAGAGACACAGAGGCTGGGCTCTTGCCCGTGAGGCGTAAGGCGAGGCGCGCGAGGGCGGGCGTTGGGCGCGCGGGGTAGGAGGCTGGGCGCGCGGGGGGCGGGGTGTAGGTGTGCGGGGGCCAGCGGGCCTTGGGGCTGCCCGCGGGGGCACGACGGAGTGCGGGCGTGGGGCGCGTACGAGCGCGTCTGTCGAGCGAAACTACGGTAGCGCCTTGCAGCGCCTGAGCGTCGATGCGGCGTGACTCTGGCGCGGCTGCCGATGTCGCGTATTTACTGAAGCGCGGTGCGTTCCCAATGTCTTGCATTTGGGCCGAGGTTGGGTGCTCGGTGCACTTGACTCGGACACGGCCCGAGTTTTTGGACTCGATCTTGCATTCTTGGAAGGTCACTTTTGGGCACTTTTCATGAACAACATTTCATCCACAAAAAAAATTGAAAAATAAAAAATAAATTTTAATTAAATAAAATCAAATCAAATAAAATGGGACAAAATTTTGAAAAAATGAAATTTTGAAAATATTAGGTACACAACGAAAAAAAATGATTAACATGTGAAATGATGCGTCAGCGTGCTTGTAAAATGCGGGGACATAGAATATGTTTGTATAATCGGAAAATGATTAGTGTCTCGGGAATTTGCGTTTGTATGCCTTAGGGATACTGCATTGTATTTAACTTGCCATTTAAACTATGTAGATGGCTAGTAGAGGACGAGGACGTAGAGGGCGTCCATGGGGTACTGGTCAGGCACCACCGACATTTGACTAGCCACCAGTGTTTGATCAGCAGGCCTTTGTAGAGGCTGTAGGTATTGCGGCGGTAGCTATAGCGCAGTAGTATAGCGAGTGGTCGGGAGGTCTAGTAACCTCCCGGAGGTTTAGGGCGCATCATCCCAGAGCATTCCACGGGGGGAGGGAGATCGGAGTATTGCGGAGACCATTGGTTCGTGCAGTCGAGAAGGTGTTAGAGCCATGGAGATTACCTCGGCGTGACGGGATCCCGAGGTTAGGCTGCGTTCCGGCTAAATTGAGCTCTTGAAGTATGGTGGAGATAGGCAAGGACCTCTAGAGACTTAGGGGCTATGACATGGGCAGAGTTTCAGGAGCTATTCATGGGTAAGTACTTTCCAGATACTGCGAGGCATGCGAAGGCTCGGGAGTTCCTAGAGCTGAAGCAAGGGGTGATGACGGTGATGGATTATGTGGCTAGGTTCACAGAGCTAGCCCGATTTGCTGATGATTACGTGGCCTGAGCATGGCGGTTGGGATTTGAGAATGGACTGGGTTTGTCCATTCGGGCCCAGATTGTAGGACCGCCTATAGGATATGGGACTCCATGGTTGGGACGATACTGACCGTGAGAGAGAGATGGGGATGCTCGGGCACTCGGGATCTGGCGTTAGTAGCAAGAGGAAGGAGAGTCGATCTTCCTAATTCGGGAAAGAGGCGAGCTTCCGAGTTCACAGGGTTTGAGTCGCGGCCGTCAGGGCGGGGCGGATGAGTTGTCGGTCAGGCAGGGCAGATGGTGTGCTACCATTGTCAACAGCTTGGACACATGAGGAGGGATTGCCCCCAGAGACAGGGATCCCAAGGTTTTGGGACAGCATAGTCCCAGTCAATAGCAGGACAGGAGAGGATACAATACGTTCCTCCACGGCCGCAGTGAGACCCGGAGGTCGATCTCGGTTCGAGGGGAGCTACGGGCACCTCACATTTGCGGAGCGAGGCCCGAGAGGCGGATTAAGTAGAGGAAGAGGGCGGGGCCCGGTAGGGACATCGAGGGGGTCAGGGGTGTCTACGCCATTACAGGTGAGTCCATGAGATCAACCCCGAGTTATACAAGGTACGTTTTGCTATCTACTTTATGGCGAAGTGTTATTTTATTACAGTGCGTCGCATTCATTCATTCTTGCATGAGTTATGAGTTGAAACAGAGGTTGAGACCTTAGAGGAGCCTTGTATATGAGTTCTCTACGTAGGGATTAGGGCGAGAATATGGATGATATGCGTGGTTGCAAGGCGGAGATCTCGGGGACTCTACTCACGGTGGACTGAGATCATGGACATGTATCGAGGAGTTCGATGTCATCACAGGGATGGATTGGTTGGCAAACTTGCGAGGTCGTTATCGATTGTGGCGTAGGAAAGTTACGCCTCATGCGAGCGATACTCGTGTATTTCGGGGGAATGACATGATATTTTTGCCCGGAATGTCGGGGACGGTTGTGGATGAAGTTATGAAGCCTTACTGGGGATGAGGTGAGACCCGGACTTAGACCTACCTCGAGTGGTTGCGAGTATGTGGTGTTTTTAGGATTAGCTCTTGGGTTGCCTCGTATAGGGATGTAGACTTCGATGTATCAAGTTACACCACGATGCGCCATCCCATCTCTATGACTCCATAGGATGGCACGGTTGATTCTGCGGGAACTTCAAGTCAAGGTATAGGACCTACTAGGCAAGGGTTCATTAGTGACGCCGCCATGGGGCGCTGCGATGCTTGTTGCTAAGAACGGCAGGACCCTTCATTGTGCATTGACTATGAAACGAGTTGAACGAGGTTCGATCAAGAATCGGGTACCCATTACCAAGGATTGACGATTAGTTTGATCGGTTAAGAGAAGCGAGTCTACTCGAGATAGACCTTTGCGCGCGGATTACCATCAGCTGAGGGTTGGGAGTAGACCTCCCAAGGCGGCGTTTAGGGCGCGTTAACGGGCGCACGAGGTTTATGGTGATGCCCTTTGGATTGGCCAGATCGCGACGTTCATGGATCTCATGCATAGGGTATTCGACCCTATCCGTCGGTTTATGCATTGGTCTTAGTGGATGACATTTGATGCTCGATCCCAGTGGGAGCATGAGTATCATCCCGGTGTATTACGATTGTTGATAGACCATCGGTTATGCGCTAAGTTCGTGGGTGTGAGTTTGGCTTGCGGGGAGATTTTGGAGCCGCGTGGTGTCGGCGTAGCGTGTGAGTGGACCCCGAAGGTTGAATCGTGATGAGTTGGGGCGAAGTCGATCGCCCGAATACGCGAGTTTCTTGGGATTAATTTGGGTACTCTGGGGGATTCGTGAGAGTTTCTCCCGGATACTTGGCTATGGCGGAGTTGACCGGAAGGAGGTTAAGTTTGATTGGGATGGCCGTCTGAGGCATTCGAGTTGAAGAGGAGACTTACTTTAGCTCCTATCTTGATAGTCCGGACCGAGAGCGAAGGTATACGATGTATTGATACCTCGGGAGGCGGCCCAGGATGTGTTTGGTCGCGGTCCGAAGTGTAGCATGGTTCCCCGTCGGTTGAAGGATCATGAAGCGGGAATTACCACACCGCGACATGGAGTTGGCGGCCGTGATCGCCATGTGAAGATTTGGCGCCACTACCTATATGGCGAGTTGAGTGTACTCATACCATAAAAGTGCGAAGTATATTTTCACTGCGACGGGACCTCGACATGAGGCAAGCGTAGATGGATGGAGTTCTGAGAGGATTCGACTTCTTTGCATTATCATCTGGTAAGGCAAGTAACGGTGAGTGATCGATCGATCCCGGGAAGTCGCGAGGGCGTTGGCTAGTATAGCTTCTGAGTGGCAAATGCTCGAGGCTTGTGGGACAGTTTGGTATGAATGCGGTGAAAGGACTGGGGCACATTAGGTAGTTTAGTGGCTACAGTCTGCGTTGGTATTTGGTGATTGAGTCCCGATGGTAGGACAGAATGGTGTCCATCGAGACCGGGTATAGGCAGGTACAAGTGGCGAGGGTTGGGTAGATCCACTCGGATGGTAGTCTTCGATATAGAGGGCGGGTCGTGGTTCCCCGATCGGCAGATTTATGTGCTCAGTTTCTCTCTTCTTGTGCGGCCCGGGTGGCACGAAGATGTACGAAGGGTTCGTTGTCGATGTGCGTAGCGGGATGAAAAGACACGTAGGGGACTTTGTGCGGCGATGTCTCGTAATGTGAAGTTAAAGGCTGAGCACGAAGCCGTGAGCTACGCCGGGTAGTTGGAAGTGGCTGAGTGGAAGTGGGAGCACGTCACGATGGATTTTGTGACCCACTTTCCATGGACACCACAGAGACATGATGCGGTATGGGTGATAGTGGACTGGCTCATGAAGTCGGCACATTTTCTGGCCGTGCGGATGACCTTCACATTGGAGAGATTCTACCGGTTGTATATTCGAGAGATAGTCGGCTCGCTGGGTACCATTATCCATAGTGTCGGATAGGGACTCGAGGTTTCTGACACACTTTTGGAAGAGTTTCAAAGTATGTGGGAGACTGCGACTTCACGATGAGTACAACTTTCCACCCTTAGGTAGATAATTGTCAGAGAAGCTATCTGGTGTTAGAGGACATCTTTGCGAGCATCGTCTGGATCATGCATTAGTTGGGGAAAGCACTTGCCTTTAGTGGAATTAGCCTTCAACAACGATTGCAAGCGGTATACATGGCACCATATGAGGCATTGTATGGGAGACCATGTGAGTCAGTTATGTTAGGCAGAGGTGGGAGAGAGTTCCATCACTAGTCCTTGTCGATTAGGGCTGCCTCGGAGAAGGTGGGCCCGATCACGACAAGCGTCTTCTCCACGGCTCGAGCCGGCGAAAGGAGGCTACGCAGGATGGCGTGACCCTTAGGATTCGAGGTTAGGGATCACGTCTTCTTGAAGGTGATGCCTAGAGAGGAGTGGTTAGGTTCGACGACGAGGGCTATCGTCGGTTTGTGGGCCTTTCGAGATACTCGAGAGGATAGGCACTGTAGCGTACCGGTTGGCGTTACCGCCCAGCATGTCAGGTGTCCACGAGGTGTTTCACGTCTCCAAGCTCCGAAAGTATACGCCAGATCCAGCTCATGTAGTGAATTGGGGACATATTGAGGTTGACACTAATGGGACCTTCGAGGAGGGACTAGTGTGCATTTTGGATAGCCGTGATCAGGTTTTTACAACGCAAGACCGTGAGGCTAGTGAGGGTGCTATGGCGGCTGTAGGTGGAGGGAGTCCACGTAGCTGGGAGCATGAGAGATGCGATGCGGGCCACATATCCCTTCTTGTTTAGGGATGAAGGTACGTGATTGAGTAGTTTTAGTAATTAAATGGCACGGAGGTTTACACATGCATGGTAGAGTGCCGCGTTGCATATGCATGTGAGTGATGTGATTGTCCAAATTCGGGACAAAATTTCTTTTAAGGAGGAGATTGAACCAGAGAAAATCTAATTTTTTCAACAAGGGCAAAATCGTAATTTCCGTCAAAAATCCAAAATTTATTCTTTAGATCTCAGATGACGAAACGAATTTCACCGTTGGAATCGTCTCGCGAAATCTAGCTAACACGTCGAATTTCATCAAATTCCAAGACAGTCGGAATTTACATGTTTTTCGAGACATCGAGTTTCGGGTGCCGGAAAATGACTTGAGATGTGACAAAAGTCACATATAACATGTACACATGTTATCTGAGTTCAGTAATTAGAGATGATGGAAATGGACAGCCGAGATAGTGCCAAATGTCGAAAATCCAAACTTAGGGACATAATGGTCATTATTTAAATTCTTAAATGACACTAAAGACAAAACAGCTACAATGTCATCTCCTACCCTTAAAATGAGAACCCAAAATGTGCGGGAAGACAAATTGATGCAGTAGCATTTTTTTTTAGTTTTCTTTTAGAGAGATAGCAACTTCTCTCTAAATTTCCGGTAAATCCGACCGTCAGAATTCTTCGGGATAAGAAGGAAAGCTGCTCTAAGCGAAGAGGCCTACGCGTGGGCTTCGGTTTTAGGGAGTTTCATCAAACTCTGAGAGGTAGGGAATTTATCCTACTTGGGTTTTACACTTTATTTAAGTGTTTTATAATGTTTTGTTTGGTTTAAGGCCTTGAACTGCCGTTTGATCGGTCCCAAAACTTGGGACCGAATTATTGGAAAATTTTGGGACATTTTTTGTCCGTCCGTGGCTGTTGGGGACTGATTTGGGTATTTGTATGATAATTTATGGAATAAATCATGTATTGGTTTGTATGAGGCCGGAAATGGCCGTAAAATTCGGAGTTCACAAAATTGAGCCAGATGATTGGTGAATTAATGAGCATTAACCCAAGGGTTTCCCATTTCCCGAGAATGTTCTATGATTTTGTGAAATAATTTGATAGGTTAGTGAGTAAATCGAATTGCTCGTGTTTGATAATTAAGCGCAGTGAAATTTGGTACGGGTGGTGTGAAATTCACATGACATGTTTGTGTGATTTAAATTATGTGAGATATATGCATTATTATATATTTTATGTGTTATATAATTGAATTAGATTTGGCATCATGTTCCATATGCTAGGGCTACTAGAGCAATAGGAGTGAGTGCATGAGGTGATTCTTGAGATAATGGTTTCGGAGGGTTGACTAAATAATAATAATAATTATCGGAGGGTAGTCCATATAAAATATCAATCGTCGGAGTCGGCCCAATTGATATACATCGGAGGGTAGTCCACTAAATATAACATCGAAGTCGGTCCACTACTTATATCGGAGGGTAGTCCACAAATAAAAACAACTATCTTTGTTGAAAATAATGTTTCTCATACGTGGCTTAGGCAAGTGTGAGGGAGCCGGTGAGGACTTGGGGTATGAGTTATTCAGGTAGACATTTAAGTAGGATCATGCATTTACTTGAATGTGTGTTTTCTTTAGAGGATTGCATATGCACTTAGGTGGAGAGTAGCCCATGTAGGGTGATTCCACTACTGAGCATTAGCTCACCTCTCGAGGATGTATCGTTTTCAGGTCTGCGGGGCGTGGAGAGCGGCTGGATCTGAGGCGAGTTTGAAGAAAGCCGGGTTATTGGCTTTGGTTTTATTATGTATACATGTATTAGAATGTTTTTCATTTTAATATATGTTTGTATGAGAAGTAAATTCTTAACTCTCTTGAAACTATTATATGGTTAAGGAAATTATTAGGATGAGTATTGGTTTGTGGGTCCAAGTGGTCGTTTTACTCATGGATTGTTATATTGGATTGTTGGGATAGGTTATATACAGGTTATGTATATGGGTAGAGCTCCCCATATAAAGGAGACTGCGGGTACACGTGGTCGGTCACCCTCGTCACGAGTGTTTCCGCGGGTTGACGGGTAGTCAACGGACTCCCCGATTTTGGGGCGTCACACTCGTAATTATTGTTACACGTCTCAATTATGATGTATGAAAAATAGATGTCAAGACAACATTTTTTAATGGTGATATTAAAGAGAGTAACTATATGATGCACCTAGAAGGATTCATAACAAGGGCTAAGAATACCTCGTTTGAAAGTTACATAAATCAATTTATAAATCAAATTGAGCATCTTACTCATGGAATAAGCATTTTGGCTAAGCTATCAACACTCTTGACTTTAATCAAAATAAGGATGAACCTTGTGTGTAAAAGAAAAAACAAGGAAGCATGGTGGGATTTTTTGAGTTATATGTTGATGAATTCTACTTATTGGAAATGATATAGGGTTATTATTATTCATCAATTTGGTTATATACTCTAAAAAATAAAGATTGTTTATTTTAATAGTGATTCATTAGTTGTTGCATCAAGTGATGTAACACTGTCTTAAGTGCTACAGCCAGTGTTTTACTATGTTATACAACATGTTGTATCATGTCATGAGACATCTTCTAGAGTAGTATAATATGAATAGATATAAAATCACACGCATAAACTCTCACACACGCAAGGAAACAAGAGATTGGTTATGCAATTTGACAACTGCCTAAGTCCGCGAGGTTGAGCCCAAATACAAGGAATCTCACTATTTATCAATTAGGTTACACATTGGTCTTAAGTGAGACAAGGCTCCCCCTTTCTCACTACCGACTTCTCCTAACTTTCTCATAGTGGAACATAGAAATAAGCTCCCCTTATTTCCCAAACAAAATTTGAACTCTTACGCGCCCAATCACTCCATCTCAACCAAAGCAACAACGCTGCTCATAATCAAGGCTTAGTAATGTAGCTGTTGCTTCAACTGTAAGTAACTCCTCTAGAAAATCTCCTTTATGTGAATGGATGAATGAGAAAACGTCTTGCCCCTTTTTAAGCACCCTCTTAGAGATCTTCTTAATGTTCAGAATTTCCATGTTACCTAACCTGTCTCAACATACTAGCTAGAGGAATCTGATCCTGTTTCATATTCATCATAGTACAATATCTTCTTCCTACATATTTTTCACATAATAAGGTCCAATCTCTCTAATTTGATCTAGCTAATATTGCCCAATATTCTCCTCTACTCTTCCCTATTTATCACACAAAATATTGAGACTTGATTTGAAAAATATTTCCCCTAAAAGTTCGTGTAGGCCAAATAAGGGAAGTTGTGTCACATGACTTGTTCTATCATCACGTGCAACACCAGCTATGACATACCAATATGGTAAGGTATGTCATGTGACTTGTTTTATCATCATGTGCGACACTATTGGAAAACATGCGATTTAGATTTGTCTAAGAATTTGACAAGAGGTATCTCCAACAATCTTCCCCTTTGGCATTTTTTGGCAAAAAATAAAATAAGAGAAGCATGTGTGATAGACCAGCATGATCAATAACAGTACCAATTTATAAACATCAAACTCACCCTGTCATTGGAGAACATGTGTCACACAAAAAGTAATTTACCGTTGAGAAAGCATGTATCGTAACACAAAATAATCCACGCTAAACCAAAAACGAATATTATGAACGATAGAAGGGAAACAAATCATAAACATAACAAGCTTGTGACGGCCTGCGCCACCATACCCGACCCAACCCGGTGGCCAAACCCGGACTTGAGGACGAGGTCCTTTTTTTTTTTTTTTTTTTTTTTTGAATCATTTCGAATTATCCAAATACAATTACTTTTCTAAACACATTTCAAATACTCAATGAAAATATATATACGTAAATACCACTATAACATAAAGGGGGCCCATCATTTGGTCACAAAACTCTTTTTCATTCGATATGGCATTTCATGCCCACTTGGTCCATTTCCCACTTTTATACAATGCGGCATTATTAGCCATTTTCAATAACCAAATATTTACAAAACAAAGAATGCGAGTTGATTTTCACTTAATAATGTTTTATGCAAAATGCGTCGAATAATTTCATGTATGCATGTGAAAGCGGAGCTTTACTTATCGCCGTGTAACTTTGGCGATGTTTTTATTGGCTGCCGGTCTACGTTCTCGCCACATGTTCTCGGTACCTACGATGATAAAAACAACGCGCTAAGCATTTTCATGCTTAGTGGTTCTATATAGTTCTCTTTTTCATTTCAGTTTAATACAAATTAGGCAATTTTCCTAAACAATGTTTTTTAACCTTTTTGAACGATCAATGCAATACAATACATATATTCATTTCATATACATTCATTTACAGTTTATTGATCATTCCAAATGTGAACTTTCATATGTAATAAATCATTCAAAACACAAATCATGCATTTCACAATTTTCTTATCATTTCAATTTGCCCTTAAAAGAATTTAACCTATGCTTTTGGTGCACAGGATAATAGAAACACCGGCACTGTTCCTCTGGGCTGCGGGCCGATATAAATATTTTTTATAACACGGTCACGGTCGAGCATGGCGGATATTAAAAATCAATTCGTGAACATTCTGGAAGTCTTGTCACATTTGGTTCTGGTCGAATTGACACATCATTACGTTCGTTTGCGATCGCTGTTGACCCTTATTAATATATGAATCTATCCTCAACTCGAATTTAACATTTAACATTCTATTAAGGGCGTTCAAATCATTCATAGCAAAATACAGTATAGTATAGCAAAATACATCATTACAATTCATTTTCAATACTCATGCAATTTTTCATATGCAAATCATTTAACAATCAATTGCCTCAAATAAATTAAAACAAATCAATATGCTTTTTCTTATAAATCATTTCAACAATTCAAATCATTTTGTAATCATTCAAACACTTTGGAATTAGAGAGAGAGAAGTGGGGAACAAACCAAAGATTAATGAATCACTTGATTCTGTCCTCGGAATCATTCGGGCTTTTCTCCTCGTTAGCCCCTAATCCATCACAAATGACAATCATATATTAGTTGGCTATTCTAAGGTTTCTATTTAGGTCTTATTTCTACCCGACTCCCTTCTAGTACATTGTTCCTTTCATTTTTCCCCATTTCCTCATCCTTAGACATTCTTATCATTCTTTTTAGGCATCGATATGCCTCATTTTGACGAATTTTCTAGGTTCAATGGGGTCCCAATTTGGATACACTTATTTCAGGGAGATTTGTTCTCCTATAATTATAGTTTACCCAAAAATTTGAATCAATCAATTCGAATCAATGATGGTCAAGTTATAGCCAAAACAAAAACATGGGTTTTGGGAAAATTTTGATAGCATCTCCCCTAAAAACCCAACATTTTCTTTATACAAAAATTACTCATTTGAGGACCACAACCAATCAAACAACTTAGAGCAACCAATAAAAACACTTTTATTCAAATTTGGGGTTTTCCCCAACCCTAACACAAGAAAAAAGGGGTTAGGGTTTGGTTTACTTACCTCAAATCTCTTTCAATCTTCTTCTTTCTTCTTCTTTCTCTTTTTTATCACCTAAATCCTTGATCTTATAGAGAAAAATCATCAAGTTCTTCTTTTCTTCCTCAACCATAGTGTGCCCTAGCTCTCCTCTCCCCTTTGCCTAAAATGTGGGTTATGGCATTCAAAGACCAAAAATTGGTCTTTTGTCCATTAAATGACTAAGGCCATGTTTGGCCACACACTAATTCATCATTTCTCTTTCTTTTTTTTCCATTTTAAAGCTTCATTTCCTCTTCATTTCATCTCATTTATACTTTGGCACTTATATTACTCATTTATGACCCTTAGGTCCTCATTTGACATTTTTACCAAATTTATTTGGCTCCTGTAAAATTTCCGAGTTTTTATCATTTTTCGTTTTTAGCCATTTAAACTCCAGAAAAATAAATTTGTGTATTTTACACCACAGATATGTACAAAATTGTTATGGTATTTTCAGGGAGTTACAAGGCTTTTGTATTCTCTCCCTATTTTTAGCAACGAATGCCAAACCAAAAGAAAAACTATTGCTCATGGTCAGAGAACAACACATGCTTGGTATCTCCATTGGTAATGGGTTTTGGATCAGTAGTAGGAGTAGGAGCAGAACTTGTCTCGTCTAATGCTGCGACACCATGTGATGCACTTCGGATGGTTGCAATCTTAGCGCACACCACAACTTGACCTTTTTTTTTTAAGCGCAATAGATCCTCAACGGATAGACCTTGAACATCCTACAAAGACAATTTTTCCTCAAGGAAAGACAAGCATTCAAAATCACAACCAGTAAGAGGAGAGCGAGATGATAGAGCAACATAGGTATAGACAAGGGGTAGAGCAAGGCTAGAGTCATCTGAAGAAGGGTCAATCACAGGATCTTCCCTGTTGCAGGTGATGTTAAACTTGTGTAGACCCCTTAAAAGTTTATAGTGCAATCAAATTTCGGATGGAGCGTCACTGTAGATATCAACATTAAAGACAATCGACGACTTCTGATCAACAAGAATCCCAAAGATAATGGATGGGTAACAAATCCCAAGTTTCTATGCTTCAAATTCTCCATGTCATAGGACATTATCAAACATTAGATGGCCTAGGTTGAAGGACTACTTTGTTCTGATCAAAAAGAGTATAGTGATGTAACGCTCAATTACTACTTAAATTGTAACACTCAGATAGCATTGTTTTTTTTTATTACTATAAACTTGTTCATTCATCTACTGTTAAACATTTAACTTGAAATATATTCTATATTAGCGGATTACAAAATATATTCAAACTTCATAAATGGGAGTGTTCAACATATACAAACTTTACATTGTTTACAAAAAAAACAAATACATATACAAAATAGACTATAGAGGTCTTCAGTGGACACCTAGTATTGTTTTAACCTTGGTTGCTAATGCGGATTGTTAGGGCTTATGGTTCATGTACGTACTACAAAATGAAACACCACATTTCTAGCTTATAGCTTAATTGGGAATAATACTCGTGGACGACCTCTAATAAGGATCATCACACGTTAGACACATGCATATACATATTTCATGCATATCATTTACACATGCTTATACATATCTCATATACCATCATCTGTTTCATTTCTTAACATTGTTCATATACATTTCGTATCATTTTACACTTTGTTTCTTGTTCTTATCACAGTATACTTATCATCACATAGCAATGTTATGCTTCTAATATCATATCATTTATCATATTCATGTCATTTTCATATACTTGTCATTTGTTTTTATGTTTCATGTCTGCATATACCTTAGAAGTAGATACGGGAAACTATAAGGGCCCGAAGGCGCTATTATCATTGTACAAGACAATGACCTCTATAAGGGCTCAAAAGTGCTGTTATCATTGTATGATACAATGACCTCTATAAAGGCCCCAAGGTATTGTTATCATTATACAAGACAATGACCTCTATAAGGGCCCGGAGGCGCTGTAATGACCAAAACGGGGCTAACTAATCAGAATGTTGCAGACTTTTTGTAGCACCCCATTCCAATCCGACCCGATTGGAGGATTCTAACCGGTTTCGGGATGTTCGTTTAATTCTTTTATTTATTTGTTTTTTTTTTCAAAAGTATCGACCCGAATCCCCGGCCTGACCTGAATGGCGGATCCAAACCGAAGCCTGGTTTACTCCGACCATTTTTATTTATCTTATCAAAACATTTTATTTATGTCTTTCCATTTTAGAGTTTTCAATTATGCGGAAGCTGTTTCAAATGGTAGGCCCATAAACAATTACTTTTATACAATATGTTTACCAAATGGCATACCATGCCTTTACAAAATGATATACAAAACACTATTCAGAGATTAACTCTTTTGTTCACAAAATATCACATGTTCAAAAGAAATGATATGCATATGACGGGGTATATACTTATACGCCGCAACTTTCTTTATGACTCTACGCTTCTTGATTTTGCCTTCTTTCCTGTTTACTCAAAACCTATGCATAGATAAAAACTACACGCTAAGCATTTTCATGCTTAGTGTTTCTATATAGTTCTATTCAAATTTTTAGTTTAACACGACATGCATTTATCATAAAACCATGTCTTTTATATCAAACTATACTCATGCTTATTCATTTTCACAAGCTTCCACTTTACAAATCATTGATCATAACAAAATGTGCATTTTCACATGCTTTCAATTTACTTAACTCAAATCATGAGATTCAAACATATGCTCCCAAGGATGTATTTAGTTTACAAATCCCATTTACACTCATCTAAGTTTGTTATTTCACTTTGTCTATACAATTCACATTCGTGACGGATTCTGTTCAGTGAATCCCGTCCTTTTTGTCATTCGGTAATGTGCTTACACATTTAACAATTTCGGTCTCCCACCATGATGGATGTCGATTGGTGCACCCCACCATGTGGTCATTTAAAAATGTCATACGCCATCATGATGGATGCCGATTGGTGCATCCCACCAAGTGGGACATTGAACAATTTCGCTTTGCCTTCATGACGAATGTCGATTGGTGCATCCCGCCATGTTGGTCGTTTGGTATATCGATTCAATTCAAGATGTCAATAATTGCCCAATTCGTTTACAATCCGATTAATCACTCACATGCAATTAATTGTCAAACTTTTCAAATATCACATTTTCAAATCCATATGCACTTTCGTAATATCACTTCAAGGATATACTCGTTCCATATACTCATTTCAAGTTTAGTTAGTAATTACCAAACACTTGAAATATGAATCGGTGAACAAAGAACTAACAATACTTGAATCGAAATAGAGGTCCGAAGAACTAACCGAAGTTGTCGACTCTCGTTTCTCTTTCTTCGATCTCGGTCCTAGGTTAGGTGATCTTCACCAGCCCCTAGTCAAACATAAATACACCACTTTTAATGGGTAAACAATTTTCGCTTCGCCTCAGTGGTGAGGTACGGTGCGATTTTCACTTAGTTTCATTCTTATTCGAACCCCTATTAGTCATTTATTAGGGTTCCTATACTATCGGTGTACGAAAACTAGACTTTTGGAACAACAATCCAAAAATTGCTCCTTGTGAACAGTATCTACGTCACGGCGTAGGCCTTTGTCGCGGCGTAGCTTTGCTATGCCTCGACATACCCGAGGGGTGCCATTTTGGAACCTCGGCCTCGCCGTGGCGAGGGTATCCCACGACTTGGCGATGGTCTACCCCGCGGCGTGGGTTCCCTACACTGTGGCGGAGGTGCCTGATAATGCCCAGATTTTTCCAGTTTTTTGCACTTTTGCGATTTTCTTCAAAAATCCTCAAAATTCCAAAACAAAACATGGGAATCACTCCCAATAACATCCTAAACCAACCATGAGCAAAACCCATGGATGGATTAGGGTTTTTCTAACCCAAACATCAAATACAACTTTCTAGGGTTTAGGTTCATACCTTGAATCTCTTGAAACTCTTTGCCCTAGCTTCCTTCTTCCTCCTTGATCACTTGGAAACCAAAAATGGGGATGATCTCCTAACAAAATCACTTCTTCTTGCAAAACCCTAGCTATTCTCCCACACTTGCTCTCAAAACCGTTTTTGGCCAAATGCACAAATGTGCTCTTCTAAGACCACATTTGGTCTTATTTCTCATTTTAAGTGTAAGGTCATGTTTGGCTTACACACAAACTCTATTTCTCATTTTTCTCCTTTTTGGTCTTCATTTCACTTTCATTTATCATTTAATTCACTTTAGCATTTAAGCTTATTCTATTCTTGACCCTTAGGTCCTCATTTTACCAATTCCAAATTTTCCCTTTTTACACTTGGGTTTATTTCCGAGTTCAATCAATTTCTCATTTTAGCATATAACATTTAATCATATGCACACATATTCATTTCACATTTGACAATTTATCAGCTTTCCCGGAAAAACCCAAGTTTGGCTCAATTCATACCCGGAATATATAATAAAATTATTATGAAAATTCCAAGGTATTTTTAGGGCGTTACAACTATCCCCCACTTAAGAAAATTTCATCCTAAAAATTACCTTCATTGAACAATTGCAGATATTGTTGCCGCATCGTTTCTTCACTTTCCCAAGTAGTTTCCTCGGTCTTGTGGTTTCTCCACAACACTTTGACTAGCGGAATCTCTTTGTTCAGCCATTCTTTCACTTCGCGAGCCAATCTCCACTGGCTCTTCTTCATACGATAAATCCAGTCTAAGCTAAAATTGTCTCTGAAGAGATTACTGATGAGTCAAAAACTCATTGAATTTTTAGTTCATTTTTCTTATCTTTATTACAATGTAATGGCTTGTTTTTATACAGAAATATGTACTATTTACCAAATTTATATTTTGTAGAAATTTACAGCATAAATGAGAATTTCTAGCAAGGATCAGAAGTGAAAGCAGTACAATGGCCAAGGTGAGGTCGCGACAGAAAATCGAGGTCGCGACCAGAAGTCATACTATACTAAATGAAAAGCTGTTGCGACAAAAGAGAAGGTGTTGAGATAGAAAAAGGGGCTTCAAGGAAGAATTTCATGTCGCGACACCATTATGGTCGCGACGCAAAGACAACTACGGTTACCTTGGAGAATCGAGTTGCAACCCGGAAAGAAACATTGTTGGTAGCAAGCGAAGGTGATGTTGCAACAAAAATGTGAGCTGAGGACACCAATCGAGGTCGCGACCAGGAGTTCATGTTGCGAAAAAAAAATGAGCTGAACAGTTAAAACATGTTGGGACTAAGTTTGAGCCATTGCGACAAAAAAACAAAGTAAGAAGGACCACTACTCAATCGCGACACACTTTCTAAGTCGCAACCTGAAAAAGAAGCTAAGACCAAGGATCAAAATGGCTAACAACAGAAAGGGTGTCGCGATAAAATGAGTCCCGACACATAAAAGCTGACCATTGGTCGCAACACACTTTTAGATCCGACCAATGAAAGAGAATGAATTGAGAAGAAATGAGGTTGCGACAGGATGAGGAGAAATGATGTCGCGACATGCTTTTAAGGTCGCGACATAAATTTCAACAAGGAGAAGAAATGATTAGGTCGCGACCTAAATCCCATGTAGCGATAAGACAATGAAAAGACAAAAAAATTTAAGTCGCAACATGAAAAGGGGAGCTGTGACCAAGAATGAGCGACTGACAATAGAAATGATGTCACGACAGCGAATCGAGGTCATGACATAGAAATGCAGTAGGCAGCAAACAATTATGTCGTGACATAAAATTTAGGTCGCGACATATATTTCATCAAAATTGATCAAGTCGGTGACAAGAAATAAGGAAATTGAGATAGGCTGGTGGGGCGAAATGGCCGTTAAATCGGATGGGAAGAAAAAAAAATGATCGCGACATACATTTGATTCAGACGAGGGTAGCAGCGATTAAAAAGATACTTAGTCACGGCAAAGCAGCGGACCAGCCGATTTTGAGTTCTGCGACCTGCACTTGAAGGCTGAAACAATGAATGATGTCCTAACTGAAAGAAAGTTTGTGACTAAACAAGAAGTGTTGGCGAAATGATGTCCACGACATCGATTTGAGTCCGCGACACCACAAAAATGTAGTAAAAGCGAGAGTCGGGTGGCGACATCGAATTGAGTGCGACACCAATTCACGAAAGCAAAAGAAAAGGGTGCGCCAGCGAGTCTTCACTGGCTGTCAACTAACATAATCCGCGACAAAGAATTCATAATGGCGACCACTAATCGAAGTTGCAGCCCCGAAGAAACAGTCGCGACGCATAAAACGCTCGGTCGAGCTTCGGCAATTCGCGAGAACAAAGTGAAGAGCGTTGCAACACGGTTCCACTAAAGTCACGGCCAGACTTGGCGAGGCGGACTAAGATTTCATGTCGCGACATCGTTTTCAGGTCGCGGCCTAAACAGAGGGCTAGGCCATTTATTTTAGGGAAATCCACCTGGAGCCTTGGAATCATGCCCAATTTCTGAAGGTTCTAAATAGGCGTACACAGTTTTAGTAAAGTAACTTCCATTTTTTCTGAAACCCATTGTCTGGGAGGACGAGGAAGACTCACTGTATATTGTAGAGTAGACTTTTCTTTTCTTTTCTTTTCTTTTTATGAATCTGAATGAGTAATCTGTTAGAATGTAGAAGCTGGATTTAATTTTTATTCTCTTTTCCAATACGGCCTGGAATCAATGAAGTTCAGACAATTTTTGGAATTCGTTTCTTCCAGGGAACTATAGTTATAGTGGATGTTCTTGATCAACACTCCATTGTAGATTGTGATTCTTTAATTGAGAAGCACAGTTTCACAAGATTGGATTTATTGTTAGCTATAGTCTTTTCAACATAAATTAGAGAGAGAATTACCTGGATTGGAATTTATTTGGTTGATGTGTTATTGAATGGACTGTTCCGTGTGGTATGGAATACCGCTTCCCAAAGCATGTATCTGCTCACGATTTTCGGAGACCCTGCAGTGACTACAGAGATGGAGATTCATGAGAGTTGGGAACATTCAATTTGTGGGTATGTTAGACTACCATTGAAAGACTATTGAGCTCTGAGAGTTCACTTAGATAAATTCCCAGTTCACTTATAATTGATGTTGGAGGGGAATATTTATCAATTTAAATAATCAGAGATTTTATGTCATTGGAAAGCTCACACGAACACAATGTTAGGCGAGAGATCTAATCAAGGGAATGGAAATATCCACTTCAGATTTAAAGGATAGTCATCAATTAAGTTGTAGAAATTTTGCAACTTGACTTTACTTGGGAAGCAAGATATCTGATCTCGAGAAATAGTATGAAGTATTAAGAAGAAAAATACTAAAACTTATTAAGATGTGCGGAAACCTGAATGCTTCAGTTGAGCCCTTTTCTCTTGAGAGGCGAGACCTTTAGTCAATGAATTATGGAGAGATCCAACCGCATTGTTAGGCATCGTGGAAAAATCCAAATCCAGCACAAAATAGAGTAACAATGCATGATGGTGCAGAAATTGGTTGTTTCACAGTACTTATGACAGACCCCCTTCCTATTGACAGGGAATCTACCAACAACTCCACTGTAACCTCCCAGCCAAGCTCGCTCGACTGACAAGTTACCATGAAGCTAAGCCAGATTAAAGCGCTAAAACTATCTTTGGAAAGCGTGGGTTATATAAAAATTTTCCTGCTCGAAATCACACCTTTAGATTTAGCAATCAAATGACTCTTGGTTGCATGGTGGTCAAGCTTGAATACAAAAAATCACATGTATATAAAAAAAAAAAACACTCCCAATATTTTCCAAATATCCAACTAAAACCATAAAGGACCTGTGGTCCTCATCAAAATATAAGATAAGAATCAATCCAACATAATTTCACTTCCGCAATCACATTTTTCTCAAACCATGCATGCATATTTTACCGAGATATTTACATATACAAAATGTCACGTTTTAGCTTTTACTACATTTACTTTACACCTTATCTTATATATACAACAGCGTCTAGGACTAAGGATCCACAGAAAGGTCTTTCGGCCCGGCTTTTTGCACTAAGGTATTTAAAAACGAGAAGCTGTGAGCGAACGGGCTCGATAGTCTTATAAGTTCTAAATGTTCTTTGTCTACTATATGTACCTCCCAATATGAAATTTGTACATAAATGGTTTGTAAAACTATTTATGAGAAAAGCTGAGTTTTGCTATGAAAACCATTGAAAACTCTTTACTAACTACTGAAAATTGTTTGATGGTGGTTAATATCTGAAAAGTGTTATCTTGTAAATCAAGTACCAACCACTTTGTGGCCATTTAAATACCTAGATGTGATGCCAGGAAACCTCGAGCACAGCATCGGTGGTGAACCTCAAGACACTACCAGTCTAATATGGTCAGGTGAACAGGGATCTCTATAAACATATGGAACCTCGGAACCAAAATGCAGGTGATGGAACCTCAGGAACCAACACCTCGTAAGTAGGTGTACTATGTCGGTCACGCTAACTATACATACCAGTGCTGCAAGGCGACTCACTATATAAATATATACTATATCTAACCCCCCGATTGCAGCCCAGTGATATAGTTGAATCATAATGTCCGCTATACCTGTGCAATCAGAATTCACATCGGCCCAGGAAGCGGCGTGCCATCAGAGTTTCTAAACCAGGCTAAAAGCTTGTTTCTTAAATCTTTGAAATCGAAATTTTCTGCTGAGTATAACAAGTGGGAGGTAAAAAAAAAATGTTTTACTAATTACATTATATTTTCAAAGCACTTTACAAACTCGTAATTTAAACACTAGTTTTAACTTGATTTTGAGTACTCACCTTTTTCTCAACTAATTTCTCTTTCAATTCTTATCAAGCCTGCAGCTAGATTATCGTCGTATGCTCTAATCGCCTACACAATCCATACAAGAATGCGAAAATGCCCCACCAGTTCAACGTTTTGTCATAAAACATACAAAGGGCTTTCAAAGCGACTATATCGAAACGAACTTCGATTCTAACAAAACTTTACGTGCTAGTCACATTCAATAAGAACATCGATAATATGAGGTGAAATTGACCAAAATGCCCCTACACATGAATTCCCCCATCAAAACTATCCGTTTTAGCAATTTTTTCAAAACGACCCTATGTTATTCGATGTATTAGACCGCCCGGCCTGACCAAATCGTTTGCACACTTAGTGCTACAATTAAATGTTTTCCAAAATTATGTGGGTACCAAATGCTATTGTGAAGGCATATAGTTAAATTCTAGACTCAAGGGACATAGAGTCTAAAAACACCCAAAAATATTTACGAGGAGTTTATGTTCGGACTGTCAGAGATAAAATCTTGAAATTTCGACCCATTTGTCCAGAAAAAAAGTCTGAAATTGACTCATTGTTGAAAATATTCCCGAAAATTCCTAAAAATTCCTAAACTCAGTCCAAAAATTTTGGAACTGAAGTTTACGACTTTTCACGGCCTCTAAGAAAATTTCAAGCCAATACATTGCCTTTAGGCTCGAAATAACACAAGTAGGAAAATTTCCTACCTCTTACTGTTTGACAAAATGCTAAGATATTGGTACCTACGCATAGCTCTCGTCGCGTAGTCCAACTTTGCCTTCTGCTCCGACGAAAATCTACGATCCGATTTCCATAACTCTGAGAGAGAAACGAAGAGAAAGAAAAAAAAAATCTCATCTCTCACTCTCCGCACCACATCGCGTGCTGCTTTTTATTTTATATTTTTTTATTCTTATTATTATTATTATTATTATTTGGATAAATGATTTCTATTGCCTCATTCGGATCCGTTTATTCCCCAAAAGAATTTATTTCTTTTCAGTTCACTTTTTTGTAAATGAACTTAGATCAAGTCATTTCCTAACTTCCGAGATTTTTGTAAAAATCTTGTTCCTGAAGTCACTGGTGACTTATCATTCAGAAAATCGTAAAATATTCTGATTGTCTCAGAATTCGACAAAAATTTTCTAGGTCACTAGATTTCGCGGGACGAATTTAACGGCGCAGTCCGTTTCGTCATCCGAGATCTAGAGAATTTTCTAGGCTTCCCTGAACTATTTTGGCAATTTATTATTATAATTATCCTTTTGAAATTCCATAATTTGTACTTTCCCCCTCCACTTTCCTTAATTGCAAAAGTGCCACTGTTTTTGAAAACTTTACAATTTCATCCTTAAAACAACTTTCAAAAATTCTATTATAGCACTAAAATAATTAAGGAAGCCCTTGGTGCACATATGCGACCCTACGGTTACACATACTATACACCCTCTCGGGACGGGGCGTTACAACTTATTTGATAGTGTTCATTTCTCATAGAAAACTGATTCAGTCCAGTATATTTTGTTTTGTTATTTGTTCTATTATCATAAATTCAACTTTCTTTTACTTTTAGATGTATTCTCTAGAACAATTATTTTTCTAGTTAAGCTGAGAAACTGTCACATAGAGGTTCAAATAGTATAGATCTTGAGTAGTTGGGGTAGTTGAACTTCAAATTCTTGTCAATCTATGTGGGAATGATATCTGGACTTACATCCAATTTTTACTACTTGAATGACCTGTGCACTAGCGATTAATCGCGGAGCTAATCCCATTATTAATTCGGAACATAAACTTGATTTATTCAATTTCAAACAATTCTCTTAAACTTTGCCATAAATACAGGAGAATTGTAAGGCTCCTGTATAAGTGTTAATTTGAGTGGTTTAGTCTATATCTTCACAGACAAACAATTACATGTGATGGGTTGGATCTATACCTCCTCAGCATCGAGACATGAAATACATTATGGATCTTTTCCAATTCCGGATGTAATGTCAAACAGTATGCCACTTGACTCACTTTTTCGATTACTTCATAAGGCTCAATAAACCTAGGGCTCAACTTACCCTTTTTCCCGAATCTCATCTGTCTTTGAGTGATACTTTCCGCGCTTTTACGTGATCTCATGCCAGGTATCTTTTTCCTTTCATCGGCATATGATTTCTGTCTATCGGTGGCCACTTGCAATCTTTCTCTAATCATTTTCACTTTTTCTTCAGTCTCTTGTATCAAGTCGGGACCAATCACTTTCTTTTCGCTCAATTCTATCCAACACAACGGTGTTCTACATTTTCTTCCATATAAAGCCTCGTAAGGCGCCATTCCAATACTTGATTGGAAACTGTTGTTGTACACAAATTCAATTAAAGAAATGTGTCGATCCCAACTACCCTCATTGTCGATCACACAACACCTTAACATATCTTCCAGAATCTGGATCACTCTACGATTGTCCATCCAAGTGGGTGGAGCGTTATCTTGAAATTGATCAGTGCGAGGCCTCTTTCAATTTTCAACAAAATCTCGAAGTAAACCTCGGATCTCGGTCTGAAATAATGGATACTGGAATCCCATGTAACCGAACTATTTCCTTGATATACAGCTCATCTAACTTGTTAAGTGAATAGTCTGTTCTCACTGGTAGAAAGTGAGCTGACTTGGTTAATCGGTCCACTACGACCCACATTGAGTCATGCTTTCTCCCTATCAATGGTAACCCAACCACAAAATCCGTAGTAATTAGGGTCCCATTCCACTCGATTGATACGATGAAATTTGTAATAATCCCGAAGGAACTTGATGCTCTGCCTTCACTTTTTAACACACTAAACACTTGGTTACAATCTCTGAACATCTCTTTTCATTCCGAACCACCAAAATGACATTTTCAATTCTTGATACATCTTTGTGTTACCGAGATGTATAGAAAAAGATCCACTATGTGCCCCTTCAAGTATGGCTTTCCCTCCGTCGACTATCGCCGGGTACCTGAGCCGTCCTTATAATACAAAACCCCATCTTCATTCACTATAAACTCGGTTTCTTTACCATTTTCAATTTGACTTATTATGGCAGCAATTTTCTCATTTTGTTTTGTGCCTTTACTTTTCCGATTCAAAAAACTTCGATCTATTTATCAGATACATCACTCTTATACATCATCTGTCGGCTTGACGAATGAGCGATGTGGCCAGAAAGCGTTGCATTGACTTTCTACTCAAAGCTTCAACCACTACATTGGCCTTTCCTAGGTTATAATCGTCTTTGATCATAATCTTTTATCAATTCCATCGTCTAAAGTCGTCTCAGGATGCTCGTTGTGAGAAGCAAATACTTAAGACTCTTATGATCGGTGTAAATGAAACACTTTTCTCCATATAAGTAGTGTCTCAAAATTTTCAACGCAAAAACAATTGCGGCTAATTCCAAATCATACGTAGGGTAGTTCTTTTCATGTGGTTTCAACTGTTTTGAAGCATAAGCTACCACCTAGTACAACGTCGATAGCAAACTCACAATCTTTCCCTACATGGAAGCGATTAAAAACTCTTAGGAAACATATCTGGAAAGTCACTAGCATTAGGGATATCGGATACACTAGGCCTTGCCTTTACCGTATCAATCCACATCGCCAAGTAGGCTTCATCGCTTTATGACATTATTCTAGCGATGTTTGCGAATATCTGATATAAGTGGTTTGCCTCCGTAGATCAGAGATTACTTCATCCTCATTCAGTGTTCTTAAGGTCATTCTTTTCATTCTACAATCGACTATCGCTTGGTGTCAGGATAACCAGTTCATCCCCAATATCACATCAAATTCTCTGAAGGATAACTCTATCAAGTATCCTAGAAATTCATATTCTCTTATTCTAATTAAACAATCTCTATATACATTATTCACAATAACACTATGTCTGAGCAGGTTTGTCACCAAGATGTCATACTCGGTTTCACTCCTCGGTAAATTACCTAAGCTAGGTATGTCAGTAGATATGTACGAATGAGTCGATCCTGGATCTATCAATGCATGCATAATAGTATCAAAGATAGTAAAATTACTGACTATCACATCTGGGGTGTCAGTATCTTCTACCGCTTTCATTGCATATGTTCTATCTAAGACAGTATGCCTGCAAAGTCTGTGTCCCTTGCCTTGAAACACTTTCGATTAAGTGCAACACTTTTCTTCCTTTATGTCTTGATAAATCATTACATATGGGGTCTTTGTGAAGGATGTGCCCTTGCACAATTCCGTATCTTGTGCTCCGTGGATCCACAACCCCAGCAGCACTTGTCAATCTCAACCTCCTACATTGTGTCTTCTCACAGAACAACAAGGAACATCTTGTCCTCTAGAAGCACCTCCTTGTGCACTTGCAGTTGACGGCGTCGGTAGAATAGTCTCTCTACCGATGGCCTGAGCTGTAGGCTAACTGGAACCCTGTGGTCCCTTGAATCTCTTACTCTGCTGCTGATGAGCACTTGACTGACTGGGATTTTCCTTTCCTTGTCTTCTATCTTTTCTTTCATTTTCCTCTTTCTTTACTCATTCCACATTTAGAGCACATGTCATGATTTTGGAGAAATCATCATGGCAAAATCCTATGACATAGGCTCGAATATGGTCTTTTAGGCCGTCTTCAAACTTACGACACTTCTCTTCTTTGGTTACTATCATCTCGGGAGCATACTTGCTCAACTGTGTGAATTCTATTCAGTTACACTTAATTACCTTTGTTTCAAATTATGAAACTCTCGTTGCATATCGTTTAAATAGATGCGACCCACATAATGCTTCTTAAACTCATCCAAGAATAACCTCCATGTAACTCTCTACGAAATTGAATTAACCGGTCTGGTCATAAGCCCTGCTTGATAAGCCTCATCCTATAGTAGTGAGGTGACACATTCCAACTTCTCTTCCAATGTGCAATGCATTTGCACAAGCATTCGCTCTATTCTCTCGAGCCAATTCTCTACCATTGAAGGCTCATCTTCTTTCTTTCCAAGAAAGTCTATCGATCTGTACCTTGCCATTCTCTCAATGGCTGACCATTGTGGAGCAATTGTAATTTGTTCTTGAGCTCTTTGCAAAGCTTTGAGCTAGCGTTGGAGGATACCGCAGTACCTCTATGGCTTGATACGATTCATTTGCGGTGGAGCATGGTGCTTGTCCACCTACCACACTAGCAGGACTATCGGGACGATTTCCCTAGTCACCTTCGACCCTATGGGTACTTAAACCATCCATGCTTACCTATTAAGACCGACAAGATCCGCGTCGAGTCGATCTCGTCCTTTATGCAATCTGATACATATCAAATGCATTTTTTCAAAAATCGTTTAGGGTCTTTTCACAAAGCTAGCCTAAACCTAGGCTCTGATTCCACTAAAGCGTAGCACCCCATTCTAGTCCGACCCGATTGACAGATCCAATCCGGTTCCAGGATGCTCATTTAATTCTTTTTCATTTACTTTTTATTTATTTGTTTTTTTTTTCTAAAGTGTCGCGACCCGAATCCTCGACCCAACCCGAATGGTGGATCTAAATCGGAGCCCGGTTTACTCCGATCATTTTCATTTATCTTATCAAAACATTTTATTTATGTTCTTTCCATTTTAGAGTTTTCAATTATGCGGAAGCTGTTTCAAATGGTAGGCTCATAAACAATTACTTTTATACAATACGGTTACCAAATGGCATACCATGCCTTTATAAAATGATATACAAAACACTATTTCAGAGATTAACTCTTTTGTTCACAAAATATCACATGTTGAAAAGAAATGAAGTGCATATGACAGGGTTTATACTTATACACCACAACTTTCTCTATGACTCTGCGCTTCTTGATCTTGCCTTCCTTCCTGTTTACTCGAAACCTACGCATAGACAAAAACTACAAGCAAAGCATTTTCATGCTTAGCTGTTATATACAATTCTATTCAAATTTTTAGTTTAACACGACATGCATTTATCATAAAACCATGTCTTTTATATCAAACTATACTCATGCTTATTCATTTTCACATGCTTCCACTTTACAAATTATTGATCATATCAAAATGTGCATTTTCACATGCTTTCAATTTACTTAACTTCGAATCATGAGATTCAACATACTCGAAGGATGTAATTAGTTTACAAATCCCATTTACACTCGTCAAAGTTTGTTATTTCACTTTATCTATACAATTCACATTCGTGAAGGATTTCGTTCGATGAATCCCGTCCTTTTTCTCATTCGGTAATGTACTTACACATTTAACAATTTTGGTCTCCCACCATGATGGATGCCAATTGGTGCACCCCACCATGTGGCCATTTAAAAATGTCATACGCCATCATGACGGATGCCGATTAGTGCATCCCACCAAGTGGGACATTTTCACAATGTCATACACCATCATGACGGATGCCGATTGGTGCATCCCGCCATGTTGGTCGTTCAGCATATCGATTCGATTCAAGATGTCAAGAATTGACCAATTCGTTTACAATCCGATTAATCGCTCACATGCAATTAATTTTCAAACTTTTCAAATATCACATTTTCAAATCCATATGCACTTTCGTAATATCACTTCAAGGATATACTCATTCCATATACTCATTTCAAGTTTAGTTAGTAATTACCAAACACTTGAAATATGAATATAATTTCGGTGAACAAAGAACTAACAATACTTGAATCAGAATAGAGGTCCGAAGAACTAACCGAAGCTGTCAGATCTCGTTTCTCTTTCTTTGATCTCGGTCCTAGGTAAGGTGATCTTCACCAGCCCCTAGTCAAAAATAAATACACCACTTTTAGTGGGTAAACAATTTTCGCTTCACCTCGGCGGCGAGGTACGGTGCGTTTTTCACTTATTTTCATTCTTATTTGAATCCCCATTAGTCATTTATTAGGGTTCCTATACTATTGGTGTACGAAAACTAGACTTTCGGAACAACAATCCAAAAATTGCTCGTTGTGAACAGTATCTATGTCGCGGCGTGGGCCTTCTCAGCAGTGTAGCTTTGCTACGCCTCAGCGTACCCGAGGGGTGCCATTTTGACACCTCGACCTCGCCACGGCAAGGGTATCCCACACCTTGGTGTTGGTCTACACCGTGGTGTGGGTTCCCTATACTACGGCGTAGGAGCCCGATAATGCCCAAATTTTTCCAGTTTTTTGCACTTTTGCGATTTTCTCCAAAAGTCCTCAAAATTCCAAAACAAAACATGGGAATCACTCCCAATAACATCCTAATACCATCCTAAACCAACCATGAGCAAAACCCATGGATGGATTAGGGTTTTTCTAACCCAAACATCAAATACAACTTTCTAGGGTTTAGGTTCATACCTTGAATCTCTTGAAACTCTTTGCTCTAGCTTCCTTCTTCCTCCTTGATCACTTGGAAACCAGAAATGGGAATGATCTCCCACCAAAATCATTTCTTCTTACAAAACCCTAGCTTTTCTCCCACACTTGCTCTCAAAACCGTTTTTGGCCAAATGCACAAATGTGCTCTTCTAAGACCACATTTGGTCTTATTTCTCATTTTAAGTGTAAGGCCATGTTTGAGAAACCTTTACACAAACTCCATTTCTCATTTTTCTCCTTTTTGGTCTTCATTTCACTTTCATTTATCATTTAATTCACTTTAGCATTTAAGCTTATTCTATTCTTAACCCTTAGGTCCTCATTTGACTAATTCCAAATTTTCCATTTTTACACTTGGGTTTATTTCCGAGTTCAATCAATTTCTCATTTTAGCATATAACATTTAATCATATGCACCGCAATTCATTACATTTCAAATTTATCCAGCTTTCTGGAAAAACCAGTTTATTTCGATTAAATGCAGGAATATATAATAAAATTATTATGAAAATTCTAGGGTATTTTTGGGGCGTTACACTTTTATCCCTAATAGGCATGCCTATTTATCCCTATACCAGGTTCTAAGCAGACAATCCATTTTTATTTCATTTTCAGTACATATCTCATATCCCCGAATAACTATTGTTATCCGGTAATCATATGCGTTATTTACGATCATTTACTCTTATCTTTGCATTTTCATGTATTTCCGTATACTATCAACTATTTCTTATAAATAGAACTCCCTTTTAGACAAATTTTCTGGGTCATATGGGGTCCAAATTTGAAGACACCTATTTCAAGAATATTTGTTCTCCTAGAAGTTTAGTTTACTCATGATTTTGAATCCCTTTCAGGTGGATGAGAGAAACTCGACTTATGGCTATGACCGGAATACCATTGTCAAAACAAAACCCCGGTTTGTGTCATGCAAGCTAGTTACACTTTAACGAATTTCTGGGTGCACTGGGTCCAAATTTGCATATACCTATTTCAAGGGGATTTTTTCTCCTAAAAGTCTAGTTTACCCAGAATTTTGAATCACTCAATTTGGATGAGTGATGACCAAGTTATGGGCAAAACAACTAGGACTACTCTAATGTCAAAACTGAACAGTTGTGTCATGAAACCTAGCTTCCTTTTGACGAATTTCTAGGTGCACTAGGGTCCAAATTTGCATACACCTATTTCAAGAATATTTGTTCTCCTAGAAGTCTAGTTTACCCATGATTTTTAATCGCTCAATTTAGATGAGCGATGGCCAAGTTATGGCAAAAATAACCCAGACCACTATAATGTCAAAATAGAACCAGTTGTGTCATGCAACCTAGCTCCCCTTTTACGAATTTCTTGGTGCACTGGGGTCCAAATTTGCATAAACCTATTTCAAGGATATTTGTTTTTCTAGAAGTCTACTTTACCCATAATTTTGAATCACTCAATTTGGATGAGTGATGGCCAAGTTATGGGCAAAACAAAAACATGGGTTTAAAAAAATGTTGACATCTTGGCCAAACCCAACATTTTCTTTATACAATTTTCCTTCATTGAGGACCCTATGAAACCAAACGCATTTGTAAGTTAGGGTTTCCTAACCTACACATAGACAAGAAGAGGTTGGAAAATTCCTAACCCACGTGAATTCCATACACATATTCCACTCCTGATTCCTTAACTAGTATCCATGTGTAGCTTCTTAACTCTCTCCTTTTCTTCCATACAGTAGGTTTTAAAGTTAGCAAGTTTGCGACGGAAGATTTTGGTCAGATAAATTTTAAAAATTAATAAAAACTCTTTTCTGATCCTATAGTACATGCATACTAATCAACAAACAATAAAAGTATAAATTACCTCCAATCAAATTAAGGGAGATTTTCATAAGTAGGGTTGACAACTGAGATCCTTTTTTTATTTTTTTATTTTTAAACCACGATCTTCCAAGTCGTTCCTCTTCACTACAAGGTACGTGTGGGCATACAGATTAACAAAGGTTTTGTTTTTAGAACTCTTGATATTTTCAGCACATGAGATCAAGAAGGTTAGATGGAGGCAAAAAAAGTTAAACTCTTTCTCTCTTTTTTTTTTCTCTAATTTTTTATCACCCTTTGAGGTCTAGGGTTTTGCCTCTATTTATAATATGCCTTGAATTGATCTCAACCATCGGATCAAGTGGTATATTTAAATATTGAATTAAAATTAATTCAAATTAAGTGACCAAAAATAAATAGGATTAATTTCTCAAATTAACCGTTTCATCCACTCTGATAATTACTATTAATTAATTAATTCAATAATTAATTAATGTTATTAATTCTCAAATTAACCGTTCATCCATATAGTAATTACTATTAATTCATTAATTCAATAATTAATTAATTAACATTTAATTATCAATAATTACTACATAGTTGCTATGAAACAATTTCTTTTACAACTATGCCCTCTAAGGGATTTCTTTGTTAATTTAATCTTATGCAGTGTTTTTACGAGCGGCTAGGGAGTTTATAGACTTATGTTCAAGCTCCGATAAATTTGATAATTAATTCCAACTCTTTAATCAATTAATCTAATTTATTAGTTCGATTATATTATTCCACTAAAAACACAGCGAAATCTTGGCAATTACATAATAATTTACGTAGTGATACTCAAGCAATCCATTGATATGATCATTACATGCAATTCAATCCTCCAAAATTGGTCAATCATTAGAGTTAGGTGAAATTACTGTTTTACCCCTCTAGTGATATATTTATCCTTAAGTTCCATTAATTCACTAGTGAACAGTTAATTTATAAACCTGTTATAAATTAGAGCATTCAAACTGTTCAATTCCAGAATTAACACTTAAGGGAACCAATTATCCAACTTCCCCCAAGAAGGGTTTGGATTCCATATCGTGGGACTAATTTCCCCTGACCACCTATCTCAATGGGCCTCCAAGACATAAGTATTGGAGTCTGTCTTAGGACAGACACGTAACCTATGAATCAAAGGCTACATTGGAAATAGACGAGTCCATGGCTACTCGGGATTAAGATCAAATACGCATATGATCATCTAGTGACACGGTTTAAACTCTTAATTGTAACGGTATATTATTTAAGAGTTTTAATCCATGCAGTCACATCCTATGTAATCATATTACATAAGCGCCTCCATTTTAATGTCCTTTACACATCGGTAATCGGTCCAATTCACTGCATTCTTAATGTTTAGTGGGCCGTAATAGTAGTATTATAGATCGAAGATCCACTACTTTGATTTACTACGGAAAATTTGATTTTATTATCTATAATCTTGATCATCATAGCATTACTATACTAAGATTAGTTACATTAATAAACCCAGGATTCGATACTTACTAAATTATTGACACATGTATAAAGAATCAAATATAGAAAGATTGTTTCATGAAGCATCCTGAGCTACATGCTTTTTAGGGCACCATATGACAATCTCTCCATATACAGCGGGTGAGACATGTCTCTTAAACCTAGTCACTCTAAGTGACCCACGAACACCCTTTCAAGTAAAGTCTTGGTAAACGGATTCACAAGGTTAGGTTCCGACGCTATCTTCATAATAGCTACGTTCCCTCTATGTACGATCTCTCGCATCAAATGATACTTCCTTTCTATATGCTTCCCTCTCTTGTGACTCCTTGGTTCTTTGGAGTTTGCCACCACTCCACTGTTGTCACAGTATAAAACAAGTGGTTTTCCCATGTTTGGAACTACTTCCATATCAGTGTATAACTTTTTGAGCCAAACCAATTCTTTAGCTGCTTCACAAGCCGATATGTATTCAGCTTCCATGGTTGAATCCCCAATACTAGATTGTTTAATACTTCTCAGGACCTTAGCTCCGCCCACGAGTGAATATTGACTGAGTATGGAGCTTTCGACTATCTTTGTCTGATTGAAAATCAAAATCAGTATATTCAATAGGGTTCAGGTCTCCACCTTAGTACACAAGCATATAATCTCTCGTTCTCCTCAGATACATGAGAATACGCTTCACTGCTATCCAGTGACCCATTTCAGGATTAGATTGGTAAATCCTCTTTGCATGCGTGTGCTCCCGGGGCCCTCGTACACAACATGGCATGTAAGAGTGCTTCTGAATTTCGAGGGGCATGGGGAGTAAGTCTCATATCCTCTTCCTCTTGGGGTGTCTTAGGACACTACTCCTTGAAAGGATAATTCCATGTTGGGTGTAGACCTTTCTTAGAATCTTTTGTGTCGAGCTGGCACATAATAATATAAGATGCTTGAGACGGTATAGCTTGTTCTTTATGATCTCTTATAATTTGGATCCCAGGCTGCCTCCAGCGTTTCTCCTGATCTTTCATTTGAAATTGCTTTCGGCTAACCATTTCTTTACATTCGATAATGTTTCCACCATCATTCCCAATAGATAGAATATCATCTATGTAAAGAACTAAGAAGACCACCTTCTTTTCTTTGATGTACATACACAAGGTTCATCGACATTTTGCTCAAAACCATACGTTTTGATAGTTTCATCAAAACGTAGATTCCAAGACCTTGAAGCTTGCTTCAGTCCATAAATGGACCTAAGCAACTTGCAGACTTTCTGTTGTTGGCCTTTAGCCACAAAACCTTCTGGTTGCATCTTGTAGATGCTTTCCTCAAGATAACCATTCAGAAAAGTCGTCTTGACATCCATTTTCCATATCTCATAATCGAGACAAGCGGCTATGGATAAAAGGATGAGAATATACTTAAGCATAGCTAATGGTGAAAGTTTCTTCATAGTCCCTCCCTCTTTTTGGGTGACACACCACTAGCCTAGCTTTGAAAGTCTCCACTTTCCATCTATGCCTCTTTTTCTTTTGAAGATCCACATTTTACATCCTATGGGCTGAGCATCTGGTGGATCTGAGTTCTATGAGTTAGAGTACATCATTTCTTGGTTCATATCTTTATTTTCATGGCCAGAATCCATCCATGGCATCCACGGTATGTCAATGGATCATCTTGATTAGTATTGACACTAGAAATTGCACTTCTCTTTCAATAAAGTAGCGAGGATGGTAGTCTCACTACCCTCCACTACGTCAGTACAAGATATTCACGGGCCAGGAATAGTGGTCTCTTGACTTTATCGTTCGTCAGCGGTTGATGGTGATTTTACGTCCCGATCCGGAAGCGTAGTTTCTCTATTACAACCTTACTACAAGTTTGCGGTTTGTCATATAGTCATCTTTGAGAAAAGTCGCATTTATCATTAAGCCCTTTATCAAACCTCCCTTGTACTTTTGGATAGCCTACAAACATAAACACTTATGTCTGCGGGGGTGTTCCAACTTCTGGTCTCCTTCGGCACATGTGCGGACACTTTATATCACGAAAGTGACGCAAAGCTAGGTTTATGTCCATTCCTGACTCTAAGGGTGTCTTTGGATTGAAACTTTAGATGGAACTACATTCAAAATGTAGACCATAGTTTGTAGTGAATATCCCCAAAATGAGTTTGGTAACGAGGAGTAGGTCATCATTGATCTTACCACCATAATTTAGTAGCGATCACGTTTTTCCTTTCGCCTTGTTCTCTTTGTGGTGTTCCAAGTCTTTAATGAGTTGGGATAGGGTTCCATGTAAATTAAAATGATCCATGAACTGCATATCAAGGTGATGCCTCCTCGTCCCGATCGAAGGGTTTTTTAGTTATTTACCTAACTGCTTTTCAACTTCTGCCATGAATTCTTTTTAAAACTTTCCAGTCTCAGTTTCTTATTACGTGGTGACATAACCGTATCCTTGAATAATGTCAAATGAAGGTGGCGAAATATTCATAACCACCTACAACACTTAGTGGACCGCGGGCGTCGCTATATACAGGGTCGAAGGTTCACTTTGGATCTTGCCCACCTGTGAGAAAGGTCTTAGTCATTTACAGCCTAAACGAGGATTCACAAGCAGAAGAGTATCAACAATTTAGCTTTCTTAAGGACCATCCTTTACCTTGATTTATTCTGTCCAAGGTTAATGTGGCCTAACACAGAGATGCCAAAGATCGTCATTAATACTATAGGAAACTTTTTGACTTTTGTTAGATTTAGGATGTTCTACTTTGAATAATTCTGAATTATTTAATGATCGCTCAGTTGGCCTTAAAGACCATTGGCCATTTCCCAGGTTTTGCATGACAAATATACTTAATTCATTTCTTGATAACAATCTCATTATTAATAAAAGAAATATTAAATAATTGTTCATGCAACATAGAAACAGAAATCAAATTTATCCTAAAACTAGGAATAAAAAATACATTGTTCAAAATAAGAAATTTATTCCTAAAATTTAAACAAGCGACTCCCACTGCCTTTGCTAAGACGACCTCCCCACTACCAACTCTCATAGTAACGTCCCTATCAGCAAGTTCCCTCGAAGAACTAAGCATCTGCAAAGAAGAACAAACATGGTTATTGGCTCCTAAATCAACTATCCAGGGTGACAAATCATCATCCACTAAGCAGGCTTCTGAAACTAGTAAATAATATTTACCTTTCTTTTTGTCCTTCAATTCGGAGAGATCGCACAGTACTTGTTACAGTTTCTCTTCCATTGACCTTCAACCCCACAATGGAAACACTTTCCTTTAGGCTTCTTATCCTTGGGGTTGTTCTTCTTTCCCTTGCCTTTAGTTCCTTTCTTAGGTTGTGCTCCAGACCCACCTTGTGTGTTCTTCCTCTTTTTATTCTTCTTACCCGGAAGAGGGAAGATGAAGACATGCTTTCGACAACATTTAGCAGCCGCCCTCTTTGGGCCCCAGTCTTACCTATGGCCTCGAGTACGCCATTCACTTAGGGTGAGTCATGTTGTCTTGACTTGTTCATAGCATAGTTGGTAGTGAGCTACTTGAGAAGAAGCCCAATGTGAGGACTCGGGGATAATACTAACTTGGAGTCGCTCATCAATGGTGGCCCCATGTATCTCCCGCCTCATCGCATCGGGTTGATCATGTTCGACACATGTTCCACGGCGAAACTCCTTTCTTCATCTTAGCGTTCATGTAGCTACAGGTGGCTTCATGGCTGACCTTGGTCGGGTGTTGCCCAAACATGTCCTGGAGAGATTCCCATATCTTATATGCAGTCTCCAGGTCCTCATGCTTCTTCCTAAAAACATCGTTCATGCTAGCAAGCATGTAACATCGGGCTTTGTTGTTGGAATGAATCCAACTATCATATCTTTCTTATCTGTCTGAGGAAGCATTAGTAGGGGGCTACGGAGGACATTCCTGGTGAGAGCGAACTTTTTAGTTCTCCTGAAATTAGCACAATATTAATGTTTGACTTCCATTTAACGAAGTTATCACCACTCAGTTTTTCATTAGCGAGTAAAGCGATAATGGGGTTGTTTGATGACATGATTGCTTAAATTAAATAACTCAAACAATTACTATAAATGAAAATAAATATCAAAAGCTTTGGAAAAGTAAACATGATGCATGAATGCAGCAAGTAAAACACATTAAACCTTATACTAATCCACAATAAATTGATTCAACAATTAATATTGGTCGTCGGGTCCGTCATACCAATTTCAAATCAACTTTGAGACTATCTCAAATTAATAAAGCAAAAATCAAAATATCTCATATTTTCTTTTACTTATTAACTACTGTCCAATATTGGGTCAAGGTATGATGAACAGTTTAACCATAGCCTTGTGAGTGTACGACCCATTATTTCAGTCATAGGGAAGGACAATCCTGAAATACATTACTCAATCCTATCTTTAAGGAAGTCAACCTTGATATTAATATAGATAGAAACCCTCCGTAGGGAGGACAAAATCTAAGCATCGCTAGGCCCTATCTATATCTCATAGTGTTGCACTAATAATGGAGACCGTAGGGTATATTGTCATATAACCTTCTCTCACTTACTATTTTAGGGAAATAAGTGTTTTTCTATTTATAAAACATCATATGTACTTATAATCTAGCCAATTATTATATACTATAATTCAAGTACTAAGATGTGAACTCTAATCAAATTATGAGTCCAATCCTATTGGTACTAAGTTAATTAGACAATCCTAATCCATAAATTAAATTAGGTCTAACTATTAGGTAAACCTAGTATATAAAATAGTTGAGCCTAAATTAGAATTACCATTAATCAATAAAATCTTTATTTTTATTAGTGTTGGAAAATGCGGGCTTTTCAAGATGATGCCAAAACCACTAAGTGGACTAATGTGAATTTTACCAAGTTTAGCTAATTAAAACTAAGCACATTATTTAATTAATTGTTCCATCAAAAGATGACGAGATAAGCACCAGGACTTGAATCCCTAATTATAATGTTCTAGGAAAAGATATGTAGGCAGCATTAAATGTGGGCATTTCATGTATGACATGTTAAATGCATGGACATGTTATCAAATCATATCAATTACAATAAAGAATAAAATAAATAAATAAAAAAAAACTTTTTTTTTAAAATTAAAAGAAGCGGGCCGGGTGTCTTAGGTATTTCTAAAATTACAACCCTTGTAGATAAATAAATAAATAAATAAATTACAAAGTTGGGCCTGGAGTTACGCAACTCCCTTATGCACTTCAACTCTTTACTCTGAAGCCCGATCCACCAACTCTTGATTCAATAACCCAAAACTTCTTTTGGGTAAAATTCAATAACTCATTATTGACTAGACCCAAGCCCAATTTTTCTCCATGAGACCCTAAAACACTTTTAGGCCTTTTGGACTTGGGTCACAGTCACCACTGTGGTCCAACAAGCCATAGGGCCCAGAAAATAAAGTAATGAAGAGCCAAAAAGAATAGAAAACGAAGTTGTTTCCCGTCATCCGTATCCCTGAACATCTTTCTGTATTTTAGGCATAACTTTCTCTCTAGATATCCATATAAGACAATTTTTGAAGGTATAGAAAGTTGAGAGGTGTGGCTACAATCCATCACATTGATTACTTTCTAGATCTTGATCGATCTTCTTGTAATGCGAATTTTATAAAATAAATTACAAAACCTTATGCCCCATTATAGCTTACACAAGATCTTAAAAACAAATCAACAAATCTTAACCCAAAACACCATACAGTGCGACCCTTTAAAATTCCATACATTCAAACATTCAACAATATACCAACAATTATACATCCATAAGATTATCAAATAATGCAAGAATGCCCACATACACATTAATATGCATATACATAGACCGCTTTGATACCAATTGTAGGTTTTTAAAGTTCAAAACAAAGTTTGTAGCGGAAGATTTTGGTCCAGTAAATTTTAAAAATTAATAAAAACTCTTTTTACGATCCTATAGTACATGCATACTAATCAACGAGCAATAAGAAGAATTACCTCCAATCGAAGGTGGAGATTTTTCACCATGAAGTAGAGTTGACAACTCAAGATCCTTTTATTTTATTTTTTCTGTTTTCCATGATCTTTCAAGCCGTTCCTCTTCACTACAGAGTACGTGTGGGCGTACAAATTAACAAAGGTTTTGTTCTTAGAACTCTTGATATTCTCAACACATGAGATCAAGAGAGTTAGATGGAGGCAAAAAAAGTGAAACTCTTTCTCTCCTTTTTTTTCTCTAATTTTTTATCACCCCTTAACACCTAGGGTTTTGCCTCTATTTATAATATGCCTTGAATTGATCTCAACCATTGGATCAAGTGGCATATTTAAATATTAAATTAAAATTAATTCAAATTAAGTGACCAAAAATAAATATATTAATTTCTCAAATTAACCGTTTCATCCATATAGTAATTACTATTAATTAATTAATTCAATAATTAATTAATTAACATTTAATTATCCGATAATTACTACATAGATTTGCTTTGCAAAAACAATTTATTTTACAACTATGCCCTCCGATGGATTCCTTTGTTATTTAATCTTATGCAAATGTTTTACGAGGCGACCCGAGGGGACCTATGGACCTGTAATTTCAAACTCCAATAAATTTGATAATTAATTCAACTCTTTAATCAATTAATTTAATTTATTAGTTTCAGTATTATTCCACTAAAAATATGAAACTCTCTTGTAATTACAGAATAATTTACGTAGTGATACTCAAGCAATCCATTGATATGATCATTACATGCAATTCAATCCTCTAAAATTGGTCCATCATTAGAGCCAGGTGAAATTATCGTTTTAGCCCTCTAGTGATATCTATATCCTTAAGTTCCATTAATTCACTGATGAGCTTGATTAATTTATAAACTGTTATAGATTAAACGCTCAGGCAATCGAGTTCGGAATTAACATAAGGGAACCAATTATCTACAACTTCCCTCGAAGGAGTTTGGATTCCATATACGTAGGACATGTTCCCACCACCTATCTCAATGGGCCTCTAAGACATAAGTATTGGGCCTGTCTTAGGACAAACCGTAACCTATGAATCAAAAGGCCCTATTGAAATAGACATGAGTCCATGGCTATTTAGAATTAAGATCAATCTGCATATGATCATCTAATGACACGGTTTAAACTCTTAATTGTAACGGTATATTATTTAAGAGTTTAATCCACATCTGGTCCTGTCTTATGTAATCATATTACATAAAGCGCCTCCATTTTAATGACTACATCGAGTAATCGGATCAAGATTCTTTGCATTCTTAATATTCGGTGGGGCATTACTAGTAGTATTATAGATCGAGAATCCCTATTTTTGATTTACTACGGACAATTTAGTTTATTATCTATAATCTTGATCATCTCTCATATGCTTTATTTTATACTAAGATTATAGTTACATTAATAAACTTGGGATTTTTTTATACTTACTAAATTATACAACACATGTATAAAGAATCAAATATAGAAAATTGTTTTCATGAAGCAGTACAAATTACATGCTTTTAGGGCACCATGCCCAACACCTTCTTCTTCTTCTCTTCTTCTCTACTTCTCTTCTCTCTTTCTCTTCTTCTCCTCTTCTTTTCTCTCTACGTAAATGCCCTAATTCTAAGCCAAAATGGGATATGTTTAAGACCATGTTTGGTCTTATCCATTTTGAGTCCAATTTCCAATTTTAATTGGTCCTTCTCTTTCTATTATTTTGCAGTAAACATTCCATATTCCTGTAACATATGTTTTTTATCTTATGACCTTTAAGTCCTGGATTGGTAAATTACTAATTTACCCTTAACCCTTAAATTAATTCCAGGTTTTTCTTATTTTATTTTTAGCATTATTTTATTCCGAAAAATATACATTTACTTTTATTATACCCTAAACATGTTATAAAGCTGTCAGGGTATAATTTGGGGTATTACAACTCTCCCTCCCTTAAAAGAATTTTGTCTTCAAATTCATACTTGAATCGAATAGTTGTGAATACTGTGCTCTCATAGTTGCTTCTGGATCCCAAGTAGCTTCTTCCCTGCCATGGTGTTGCCAAAGCACTTTTAACAATTGTTTCACCTCTCGAGCCAGAATAGCCTTTGGCTCTTCTTCATATGAAAAGTCTGCTTTGTACCCAGTATATCTTGTCTTGTAGTATGTGCGATCTTACATCATAGCGGTATCTAGGAAACATCGACACATGAAACACATTATGTAATTTAGCGACTACGAAGGTGCCAAAGCGATAATCGAAGGGCCAATTCATTCCAGAATCTCATATGGCCCTATGAACCTCGGACTCAACTTGCCTTTCTTACCAAACTGTAGAATTTTCCTCCACGGCGATACTTTTAAGAAGACCTTGTCTCCCACTTCATATTCAATATCTCTCATCTTTAAATCGGCATATGATTTTTGTCGATCACTAGCCGCCTTTAACCTTTGCCGAATAACTTGTACTTTCTCTTCTGTATCTTTTATTATGTATGGACCAATCATCTTGTGCTCATTCAACTTCGTCCAACATATCGGAGTTCTACATCTCCGACCATATAAAGTTTAAATGCGGTGCCGTACGATACTGCGATAACTATTGTTATAGGCAAATTCCATCAATGGAATATACCTATCCCAACTTCCAGGAAATTCCATGACACAACCTCGAAGCATGTCTTCGAGTACTTGAATCAATCTCTCTAACTATCCATCTGTCTGCGGATGGAATGTTGTACTGAAATTTAGCCTAGTACCCAAGGCTGACTGCAGTTCCTTCCAGAACCTCGATGTAAATCGCGAATCTCTATCCGACACACTAGACAATGGTACACCATGCAATCGTACAATCTCTTTCACGTATAACTCAGCTAGTTAATCCATAGAATAGTCCATCATGACTGGTATAAAAAATGTAGACTTTATGAGCTTATCAACAATCACCCAGACAAAGTCATGTTTCTGTTGTGTGAGGGGAAAACCCGACACAAATTCCATGGTAATGTTATCGCACTTCCATTAAGGAATTGGAAAGGGATTCAACAGACCGGTTGGAACTTGGTGTTAAGTTTTGACTTGTTGACACGTCAAACACTTAGACACGTACTCTGTCACATCTCTTTCATTCCTTTCCAGCAATAATGTTGTTTTAAATCCTGGTACATCTTATTACCTCCAAGATGCATGGTAAATACCGTATTACTTTTTCTTTAGTTCTTTATCATCTGGCACACATAATCTATTATGGAAATAAAAAGTTCCAACTTCTTTTACTGAAAAATCAGACTTATCACCATCTCTAACCATCTGTACCTTTTTCTGTAACTCTACATAATTTTTTTCTGCGCACTTATCATCTTTTGGTTTAAAATAGGTTGTGCTGTTAGTTGAGCCAATATAGCTCCATCATCTGTTAGTCTCCATTCACTGTGTTGAAGTGACATCGGTGCCACTGTCTTTCTACTTAAAGCATCTCCTACCACATTACCTTTTCCGAGGTGGTAATCTATTATACAGTCATAATCATTGAATAACTTTAACCACCTCCGTTGTCTCAAATTTAATTCTTTCTGAGTCAGCAGGTACTTGAGACTCTTGTGATCTATGTAAATTCTACACTTTTCCCCATATAAGTAGTGTCGCCATATTTTCAAAGAACACCTCTTATGACCAACTCTAGGTCATAAATTGGGATAATTTTGTTCATTTACTTTGCATGCATAAGCCCTTTACTTTCCCATCTTGCGTGCTTACATCCCAAACCAATGCCTAAAGCATCACTGTATAGGGTATACTCTTTTCTCGAGGTAGTCAATACTGGTGCTTCAACCATTATTTCTTTTAACTGTTCAAAACTATTCTGACATTTATTTGTCCACTCAAACTTTACTCCTTTCCTGAGTAATTTGGTGAGCAGAGAAGCTATGACGGAGAATCCTTTCACAAATCTTCTATAATATCTGCTAAGCCTAAAGGCTTCTCACCTCGGTTACATTTCGGCGGTTTCAATTTACACTTGACTTTCCGATCTTTATAGGGTCCACTCTTATACCCTCAGTGACCATGATATGACCTGGAAGAAGCTTCCTTTAGCGAAGTCATTTCTTTGAGAGTTTAGCATATAACTTTTTCTCTCTGCGTCTCTCCGTGACTATTCTCAAATGTTGTTCATGTTCCTATGCATCCTTAGAATACACCGGGATGTTGCTCCAGTAGGAACCTGACAAAGGCGATTCACATAGAAATTGGAATACTACATTCATTAAATCCATGAATATTTGTCGGTGCATTAGTCAACCCTAAATGGCGACACCGGGAACTCATAATGGCCATATCGGGTTCACAAATCACGGTTTACCCCGACACATACATCTTTCACTCTTAGCTGATAATACCCTGATCGCAGGTCTATCTTCGAAAAGACACCCGCTCCCTTTAACTAATAAAAGAGATCTTCGATTCTCAGCAATGGGTACCTATTTTTTAATGTCACCTTATTGATTTGCCGATAATCAATGCACGTAGTAAAGTCATATGCTTCTTTTTACATGGAAAATAAGCAATTGCCAGGCTTGGCTCTTGGGTCAGATAAATCCTTTATCCATAAGCTCTTGTAATTGACTCTTTAACCCTTTCAACTACGTTGGAGCCATCTTGTATGGTGCCCTAGACATAGGGGTTGTTCCTGGTACAATTTCTATAAATAAGTCCACCTCCCTCTCAAGGGGAATACCTGGTAACTCTTCAGGGAATACATCTAGAAATTCCCTTACTACTGGAATCTTTTCCACATCAACTTAACCTCTCTTAGAGTCAAGTATCAAGGCCAAGAATGTCTCACAGCCTTTCCTCATAAGTCTCCTAGTTTGCATAGCGGAGATCACATTGGACATTGTGCTTGATCTAATGCCCTGTACTATCACCTAAGACTAGTCAAAGCATCTCAACACTACTGTCTTTTGACCACAATCAATGATGGCTCAGTGTTTAGACAACTAATCCATTCCCATAATCAATTCAAACTCTCGGAATGGTAAGGTTATCAAATCAGCAAGAAACTCTCTTGCTTGAAACAATGGGGCAATTTCTATATACTCTATTCACGCTAATGAAGAGTTTCATGGGTGGCAACACTTGCCAATAGCAGTGGAAAACAAAAAAAATTCCTAACAAAAACCCATCCAAGGACCCCTTGTAGCATCAAATTCGGTTCTACAACAAAGAGAAGGGTGTAGGATTACCTTGTGTATGTTCCAAAGCGAGAAGAGGCTGAGTGGTCGAGGCGACTTTAGACCGAGAGAAGACAAGTCCTACTTTCGCCTCTAACGGTATCCCACCCACGAAGAGTGAAGGCGAAACCTCGAGAGAATATGATATAGGAAAGGGTCCCAAATTCTAGCGAAGTCCCAGATCAGAGGAAGCAAGAAAACACAGGTACTCTCAGGCTACAGAACACCTTCTTAGAGATGAGAGAAAATTGGCTTTTTCTCATGAACTCTTTCAAGTCTCAAAGAGTCATCATATTTTTAGGGTTTCCATAATATTGCTTTTATAGGAAAACCTTATCTTGTGAAATGACCAAAATGCCCCTCACTCTAAGTGATGATAGGTTACACGCATCCCTATGCGTTATGGCGAACTCTGACATGAAGTAGGGGTACAAGACCAAAAGTCTATTATCTCTCTAGTGAGGGCTTTCAGACTCTGAACTCCGCTAATCGTGACATTTCGTTCATGAGGATCCGCTCACCTCATATTTGGATCACATCCAAATCCTTTCCCACACTCTTCTTAGTGTGTGACCCATTAGGTTCCGGTTATGTTGGCCACTTGATTCAACTATTGAATTAAGAAAGTCAAGATTGGTATCTAGCAACACATCATGACCCCCAATTGACCAGAGAGTCAATGGTCAGACTGCATACCCTTCCCATAAACAAATACCATGCAATTCGTCCTTTCACCAATCTATACCCTACTTGGTTCAAAGGATGGACAATGTGTAGCTCCCACTAGACTGGCTATGCCACCCCTAGCCCAAGTGATATTTGATCTTGTCCTTAGATTCATCACTCAACCGTTATGCACTTGAAGACACTCCTCAAGGCATTCTCACTCTGGCTAGAGATTCCTGATAATGATTAAAATGAGGCCTTGGGTATACCCTCCCTCTGTTGGGGAGTGGCGAATCCTTTATTATTTCTCAATTACCTTGAACACCTCAAGCTATTGCCAAAAGTCCTCATCTTGGCGGTACAGAAGGGTAACATGGATTGAGGTCAAGTATCAGATCTTGTCGGGCTAATCGCCCAGGCACCTCAAGTCTAAGGATACTTGCACCATTGCTATGATGAGATAATCATCTACATTTAAATAGATTATCCATATGATTGTCTCATTATAGGTCTCTAATGTACTTAGTTACTCTTAGAAAGCATCCACAAGCCAACTCTAATCAACTCATGATCACAATTTATAAGATCTCTTGCCAGTCCTTTGTCAAGGAGTATGACATGAGGCTGAGCATGTCGGGATCGACAATGTCGGTCTAGTTGATCCTATGACTGAAAGGATAATTTAAACACTAACATAATTGCACATGATAGGAATCTTATTATCGCAGTCCCATCATGATTTCATACATGCTATGTTATATATCATGGACTTCCTTAGCGATTAAAGATCTATATCAATTCAACGTATGAATACCGAATTAACGAAGAAGCCTTACATATTAAATAATATGTTGTGCATACAATAAGTGCTAATGGTGATTGCCTTTAGAGCACTTCTGTAATAAACTCCCACTTGCGTTAAAGCCAATTGCCTTTGTATCTCATACCTTTGGCAAGTTTATGAGAATTGTATTTCTTCTAGGGAAGTGGCTTCGCCAAGAGATCATATGTATTTTGACTAGTGCTCATACCTCTATCTTTACATCAAGATCACCAATGATTTCTCAAATCTAATGCCATCACCTTGAGTACTAGTTTAGACCTTTGATGAGACCGTGGTTCCTTTAGTTTTAGCAATGGCTCCATCGTTATCCCAATGCCCGATGTCGGGATGTTGTATAAGGGCCACTCGTAGTTCATAAATGAACTTACTTGTCTGAACCGCTTCCTTAAGTTGCCGTCGAAAGCAACGATGTACTCTGATTCAGTTATAGAATCCACAATCATCTCTTACTTGGAACTCTTCCAACTGACTGTGTCATCATTCAACGTGAACTTTTAGCCTAATTGAGATTCAGAGTCATCTCCATCAAAGCAACATTTGGTATCTTACTATAAGATCCCCATCTCCTTTAATCAAGAATATTTCCTTAGTCCTTCTTAAGTAATAAAGAATATTCTTAACAGTCACCCGATGACCTTCACTTAAGTCAAACTGATATCTGCTCATGACTCTCAAAGCATATGATACATCAGGTCTAGTACACAATAGAGCGTACATGATTAATCTTATAGCCAAATTATATGGTATCACACTCATGTGTGTCCTCTCATCTTGTGTTTACAGACACAAAGACTTCGAGAGGGTAATCCCACTAGCCAATGGGACATATCCTCTCTTGGACTGCTCCATGCTAAACTTTTTTAGCATCTTTGCTATGTATGTATGCTTTAAAAGACTTAAGCAACCTTCCCGATATATCTCTATAGATCTCTATCCCTAGTATGTAGGTCGCTTCTCCTAAGTCTTTCATGGAGAATGTTCTTGGATAACCATTATATTTATAAATTGTATCTATAATATCATATTGACCAATTTTACCAATGAGACGTCATTTCCACTAAGTAATATATCATCCACAGTACAACATTGGGAACATGACTGTACTCCTCCATACATCTTGTACACACAAGACTCATCCTCATTTTGTGAAAAATCAAACTCTTTGATTTCCACCTTAAATCGGATATTCCAACTCCTAGATGTTTGCTTCAACCCATAAATGGATCTCTGAAGTTTGCATACTTTACTGCCACTTCTAGATATGAAGGCTTCAGGTTGTGTCATATACACTTCCTCGGTTAGGTTTCCATTAAAGAAAGTTGTCTTCACATCCATTTTCCATATCTCATAATCATAATGAGAGGCGATGGCTAGGATTATTCTTATGGATTAAAGCATAGACACTGGACTGAAAGTCTCATCATAATCAACTCCTTGTTTTTGATGATAACCCTTAGCCACAAGCCTAGCTTTATAGGTAATCACATTACCTTCCATGTCCGTCTTCTTCTTGAAGATCCATTTGCATCCTATGGGTTTTATCCCTTCGGGTGCATCAACCAAAGTCCCTCCTTGGTTGATTCACATGGAATCCAGCCTTAACTTTATGGTTTCAAGCCTTGTGCCAAGTTCTGAACTACTCAGAGTTTCATCGTGGGTAGTAGGCTCAACAACCTTTGTGAGCAATTCGATCCACTATTCACTGATGATAAATCTATATTTCTTTGGAACAGTATGTATCCTACTATTAATACGATGTGCTTGTGTTTTTAGAAGGATCAGTTGTTACTTCATCAATTAAATTAATTCAGTTGATTTGTGTCCATTTAAGCACTTTGAACTTCACCAAGCTCATCATTGATCCCACTGTCTTCTCTTAGAAGAAATTATTTCTCTGAGAAGACTGTGTACTTTAAAACAAACAACTTTTGCTCCAAAGTTTTGTAGAAATGATATTCAAAATTTCCTTAGGATATCCTACAAATAGACGCCTTCAGTTTGGCCTCGGCACTTTGTCGACCAGTTCGCCTTCTTTTAAGTAGGATAACCCCCGCGCGCCATTCAGTGAGAAAATAGGGATCCTTGTTAGTCCATATCCCATATGGAGTAACCACAACCGACTTTGATTGGACCTTGTTTAACACTTAAAAAACAGTCTCATGTGCATACACTTAAAGTGACTTTAGTAGATCTGCCTTGCCCAACATTAATTTTACCAAGTCTAACAAGGTTTGATTTGTCCCTTTTTACCACACTATTGTGTTGTGGGGTGTAAGGTGGAGTTCACTTGGATAAAGTATCATTATCCCTAAGATAACCCAGAAACTCTTGGTTTAAGCATTGGCCACTTGGATCTCATCTAAGTGATTTGAAAACCTTTCCATATTGTTTCTTTGCTTCATCTCTGAGTTCTCTGAACTCTTCAAAGAATTCAAATTTGTATCTCGTAAGATGCTAACGGGCTATTGGTGAGCGTGTAAAAGTTGGTAAACATGCGAGCCCGTGCGTGCAAGTATACGAGTCGAGTTCACGCAGTGTAGTTGCTAGTCAAGTGTCGTTCCCACGAAGAGAAGCGTGCTAAGTACTGATTTAGTGACCTAGACAATATTTGGATCCAGTCTTGTAGCGAATTATGAATAAATCAACTAAATTAAAGAAGACCTAATTTTAAAGTTTCTGTTTAAGGTAATGATGAGAAAACCTAGGGTTTGCCGCCTACCGCACCTAATGGACTCACCTAAATAGTGCATTCATTACAATATTCCCTTGATTTATGTTAGTGGGTTGTGTGCTTATAGCAATTCTCTCTGGGGATATAGCATCTATCTCGTAGTGGGGTGTATTACATCTTTGCTTTGACCCTCATTTCAGGAATCTGCCAGATGTCATGACCCTAGTGCTACACTTGGAATACGAGATATCTCTATTCCCTTATTGACCAAGTGTTGTTTTACCCATGTCCCTATGAGTCATCTTCTCTCGATATCAGACTCCTAGCATTAGCATGCCATAATTAGCCAAATAATAGCATGTGAGGTCAGATTCCAGGTAAGCTTGACAGAAATTCATACTCGATATTAAATAAAACCAATTAAAGTATTAATCCATAATGGTGTGGTTAGGGTTAGGCAAAGCCCTGAGAAATGTTAGTTATAAGTGATTTTCATTACAAGGCGAAAGATTTCCAACATCCTGCAATTAGAGAAGAAAAACAAAAATTGTCTTCATGATCCCTCCCAGAACTCCGTCTTCCTGGCTCTCTCTATAAAATGTGCTTTCTTCAGTTTGTCTCGCCCCTTTTGCCTCGAAATGCCGCCCTTTTTATGTTCCGAACTCAGGCCCATGTGAAACAGAAGTATTTTTGAGCTCTGAGCCTGGAAGATCGCTACGCCACAACGAAGGGGGCTTCGCTGCGGCGTACCCAAGGCGACTATCATCTTGCCTTCAGGTTCGCTGCGGTGTAAACCCTTCGGCTGGCACCGAGTCTTCGCCCCCTTGATGAAGGTCTCTACATTCTTAGCGTACTAAAAACCCGATTTGCTGCACTTCTTTGCCGCATTTTCTACTTCGGTTCCTTCCTTCTATTGTTTGCTTCCTTTTTTATTCTGATTTCTCTATGTTCTATGAAATATCATGGTATAGGGGATTAGCACAATATCAGTGAATATAGATAGCCAGATCTTACAAATTGAGAGCATAAAAACACAAAGAATTTGTACTGTAATGTATACGTGATTCACTCCGATCAACACCCTCAAACTTAGCTTCTTGCTTGTCCTCAAGTAAGAACGTACTCTAACTAGGGCACGCAAGGATAAAGCTCAACTAACACTAGCGAGGTCCTAGTTAGCTCACGGCATTAGGCTTTGGAGATCATCCATCCTATGTCCCATGTAGTGGGCAGTGAAGTTAATGACTCCTGGCTAGTTAGCTCACGGCATTAGGCTTTGAAAAGCCCCTCGGACTGTGCCCGGGATTCCGATTGGATGATCCACTTATTATTTTCTCTTTTTTTTTTTTTTTTTCGATATATATATATATATATATATATATATATATATATATATATATATATATATATATTTGGGGCTTAAAGGCGTCTCTTTTTCTAAGGTGTCCACATCACTTGGGTGTTTGCTTCTATGTCACACCGATTCCCGGTCGGCAGGGCCAATAGGCGGATCAAACCGGTCGAGGCGAGACTATATACTGGGACTCTTTACCTGTTTTTTTTTTTTTTTTATAACAGAATCAAAATATCATATACAAAACAAAACTACTACCACCGGAGTGGTGTCCATCAAAATCTATACACATATACTGAGTCCAATTTACATATATAAAAATTGTACTTTTACATTTACAAATCAGAGCGCGGGACATACTGTGATGAACCCCTACTAGTGTGCTGGCCTAGCTGTATGCGGAAGTTTTTGGACGTCTTCTCTTGTACCTACACGGATTAAAAACCCGTGCTAAGCTTTACGCTTAGTGGGAAACATATCTTATAAGTTATACTGGTACACATGCATTTATACTAAATCATAATAAACATCTAACAGTAACAGATATCAGAATCTTTATGAATTCATATAACAGATTTACATACATAATTATCCTTGTAACCAACTTATGATTGTTCAGATCTCTCGTATACGGTACTGAACTTATACTTATAGAAATCTTATACTTACTCTGAGCTTACACTTATAGTAGGACTTATTCTTATTCAGATCTCCGTAGGACACATATTTATACTTATCTCAGTAGGACACATACTTATACTTATCTCAGTAGGACACATACTTATTCGATTCCTCGTATATGTATCGGATCTCCCCAAAGGACATATATATCGGGACTTATCACGATACTTGTCTCGGACTTATAATTATTCGGATCGTAGGGTACGGTGCTTAGACCTTTGCGAGGTACATTCGTACTACAAAACTTATACTGGTACTTTGTATCTTCTACTTGTACTACGGAGCATATCCACGGTCTTCTGGAACTTATACTTGTATTCGCAGAAGCTTGTTGTATTTGGATCTTATACTTGTATTCACGGGCTTATGCTTGTATTTCGGATCTTATTCTTGTATTCGAGATCTTATACTTGTATTCTGGGCTTGCTCGCCTTATTTGGATCACTTATTCTTGTATTTCGGATCTTATACTTGTATTACGAAGCTTATGCTTGTATTTCGGATCTTATTCTTGTATTGCGGATCTTATACTTGTATTACAGAACTTATACCTATATTACCAATACGGAAGTACCACTTAGGTACTACGGGGGTTTACTTATGCAAAAGTACGTGGAGTCTTGCAAAACTATCGCAGTACTTCATGTCTTATACTTGTATTACGGATCTGATACTTGTATTACAGATCATATCCTTGTCTTACGGATCTTATACTTGTATTTCGGAGCTTATTCTTGTATTTCGGATCAGCGGGCCCGAAGCGCGGTGTGTGCCAAATATGCGCTATGTGCTCGAGTGCAGCGTCGCCTCGAAATAATATCGTGTACTCGTGAGTACGGATCTTCGATCCGCGAGGAGACAGTGTAATGACTACAAAGTTACGCTTTTTAGATAGTATACGAGAATAGATGATTCAGGCAGAATTTAGAAGTATAATTTGACTAAACTATTGATTCTAATGAATTTAAGTATTGAAGCCTAGGGTTATATCTCCCCCTGTCACTTTTAATGGATTATTTCTTCAAAATATTATTATTCAATGTATTTATACTTTGTCGATGGCGAGGTGATCTTACTTACAAGATATCCTCTCTCGAGGTATATCTGCCTATCTCATGAATAGAGTTGAGTATATCTCTATCTCAACTCAGTATTCCGCGATGCTTAAACGTTCTAACCCCAAATGCCACCTTCAGGATCGGAATATCTCTATTTCACAGAGATCAGGCGAGAGGAGTACGCTCTATCGAGATCACGGAAAACCTCATCTCTCAAATCTCGGATCTCGGTGTGATTATGCTAATGTTGGCCGAGACATTATCCTTATAATTGAACCCCTACGAAATAGACGGTCTTAACAAATTAATAAACAAGCCCCGAATAATATTATAAAAGATCGAGGCTTTAATCCATGACATATGACGGGGTTCAATATAACCACCCCAAAAATAAATCTAAGAACATGCGATAAAAGATCAAAATGTTTAGTATTAAAAACATAATTCTAATATCCAAAAATAAGACAAAAATAAGAAACAAAGATAAATCCCGCACTTCTAAGTCCTGCGGAATACTCGCTCCGGAATTCGTGCCTTCGCTCGCACGCCTCTCCTCCTCAATTTCGAGTCATTCGACTTTAAAATGATAGGTTCGATGAGTCGACCGTCAGCGACGCTGAGACGCCGCGACGCTTTTCCACGGCTGACTTCTCAGAGATTTACCGCACCCGACGCCGTGACGCCGGGCGCCGCTGACGCAGGACGCCACGGCTAGATCGCCGCAACGTGATGTCAGCTTCCTTGCTCGATCCCCATTGCTCCAAAATTGCTTTCAAAGTCGCTTCTTTTGCTCCAATGCACTGCAAGATCCAAACCAGACACTCAAGTCAGTGGTCTAGCTACAAAAACTATAAAATTACTATCAAATAAACTTAAAAGATGAAAGACCGACACGAGTATAATATGAGTGTTTTAGGCACCATCACACCCCCAAACTTAGCTTCTTGCTTGTCCTCGCTAAAGAATCCGACTTCAAACAGTGACACACACCGACTTCCATCAAAATTAACACTAAGACCGTGTTGCACATGCTGAGAAATAAGGGATCATTTTGGACTGCTTCACACTGCTGCTTTGCTCAAAGTTCACCAAATGCATACAGATATTTGACTTCCGGAAAACTCGATTGAAATAGGTAGAAGTGACTCGTGCACCAAATCCCATGATATTCAATAGCCTTTCCCAAAGCCCCTATGTGCTTATAATGAATGACCTCTAGTATATGCCTAGATTCCGACACCCCCAAACTCGAAGCTCAACTCACCTATTTGAAGAAGCTAACTAGAAAAGGATAGGAACGCACTCCATTTTATTCATGACCAAAGGCCTAGAAACTTCTATGCCTAAAATAAATGGAAGAAAACCTATCACAAGAAGTTTTAGCCGAGTGTTCCCCGTACGGATCCATCGGGTGACTCCCCCACCCGGGCCGTTAAGGCACTGCATTAAATTCCCTTCAACCACCTCGAACACTCAACCAAACTCTAAGGCCCTAGGTTGCGTGAATGATCCATCTTCTGTCCCATGGAAGGCAAAGGAAGTCACCATTCCTACGCTGGCTCAGCATTAGGCTTGACAGCTCCTCAGACTGGGTGGCCCTAGATTCGACTTGATGATCTCGCCTTATTCTTGCGTATACTCTATTTTTGTCATTTGTCTTTTCTTTTTTCACTTTTCTATTGTTTTGTATTTTTTTTCTTTTGTCTTTTGTTTGGGCTCGATGGCAATCCTCTTTGACTGGTGTCCCATCACTTAAATGGTTCGAATCTCCCACAAGCCAACAACTATGAGTCGGTCTCTAGCGCCTATGCATACTCCGAAGGTCATTAGTGTGAGTGATAGGGTTCTTGAGACTGGTTTCTTGACTACCCGTGATTGGTTCACTAATCCTTTTCACCTATTCAACCTAATTACCGAGTATCAAACATTGTATGCATTTGATCATCCATGTCAATAGTGAATTCAGTCAAGTCCAAAAATGATCCTCGACTTTCAACATGGTAATACATACACGATTACCTACACATGCACCACTACATATAAAAATGACCGAACATAAACGCAAAGCAAAACTAACACATAAACCGAAAATAAATGAAACACAACCAATATGTCGAACAAAACAAAACACTACACAACTACCAAAGACAAAACAAAACCTAACAAAACAAAACAACTAAACAAAACAAAACACCATCACCACACTCTAAAACAAAAATGTCCAAAGGTCCCCACCGGCAATAAAACAAAAGTAGAGGAAAAGGACTCCCCCCGTGATCACCGCGGCGGCGGTGGTGGTGGCGGCGGAAAGGCAAGGAGCCGGGCGAGCCGGGCGAGTCGCGCCGGGCCTCGCGCGACTCCCCGCCGATGAAGAATGATGGCCGATTGGCCAGACAAGGTGATATCAAGACGGGAGGGCCTCCAATCTCGCGAGATTTGCGGATCTCGTGCTCCCCGGTCTCATCCTACAATGCATCAAGCGCTTCAGGTGAGAGCACCGGTCCGATCAGTGACCGCGGCCATCCCCAGCTCAAACGAGCACGGGGACGAGATCACGCCAGCCTCCTGCAGAACGCCTGCAGGCCTGCACTGGCTCTGACATCATGCAGCTCATCTCGCCCGAGGGCTCATGACCTAATCATAAACTCAGTCGCGGACACTGTGTGTGTGTCCTGGCCAACGAAAATGGCTCTGTGGCGAGCCAGGTCTTCATTATCGCCGAGGGGGCACCCCCGGCTTGTTTGTACAAGCCAAAGATAAGGAAGGTGCCTCAAGTTCATCTTTTAAATCTTGCCATGGAGGATGGCATCCCCGATAACCCGCCCAACATCAAGGGTATATCCCGTAGATGGCATAGTTTCAAAGACTCTGGCCACAAGGCTACTTCATTACACGTCATCTGAATGAGACGACAAGGATGGAAGGCCGTGCCGCACTAGGAATGAAGGCCAAATGCTTGGCCTTGAAATTGACCGCATGGCCCGCACTATTGATTTTCCACTCTCCCTAATTACTGGTCATCACGAGTATAACTCCTGGTAGCTTCCAGGTGCTCGAGCCAATAATGCCTCAAGTGGACATGCTCGTGATCAGACAATCCATGATCGACCAAGACCAAGTCGCACTACCGTTTCGCACTCTCGACTTTCTTCAAAACATAGGAGGCTTAGATTGGCGCAGAACTCGCACCACCACTCATCGGGTCAGCCGGGATGAGGTGGTCGCACAAAGCACATTGTACTTCTCTACCAAGAATGGTCTAAGGAAGAAATCATCTGTGCGGTGAAACTCCTTCCTTCGGTTTAATGATCGGTTTTGCAAATGGTGCCAAACCGATCAGCGTGCACTCAGATTCACAAACCGCATGATATCAGAAGTGGGCCCGTCCTCACCGGCTCCGACCGCTTACAAATAATTTTTGCCTTCGCTGCACATTAGTCTAGTCTGGAATGTGCGGTGATAGCACCACCGACCTGCACAAAACACAAACACCTAAGTAGAACTACAAGAAATCGAAACTAACTAATTTCCTGACTAAACACCCTAATAAACCTAGTGTGAACCGAAATCGGCACCTACCAAACCCCTAGACCACTCCTGAAAGCAAATGTACCCTAGAAGACCACACCCAAGCTAGAACCGAGCACAGTGTGGTGAAAATGCGACAATGACTCGAACCATGAGATGATGCACTGCAGGCGTACAATGGTGGCCTAGAGAATCCAGAGGCCTCCGACCGCTGTGAAAGAGGGCTCCTGGGCAGTCCAAGTGAGGCAAAAAGCGCAGAAGGCTAGGGTTTCGTAGTGAAGTGTGGAGATGCAAGAGCTGCAAATGAACTGGCCGCTTAAATAAGTAACGCCGCTGAAGGAGGGGCAACGCCGCTAATGCGACAAAGAGTGAAATTAACAACGCCGCGACGCGCATAAGATTAACGCCGCGACGCAAGGATAGAGAGTCAGCGAAATCCACGCCGCAACGTTAGAAACCACGCCGCGACGCGGATAGAAAGGATACACCTGACGTCGCTGACGTTGGGAGCCACGCCGCTGACGTGACGCAGAGGGTCACTCACGTCGCTGACGCGACAGAGGCTATGGATCAGTAATAAATTTGTGCACATTGATGATCTCTTGATCCGGAAACCCTCCCCACTCGTACTTGTGACTTTATGGACTTGTAATGCACAAATTAACGAATCCTCCTACTCACGTGATTCGCAGGTTCCTAAATTAAACAAACAAGTAGAAACACCGGGACACGAGAAAGCTAGTGAACCCTATATCATCAAAATAAACAATAGAAATTGAACTAAGAAAAGGAAAAGCTTAAGAAACACTCAGGGTTACCTCCCAAGAAGCTATGTTTAATGTCGTTAGCTCGACGACCGAATCTTAACGCAGGTGATATGCTTAAGAAATCGAATGCTTACGCATCTCCCTATGTCTACACTCAATGCTCAAGGCGGAAATATTCTTCGATCATCCCTTCCTATCTCGTTGTCTTTCCAGGCGTGGAATAGGCTTATTCAGGTTTTTCGCATCGCCTTGCAAACTCTCTCGGTAATGAAGTCATGAGATATCTTCATTTGATCATTACATGGGTGCTTCGGGTTGGAAGACATGGAAATCGACCTCGCCTCCTCGACTCTAGTCTGAAAGTTCACCTTCTTGCACATTGATTCAGCTTTTCCCGTGGCTAGGAAATGTCTACCAAGTATGACGGGACCGAGTCACCTCTCCCTCCATGTCCGTAATGACAAAGTCTCACTGGAAGCCGACGAATAACTTACCAACTTTTACTAGCACATTTTCGACTACACTGAGGGTGTCAGCATGACTCATCCGCAAGTCAGACTGATTGTGGTCTATTCTGCTCTTCTCCCAACTTTAGCCTTTTAAACACGAGTGGCATCAAGTTGATGCTCGCTCCAAGTCACATAAGGCTTTTCCGATACTCCATTCCCTATAGAGAAATCTGTGATAGCAATTCTATCTTGACCAAGTTTCGGGAAGCTTCTTACAGATGGCACCGCATTCCCGCAAGGTGATGGTCCCATACTCTTCCACTTCTTCTTACTTGCCAAGATCTTTTCATGAATTTCATAATCCTGGCATATTCTACCGCTTCCAAAAAGGTATGTTAATATGTAGTTTCTCAAGATATCAAGAAATCCTGCGGAAATCGCTTCTTAACTTACCTTTCTTCAATTCGAGGATACGGAATATATTTCATATTAATCAAGCTGTCTCATCCCCAACTTTGTTGTCCTTGACCGCTGTCGTATCTCTGCATGCTCTGGGCTTGTATCCTGTCTTGGAAATGACCCGATCATGTCCTTATTTTCTAGTTCCTCGTATCACCGGCCAGCCCCAAGTTTCAATTCTCTTCCACTTTAGAGTGATGGCTCGAGTACTTTTCCTTCTCGCTCAGCTACCTCTAATTGCTCGGGCAATGATCTCAACTCGCTTTTGCCAACAGATCGCCATTCGCCCATTTGAACCCCTCCAAATTTCTAACTCAGGCGCTTAATTGTTCAATCAAGGTTCGTCGCATATTCGCCTCGGGTCTCATCTATGAAGGCAGAGCCGAGGTCGCATTTGTGTGCGGCTTGCTCTTAAATCCAACTTTTTCTAAAGGATGGTTCAATTGGGTCTGTCTTGACAACTATTGCTCGATTATTCCGCCACCCATATCCTTGATTGTTCAATTTACTCGGTTCGATTATTACGCCTACCGCCCTAATTCTCGATTTTGATAATCTGCTTCTATACGGCCCCGTGGGCCGTCGTGATTGATCTCCGATTAAACCCGACACGCATCGAGCTCGCCACCGTAGGGTTTCCGACCGACATTCCGTGTCACAGCGGTCCACCACAGATCCACATAACCCCACGGGTCGGTCCGACGGGCGTCACGGCTCCTCGTCGTCATTTAACTGCGAGTCACCGCGCACATGATTCACCAGATTGTCGACCTCATTATCCGCGTGCCACCCACCGCATTTACTGTGTGTAGCCTTCTCTCTAGGCCATCGACAGTGTTGGTCGCAAAGATCTCTAAGATTTCCATAAGATCGTCTATGGTTTTCACGTTGCTCCTCCAAATTCAAGCATCAATCATTGTTCTACTTGCATTTCTCGCACTATTATAGAAGGTGACTTGCATCCATCCGGTTAGCTCAAGGGTAGGGCACTTCCGCAATAATTCATGAATTGCCCCATGCCTCGCCAGTTCTCCTCTTAGTCATTCAAAGGTATCGATCTCGCACAAGTCATGGGCAATTTTCGGCGAAATAATCCAATGTAAATTTTGCACTAAATCATTCCATGTAAAGGATTGAATCCGGTGGTCGATCGTTAGCCGTTGTTAGTTCTATCCCAGTGAAAGTGGGAACAACTGTGAATCTGTAGCTTCTTCAAGAACTCCGCAGACTATAGTAATGCAACTTTGGCAGAAGTTAGTCAAATGGCCATGTTCGGTTTCACGGGTAGTCTATGGAATAAGATATTCTCAAGCATCCAGACTGCGGATCGACTTCACCAAATTGCTCGCTTGAATAGGTGGCCGTCTGATAGCTGTCTGAACAACAGTTGGTGGTAATACGAACTCATCTAATAGCATGAAAGGATCATCCGCCGCATAAGTGGCCCGTGCTTCGATTCTTCCGCGATTCCCGCCATTTCATTTCCGTGGTTCAAATTGCTCAATGCCAAGATCTTGTTCTTCGGTTTTCCATGACTATTGGATTTCTAATCGCTCGTTTCTCCCGTTTCGCGCACTTGTGCGTAAGTCTTTCGGTTCGTGATCAAAATGTGTTGATTAATTTGATCTCGATATCGCATGTACTCATCAAACCTACACTCCGCAATAACACACGAACCAACAAAACCAAATTACCAGACTTGTAAAGATAGAACAAAACAAAAGTAAAGAAAATTTCAGAGTAATATCTATTTGCTTAATTCTCTATATCAATTTAAACATGTCCTCGGCAACGGCGCCAAAAACTTGACAGGCCGAAAACGCAGTGTGTAAAATGTACGCCTATGTGCTCAAGTGCACGCGTCGCCCCAAGTAATATAGTGTACTCGTGGTACGGATATCGATCCACAGGGACAGGTGTATTGACTACAAAGGTTCTGCTTTTTAGATAATATCTGAATAGATGATTCTAGGCAAGAATTTAAGTATATGAAATTTGACTAAACTATTGATTCTAATGAATTTCTCGTATCAAGCCTAGGTTATCTCCCCTCGTCACTTTTAATGGACTATTTCTTCAAAATATTATTATTCAACGATTATACTTGTCGATGGCGAGGTGATCTTACTTACAAGACATCCTCCTCGAGGTATATCCGCCTATCTCACACGTAGCCGAGCATATCTCTATCTCAACTCGCATTCCGCGATGCCAACGTCTAACCCCAAATGCCACCTTCAGATCTAATATCTCTATTTACCTAATCAATCAAGGTCAGTTTATCCGCATCCTCGAAAACCCTCATCTCTCGAATCTCGATTCTCCAGCAGATTATGCTAATGTTGGCCGACATTATCATATAATTGAACTACGTAAATGGGAAAGCAGATGTAATAAATGAAACAATCGAATAATATAAAAGATCAAACTTTTAATCCATCAACATATGACATGGTTCAATATAACCCTTGTAGTCAAATCTGTAACATACCGAAAGTGAAAAGATCAAAATGTTTAGTATTAAAACATAATTCTAATATCCAAAATAAGAAACAAGATAAATCCCGCACTTCTCGGTCCGCGGTCACCGTCCGAATTCGTGTTCTTCGCTCGTACGCCCCTCCTCAATTTCTGAGTCATTTGTACTTTAAATGATAGGGTTCGATTCGAGCCGACGTCAAGACGCTGGTAACGTCATGACGGTTGAGACGCCGCCACGCTGAGACGCCGCGACGCTTCCACTTGTCGACTGCGACACAATTCGACGTCGTGACGCCAGGGCGCCGCGACGCGGACGCCGCGACGCTGGACGTCAGAACGCCGACGCCGCAACGCGGTCAGCCGCTCGCTTCCGATCCCATTGCTCCAAAATTGCTCAAAAGTCGCTTTCGGCCCAATGCACTGCAGATCCAAACCGCGTATACCAAGTCATGGTCTAGCCACAAAAACTATAAAATTACTATCAAATAAACAAAAAGATGAAAGACCGACGCGAGTATAATATGAGTGTTTTAGGCACTCATCAGGATCTTATTCTTGTATTTCGGATCTTATACTTGTATTACGGATCTTATACTTGTCTTACGGATCTTATACTTGTATTTCAGAGCTTATTCTTGTATTTAGGAGCTTATTCTTGTATTGCGGATCTTATACTTGTATTACGGATCTTATACTTGTCTTACGGATCTTATACTTGTATTTTAGAGCTTATTATTGTATTTCAGATCTTTTACTTGTTCAAATACTCTTCCTAACTGCTTTCTTCTTTTCACGCTCAAGCCAGGATTTCTCATATGGCTATAGAATCTCGACATTCACAACAGATTCAAATATTAACCCGTCCCGTTTGTCATTCAAGATCAATGTGATCTCACATTCAATATCGCAATCCCACATATTACTATAGAAGTCGACATTCACGCATGCATTCATTGTTGAATCCCCGTCCCTGCTTATCATTCAAGAGTACGATTTCGTGATTTAATAAAGAAGGGATTCACTTACTATAATTGACATTCACTATGCATTCGAGAGGGAATTTGGCTATGTTTGTCATTTAATAGCACAGATTCATTATTTAACCTTGCAATCTCACATACGGCTATAGAAGTTGATATTCACGATGCATTCGCTTGTTGAATTCATTCCATTTGTCATTCAAGAGCAAATGTGATATCGCATGGAACAGACGTAACGCCCGCCCACGTAATGTATGTTTAGCACTACAGAGGGCCAAAGCACCGACGAACGTTGGCATTCATTCATTCATGTATTTCATATCATTCGTTATCTTTTCTGGATTATATGTGATAATAATCATATATAATTTAACCACATTATGTGTTCATGACATATTACATTTCATGTTCATGTTCATGTTTCAGTTCGTTTTCATTTTTCATATCATATTCATGTTTCATGAACACATCTATACATATTCCATTTCCTATATTTTTCCTGTTTCATGTCTGTTGCATACGACATTTCATATACTTGTACAATAGGATGCCTATGTACACACACATCCTTCATGTATTCTTGTTCCTCTATGAATCTACTTTACTTAGAAATTGGAATCATTCCAATTGAATCATCCAAACTCAAGTTGTATTGCGATTCTCACGCCAAACTACCATTTTGCTCCATATTACCAGAACAAATGAAGACCCGGTTATTTATACTCCTTTGAATCTAAGGTACTAAGGATTCTTCTCCAACTGGAATCACTCAAATCGGAGCACTGAAACTCAAGATACGTCCCAAACAACCAGGACTACTCTATGTTCAAAGCAGAACTAGAAATTGGTTTGAACATAGCCCCACTTTGAGTGAATTTTTGGGCCACATAGAATCAGAATTTGAAGGTGCCTATTTGAGGTTATTTTGTTTTCCTTGAAGTCTAGTTTAACTAGCAACTTGAATCACTCAAATCGGATAAGAAATGACCAAGTTATGGCCAAAATACGAACAGTAGTCTGAATAGATATCAAGACGGCATCGTACCTGCATCAGCATCAATGATGTATCATTTACACTGGTACCACTGCTTCGTACCGTAATTAATTTCGAAATTTCCAAGAAAATGTGGTTTTTCTCCCATTTTTCCATATTTTGCTACCCAAATCAACTCAATAGTCAATATACACATCAAAACCACTCCATATTCATCTTGTAACCTCTATTATACTCAAATCATCTTTCAATATTTATCTTACACCAAAACCCTATCATGAATTCCTCCCAAAACAACTCTAAAATGGGTCATAACCTCAAAGGGAGGATTTCATATTCTTCTTGTACCATTTAGGTTTTACCCACCTTACTTTCAATAATTTTAGGGTTAGGATGAAATCCTAACAAAACCCTAGGTTTGGGGACAAGCTACTAACCATCCAATAGCATGGAAATTCATACAAACTTTAGAATTCCATACTTCATGTTAGATTCCATACAAAAATCCAAAGATCCATACCTTTTTGCATTATCCTTTCTTCTTCTCTTCTCTTCTTCTTCTCTTCCTTCCTTCTTTCTCTCTTTTTCCTCTCTTCTCTTCTCTTTCTCTACATCTGTCTCTCAAAAATGAGAGACATTCAATCGCTTTTATCCATATTTTTGAAGTTAAGGCCATGTTCTGCCAAGACAAATAAAACCCATTTTTGGTTTTTAAGTCTCTAATTGCCTTTACACATAACCTCTTCTATTTGCATTTCATTTTCACATTTTATACATTAACCCTCAGTATTTCCTTTGCACCACTAGGTCCTCAAGTGGTAAATTACATATTTACCCTTTGCTCTCATTTTAATTTCCGGGTCTATCGTTTTATTTCCAAAAAATTCCATTTAGCTTATAATATACCCTAAACATGTTCGAAAACTACTAGGGTATATTTCGGGGTATTACATCCTAAGGTTCATAAAACTCTTGCATGGTGAGTCTGGAATCAAAGCATACCCCGGAGATCACGTGTGTGTGTGTGTGCATGATAGCCTACTTCAAGAATTGATTTCTTAAGATCTAAAAGGGGCGGCCAGTCATGGTTTTTCTCGATGTTATACAATGCAAATTCACTGTCAAAACAAACCTTGGGTCCTCTATTCACTGAACACAAAGCCGCACTTTCATGACTCGTTTGTAATCATGGTCAACTAAAGCTAAGAACAATTAAAACTAAATCTGGAAGTCACCATATCATAATTTTGCCAAATGAAAATATGTTGGTACATAGGGACAAGGCTCGGTCTTTATAAATGCTAAAACACACTAAAACAACTAGAATGCTTTAACATAGTCAAAAAACCTAAAAGACATAAAAGAGCACAAAGTAACAAAAAAATATAGAATCAAAATAAGCAAAATAACTCTGAGCCTACCGAGCCTACCCATATACCCACACATATACCCTCAAACTTAAAACTAACAGTATCCTCACTAACAAAAAGAAAAAGACAATAAAGGCCAAGAGATACGTCCCAGATCATCGCGGTGTGGGCGGCGGCTGGGTGTGAAAAGAGAGGAGTCACTGGGCCATCAGGTGATTCGTCCTCGGGCCGAGAAAATGGAGGTCATCTCCGCTCTGATGGTGTCCATGTCCTGACTCAGGGCAACCCGATGCTCCTGAGATTGATCCCAATAGGCGTCAAACCATGTGGTAAGCGCATGAATCTAATCTACGAGGGACTAAGTCGAACTGAAGGGGACCTCAAGGTCGCTGGCCCATCGGTCGCCATTAATCGGGTGGCTACAAGGACATCATCGCTCGCCTCATAACTGGTCTCCATCCAAAGCTCCCATCTCTTGCCCCGCAACAGATCTGGTTGCGCCGCCAGATCAGCCTCCCACGCCCAACATCGGGACTCCCCGGCCACTGGTATAATGAGTGATCGGGTGAGAGGAGTGGATCGCGTTCGGCAGGCCATTTACTGTCGACTCAATCAACCCCCGCTCAATGACTGACCCGATGTTGAACTGGAAACCCTAGGTCATAGCGTACAAGAGGATCGTCTTATCCTTTGTAACTATACTGAGATGCAAGGTAGGCTTAATTTTAACAATAAAAAAATTGTACCAAACCTTAGCTACGAACGTGAGGGACTGCATCTGAAAGGTGGTGAACTCGTCGGACGATGGATGGCGCCCACGTTCCCGCCCGGCGAGCTCCCGCATCAAGCCTCATAGTCTCAGGTCCACAATAGTGCCCAGATTCACACCGTTGTCATCCTCACAGCGGAAAACCCAGTCGATGGCCTGGCGCTAAAATAGACCCACTCGCCCCGCATGAAGACAAATGGCATAACCTTAGCGGCGTGTCAGAGTGGAACTCCCGCACGACGGCTACCCTGGGATCGGGGGCACAAAGTGTCCGCAACCACGGTTTTGTGGCGGTGAAGTTGGAAGAACGATCGAGGTGGAAACCTCATTCGGGAACAAATGAATCCGCTGAACAAAGACTCATGATAGACTCGCCACCTCGAGATGAATCGACGCGGGATCGGGTCCGGAGGAGGTACAGCATAGGTGGAGCCGAGCTGTCGCTTGGTCGATGATTTCCTAGGGGCTATGGTGGGCGATGTTCACAGAGCTGCAAAACACAAACCGATGAAGGCAAAGAAAATCACGGAGGGAAAATGAAACGTACCAAATGAGTTTTTATAAGTTGCCTGAATATGCGTCGCTCGCCGCTGCGAAGATCTCTTCGGGCAACAAGAAGAGTGCCCACGAGGCGCGAGATACCGGGCTGCCACGCAGACCGAAAGTGGGCAAGGGGCTTCTCAGAGGTGAAGGGTTCTCCGCCGTTTCGGACTAAAAAGTTATACCGCAAAAAAATTGTACCTACTACGCAGCGGCATAGAGACCTACGTTGTTGTGTACCATAAGGTATGGACATGGGGTTTTTTTGTTTTAAAAACACGAATTTTGACCCTCTAACATGTAAATCCCTCAGTGGTTGTGCTTGCACCCTTTGGTATCCTTGAAAAACTCACAAACACATTAAAAACCAACAAAAGCAAGTATTCCAAAACAAAAAGTAAACCAAAATAAAAAATACTACTATTTTAACAGAGAAGGTGATCTCACAATACTTGGGTTGCCTCCCAAGAAGCGCTATGTTTAACATCATTAGCTCGACCTTCCTGCAACGTACAGCATTCAGAGCATAAAACAAATAACTAAACTGATGGTGACCTTTCGCACATTTACTATCCTGCTCCAAGCGGGCGCAGGATGGTGTCTTGTCTTCCAAGATTCTACCTCTCACGCGGTATGTCATCCTTTAACATGTTCATTACCTTCTCGTCTTGGGTTCACCTCTGAGTTGCTAGGTAATGATCCATGCTACCTCTCAGTCAACAATGTGGCCATTTGGCCTATTTGCACTTCTCTAGGTTTCTCGAAGGTCAGCCCCTTGATTCTCGCTAGCCATGGATTGGTTCAGAATCACGAGCCTCGATTTTGGAAACGTGGCCTCGCCTCATTCATAAATGTGCCATGGGAAGTCATCAAATGAGCCAAGGCTCTTCTGTAAATCCACTTTCTTCTCGTATTACTGCCATCATGAAGTGGTGGCATACTATTCTAGTTGTTCCTCCAGCCATAGTTCTGGTTGTTCTGATTATTCTAGTTACCTCTCCAACCCTAACCTTGATTCCGATTCTAGTACCTATTCTGATATGTATTACCTCCATACTGTCCCTATTGTTGTTGATTCTGCTGATTCACATACTATGCTTGCTCCACTGTCATTTGTCCTGACTGACAATCTATAGTACTGTGCTATCCTCCACAAGACTCACAAATCTCCCAAGGATTATTCACCACATTCACCGTATTTCCTGGTCGCTTTATAACTCAGAGTTGCTAGTTAATCGCACATATGGTTTACCAAATTACTGAGAACTTCTGTGTCTGCTCCCGCTAAGGGCTTCCTAGGTGCTGATCTATCTCAAGGCCACTGATTAGAATTAGTGGTTGTATCCTCTAATATCTCATAAGCTCGACCAGAGTCTTTTCATCGTGGCACGCCTCGCCGAGGCATCAACGTATCACCGAAGTGACCGCTTAAACATTATAAATGTGTGCACCTGCATCCACCTAGTCAACCTGTGGTGTGGACATTTCCTCAATAACTCATGAAATCTCTCCCAAGCCTCGGCCAAATTCTCCCCCTCAAATTGTCCAATCGTGTTAATTTTCAGACCAACTCAAGGTTACTTTACGTAATATCCAATCCGGTTGAAACATAAATGCAAGAGGGAATTTTAAAAATTTTATCCCCTTAACTCACCAAGGATCACATGCGTTTCATAAAACCGAAGGAAGGATCAACTAAACTTACCTCTTGTAGATCGATTCGCCAAGCCTTCAAAGTCTCAAGGGCTCGGTTTATTCGATCTTCAAAGGTGCCGCTTCGAAAGCGACCACCCTCTACAAGTATCCACACACCAACAACAATGAACGATCTTGTTGAATGCTAGTTCAGTTTGTTTTCTCAAAACTAAATTAGGTCTCTCTGCTTTGGCTGTTTCCAGAGTAAAAGACTAATACCTAGTAAGATATATGTCTCACATATATATATATATATATATATATATATATATAGTTCTCAGTATTTTTGTCAAAAACTAATTTTGATATTATTATATATTTAAAACTCTTTAAATAATAAATAATTTAATTAAAACCCTTATCGATAAGGAAACGAATTTATATTATTGTATATTTAAAATTCCTTTAATAATAACAATTGAAATTCAAATCCTTATCGAGATAAGAAACGAATTTATTTATATTAATATATATTTAAACTCTTTTAAATAATAACAATTTAAATTCAAATCCTTATAGATAAAGAAGCAATTTATATTATTATATATTTAAAACTCTTTTTAATAATATAATTTAAATTCAAATCATATCGAGGATAAGGAAAGCAAAATTTATTATATTGTCTATATTTAAACTCCTTTTAGCTTCCCTTCTGAATTGGCACCTTTATCAATAAGAAAATACTTGGCAAATTAATTATTTGCTATAATTTTAAATCACAATTTAAAGTTTCTCAAATTAGAATTAATTTAAATAACAACTAATTATTATTTGTAATTTAAAATAATCTCATCATTTTAAAATTACTACAGAGAGTGAAAAACCATAACGATTGTGTCGTTCTTAATATATAGGCCCTATAGGTTCAATTAACATTGTGATGAGCCTAAATCACATTTGATCCTACAAGTCATAAGTATTGGCCTCTAGCAGGAACATTGTGACTTCTGAGTTAAATGAAAAGCTTATGATTGAAGAACAATATAAATATAGCTAATGACATAATCCTTTTGTCTCATGATATCTTGATAGAATATAAGGCATGGGCAAAGTCAACCTTATATCGTTCTATCTTTGATTACTCGAAACCCAATTAGACTGACTAAACAAATGACATTGATCTCCATCAATTCATTTGAGCACGGCCATGCATTTCTCGGCCTCAATTGTCGAGGGACCCAGATATCTCTTATAATAAGAGGGACAAATTCCATCTTAATCGTCATATCTCACTACATACCTATTATGTTCAAGTATAACCTTTATAGTCATCCGATTAAAGACAACGCTTGATTATATCAAAAACACAATATCTCTTATGTTGAGAACTATAGCGATCTCAGTCGTAATGACACCTGTAATTATTAGAGATTAACTTAGCGGTTTTTGATCCATGACACCCCAAGATCTAGTCTGGTCCAATATTTGTTCTCAAATAAATAGATATAAATTTGATTTGTATCTATACACATATTCATCCCATGAATATTTAATCAAACTTTATACTAATCTTAATCATTGTTATTCCCATAACAATAACCGATTAGGGACAATTAGAATAATTAATAACATTATTCAAGGACATTATATATAATAAACAATAAAATCATCATAATAATAAATTCACAAATAGTCAAATATTCATGTCCATACAATGAGTCAGAGCACTATTGCTAACACCAACCTGTGCGATCTTTGCGCGGGAAATTTGGTTAGAAATTTCAAAGACTAGGTCATTCCAACAGGTGATGGAATCCTGGTTGGTTAGTCAACCAACGCTTCACGACCACTGGGCGACAAGAGAACAGATCTAACCGAGAGCTCTCATAATTCCCATTATACTTGACGTGTCAGCACTTCAAAAACCGGGTCGAGCAGACTGGATTCTCAAGGTAAGCCATGAAATCAGATAGTCAGGAGCATTTGGCGAGTTACCCTTTCGCCCAAGTTGTTCGCTTGAATGGGTGGTCTTCGTATAGCTAACTGAACAACTGTAGGTGGTAAGGCGAACTCCTCAAGTAGCATGTGAGGATTCTCAGGTTGTACAAAAGATCGGGTGGCCTGATCTCTATAATTCTGTCCATTTTGCTCCACCTGTGGTTCATTCCTTCCTTGGAATTGCCCCTCATCCTCTTGATTCTGCATGATTTCAACTTGAGTTGTGCGTGCTTCTCTGCGTAATCGATGTAATGTCCGTTCTAGTTCAGGATCGAATGGAAGTAATTCCCTGCGATCTTTTCTTTGCATGCACACTAAATGCTTTCCCCGAATTACTCAGATAGAAGGCGAGACCAAGTAATAAAGACAGATGAACAAGGCATAACGCCTAAAATGACAAATAATAATAAATAAATAAATAAACTAAATAAAATAAAATTGATCCAAAGTACAATCTATGGCACAGTTGTCAATATTAACACTAAACTTCTCCTCGACAACGGCCCCAAAACTCGACGCCATCATGGTATCGCTGTGTTTCGGTAAAAATGCGCCCGCGCGCCGCAAGTATACGCCACAGTTCACGAAGTAGCGGCGTCGGGCGTCATTCCCATCACAGGTAAGCATGCTAAGTACTGGATTTAGTGACCTAGACAACATTTGATCCGTTTTAGAGTAAATTATGAATAACCACAAATTAAAGAAGACGATCTAAGTTTCGTTTAAGGTAATGATGAGAAAACTCAGGTTTTGCCTTCGCCTACCGCACCTAATGGATTTCACCTAAATAGTGCATCTATTTAATATTCATATGATTTATGTTAACGGGTTGATCGTGCTTACAAGCTATTCTCTCTCAAGATATAACTGCCTATCTCGCTAGTGGGGTGTATTGCATCTCGCTTCGAATTTCGACTCCAAGATGTGATGAATGTGTAAACTCGGTGCTACACTGGGAATGCCGGATATCTCTATTCCTCGACACCAAGAAATGACCATGTCCTATGAGTCATCTTTCCGATATCAGACTCTAGCATTAGCATGCCATAATTAGCTGTAGCAGTGTAGATAAATTCGTGGAGTAAAACAACCATAGAAATTCATATCGATATTAAATAAAACCAATTAAAGTATTAATCCATAATGGTGCGGTTATGACAAAACCCTAGAGAGAAAAGTTAGTTCATAGTGATTTTCATTGCAAACTGAAAGATTTCCAACATCAATATCGACCAGAGGCGAAATAATGAAGAAGTCGCTCTTCGCTGATCTCCTGACCGTCTTCACCCACCCTCTCATCCGCCTCTACTTTTCAACTGCCTGCTCTTGCCTCAAAAATGTCATTTCTTTTATATTCAACTCAGCCCATCAATGGCCTAGAAAATCTGATTTTTGAGCCTTCATTTTAGAACAGAAAGATCCCACCACGCGGTGAAGTTGGCCACACGGCGTACTCCAAGGCAACTATCATCTTGCCTTCAGTTCGCAGCGCGCACCCCCTTCATCATAAAAGCCGTCACACGTTGAAGGTCTCCTCATTGGTTTGTACCGTGACGATCATCGCGACTTTGCCATTTTTCTGCTTTGGTTCTTCCATTCTATTGTTAGCTTCTTTTTTATTCATTCAGAATTATGAAATATCATGGCATAGGGATTAAAGTAATATCGTTGAATATGAATGTGAATCATGCACTGAAATATAAAAACACGACTTGGTAATTATAATGCATAAGATTCACTCCGATCAGATGCAAGTACCTAATCATGAATGATCATCGATGAAGGTAATGAAGTAGACGAAACCACCTCTGGCATTAATGGACAGGGACCACAAACATCATAATGTATAGGTTTTAATGGTCCACAATCAAGTTCACTCCTTCACATAAAAGGCAATCCTGTCATCTTTGCCTAACAAGCAAGATTCACAGTTGTCAAATGATTCACAATTAAATGACACCAAGCTACCACAATTGTGCAACTCAATCATGTGTCTCTCATTTGCAAGGCGAAGGCTACAATGCCATGTGTGAGATGATTTCAGATTATCTCTCTTTGGTCCCTATTGCTGTTGTTGATTAAATTGGAATGAACATATCCAATATGTAATTCCCATTGCTTTAATATTCCACAAGCATAATTGACATCGTAATGTAACAACCATTGTCACAAAATTACATAAAACCCTTTTTGTTGAAACATGAAACTAAAACATTGTTCTTCACAATGTCAGAGATACAAAGAATCTTTCCACTTAAACAAAAACACTAGGAGGTCTTAAAAACATAAGTCCTAATGGCAAGAATCATACAACCTCTAATCTATTACCAACCTAAAGGTCGACTCTCCCTTTGTGAGCTTCCTTGGGCCCCGTGAAACCCATATGTATGAGCCACAACTAGTATCGCATACCCATATGTTGTTAGGAGAAACAATATTAACCGTAATGACATAAATACCTGAAGATGATGGTGCATCACATGCCACCTTGTTCTTCGACTCCAAGTAAGCCTTGCAGTTCCTCTTCTAATGGTCATCTTGACAACAATGGTAGAAAATACTCTTTAAGGAAGTCTCTCTCAGGGTAGTCTCTTTGCCTTTCTTCTTATCCATTTTTCCCCCAGCCATTTTGAGCACGTTGATCAATTCGGGTATGGTAGGTATTTTATGGACCAACTCATAGTCAAGCACAAACTCTGTAAACCGTCGTTGCCAAAATTAAGGTCTATACCCAATTCGTGATCTATCCAATGACCCAATTGATCCAACCTTCAATGCGATTGTACATCAAGAACACGCACCGAGACGTCCCATCTCCATCTTGAACCAAAAGAAGTTCTACACTTCAACCCTTCAAGGGCCGCTTGTTTATTATGCAATGATCCCTAGATGGCGACTATAAATATGCATCTGGTCCAGCAATTCTCCAACTCAGATATGGAGGTGTGATAATCAATCCCGCCTCGCACTATCAACTAAGCATTTTTATATGCCCTCCGAACACTTTCAAAGACAAGAAATGGGATCCAGGATTGTCTCAAAGAATGACATAGGCTATTTTTTCTTCTTTGAGAACTATTTTCAAATTCTTCAGCCAATCCAAGAAGTTAGGCCCGGTCAATATTTTTTCATCCATTACTGCTTATGACGTTCATACATTCGTTGACATGGTTTGATCATAACTCAGATGTAAAAAGTCATGTCGAATGTACTTAAAATGTATAATTATTATGGCTTGATAATTAGTCATTATGGCTCCCACTATTTTATTGCGAATCCATAGCCCTCACTATTTATCCAAGAGAACCTATATGGAGGTTCTCCTAGCGGGTCGATGTTCAATATCATCGAGAATCACCTTAGGGTTGCCCAACAAGTCATCTCAGGTCAAAAAGGTAGGTATCCTTGATCATACCAATTGCATTCGTACGCAATTAAGGAATCCAATGTCACTTCGACTAACCTTGGGGTTAGCCCAACAAGCCATCTTGGATAAATAATTATTCCAATTTACAATGCGATGCAACTATCGAATCCAGTGCAACCAATTGTTGATTTGTGCACTATCACTGGGTTATCAACTCATGATACGTGTACATCTTATGCATACTGACCCAACTGTGTCTCTATTCAACATTAACCTTAAGGTTAGCCCAACAAGCTAATGAGTCTAATTAAGGCTAGCGCACCAATCGGGAAAACTCATTTCCATGGATAGAACATGCTCTTGTAGAGGAAGGCTTGGGGTTAGCCCAACAACCTCAATCTCCAAAAGGAACTCTGGTTCACACCATATTAGCAGAAGACGTTAGCCTTAATACTAATAATGGAGGGTTTTCTTTAGTTAAGTCTCATCTTTCTCATTAGCATCCATTATCCATTCATCTCATGAAATTCTAAGGATAGGAATTTAACTATATGTCAGACATGATATTCTAAGACTAATCTACGAGCCATAATGGAATTGACTAGGTCAAACTAGGGATATGCATCGATTATTACAACTCCTTTAAAATAAATCAAATTTACACCAAAGTCTTCTTCTGGTTCCTTCTCCACACAAATCTTTTCCTCTTTTCAGATCTCTCACTAACGATCCCTAATCCCAGAATTATAATTACATGCATTTAATAAGAATAACCTCAAGTTGGCATTTGAGGGGGAATTAGATGAGAAGAGAAGTACATAGAGAAATTAGAGAGAGGCAGGGACACGCATGCCCTATTTATCCAAGAAGAAATAACAATCAAATGCAGTATGCTCAATCACCATTAGGCAAAGTCCATAATCATCCCTCATGCTAACATACACCCTTAAACATGCATTCTCTAATGCAATCCATTGAAAGTTGAAGGTAATGGTACCCTATGATTTCTGGGTGGCACATTAAAGGTTTTTCAACACTTGAAATAAAATTGATCCATTTTGTTTTGTTCAACATTTGAACAATGACCTCAATTCAACACTTGAACTAAAATTTTCCTATATCCAATTCATTCAACACTTGAACAAATCTAATTCAAAATCTTGAATCATGAACCCGATTCAACTTCTTGAATCATAAATCCTATTTAACTCTCTAATTGGTTCAACTACTTGATCCATTATCCAGATTCAACTTTTGAACTGTAATTTTTCCAAAAGGGCGTTTTTCTCCAAAATTCTCTCTTAGGTAATTTCAACATGGTTTTTTGAAATCCATGATTCACGAAATTTTAAAGTTGAACGATTCAGTTTTAACTAGCACATTTCTATTTCAAACACATAAGAGTGGCGTGTTCAAAACTTGTGCAAAACCATACAAGAAAGGAAATGAAATAAGCACGTCATGAACATCAAAATATCGCTGACATCGCCAAGTCAGCAAATGCCGAATGATCGCTAGATAGTCAGCCGCCACGACGCTGAAATGTCGCCAGCATTGTGAGGGTTCGTAACTCCACCGCCGCTCTTCACGGCCACGACGCTGGCACGCCCTGTCCGCGAAAGTCACGCACGTCAAAGCGACGCTGGGGAGTGTTTGACTAAAACGTCATGTCAAGTCACTTCACGTCATGTCATTTTTAACTCACACATTTCTATTTCAAACACATAAGAGTGGCGCGTTCTAAACTTTTGCAAAACCATACAAGAAAGGAAATGAACAAGGCACCAAAGCAGCCCTTCAACGCCACGCACGCCATCACGCCAGACGCCGAAACGCCGCGCGACGCCATCACGCGGCGGTCGTAACGCCGCGATTATCAGAAGGGTTCAAAACCCACCGCTACCACGCCTTGACATTGGCACGTCCTTACGCAAAAACGTCACCACATCACAACGTTGGGAGTGTTTGACTCAAACGTCATGTCAAGTCACTTCCAATCACGTCACGTCACGTCACGTCACATCATTGAAACGTCGTGATGTTGGGCGCCAACGTCCTGACGTTGCAGGAAATTTATGAGCAACGTCGTGACGTTGGGCATAAACGTGGCGACATTGTTGGGTTTTCCAGCGACGGGAAAGTTGTAAAAATCAAATCTTTAGGACTTTTACTCACTTCCAAGTTGTTCCTTCTTCATATTAATCATCCTAGCTCATCTAATGACCATATACTTAAAGATCAACATTGGATCTAAACCTTTTCATACCAAAAATCTCATTTTTGAAACTTTTGAAAACATAGGTACCAAATACTAAAAACTCTCAACAATAAACCGATTTTGATGCACACAAGGTTGCTTTGATACCATTTAAGGGTTTCGTGGGTGGCAACACTTCCCAATAGCAACGAAAAACTAAAAAAATTCCCAACAAAAAATCATCCAAGGACCCCTTGTAGCATCAAATCCGGTTCTACAACAAAGAGAAGGGTGTAAGATTACCTTGTGTCGGTTCCAAAACCGAGCTAGTGGTTGGGCCAGCTTTAGACCGAAGCGAACCAAGTCCTAGGTTCACCTCTAACGGTATCCACATGAAGAGTGAATCCATTACTGGATTCCAATCATCACCAATCAAATGTAAGAAAATGAAGAGCAGACCAGAAAGAGTGAGAGAAACCCAAATTTAGCTTCAATCTTTGTCTCAACAAAGAACGCAATCAATCTCTCGTTAGGCATCCAAATTTTCAATATAATGAAAATCTGCTTAAAACTACTCTAAGATCTATTAAAATCAACATCTCGCAGCATTCAAGAAAATGGGCAGCTTGTAGAGAACCCCATGAGAGGCAAAGTGTTCTCCCACCTTCCCATCCTAAAAACCTTAAAAAAATGAGTATTTATAGTCCTAGGTGAAATGGGCTTGGAAAACAAGCCAAAATATTTCATTTTCGCCTTTTTGTTTTTCTAGCTTATGTCGCAACATAGTTTTTTCCGCAGAAGAGATAGTTTTTCTCTGTCACTGATATAGTTTTCTATGTCATGATGAGCAATTTTTCTCTATTGCAACATAAAACCATGTCGCTAGCAGGAGCTCATAAAGAAAAAACTGCCGCGCATAGTTTTTTTATGTTGTGATGAAGTAGTTTACAGCGACATAAAACTGGCCCAACTTGACGGCTATAACTTTGTTTTAACTCGGATTTGGGCGTGCGAGGCCGCGGAAAGCTCTTTGAATTTAGAATGTAACCATGGGTAGATTTGAACCATTTGATTCTCTAGATGATACAGAAAAATTTATCTTCTCAATGACGCACTGTAAGACATCCGATTAACTCTCTTTTTGGAAACATTTTGCCTCTTTTTTTACTAAATCATTTGCTTTCCATAAAAAATCCTGCAAAATCAAGTTTAGAAGAAATGTTATGAGCTTTAAATGAATATGGATATAAAATGCTCAAAATAGCATGTGAAATGAACTTAAAACATAGATGAGTTTTACACTCATCACTCGCAGCCGCGCCTCGTAGGTATAGACTGATCCATTATCCTAGATCAGGCCCCCTCATCCTCTATGCTGAATCGTCACCTTGACCTACCTCGATCTCTCTGCCTAAGGTAGTGTAATCAAAATAATTTTCTTACGATCATTATCCTCACTCTTCGGGACACCGTGTTATCAAATGATCGTTGCTTCCCACAGAAACACCCTCCGTCAATAACCCAGTCACCCAAAATGCCTTCTTTGGAAATGAGGGCACCTCGGGGATTTCTCCATAAATGTAAGGCTCTACCCGAACTAGGTGCCGCATTGGACCCTTGCCTTCTACCTCGTAGCCGAACTGTGACTCATTGAGCCGGAGACCCTCAGCTCTTTCCCGAGGGAGACGGGCCCTCTAGAAAAACTTCTTCTATAGAGAACTTTCTGTTGCTCATTTCAGCCCTACTTTCCTTGGGTACTTGGACTAACTGATAGAAATTCACCTGTTGGAGAGAAGTCATAGGTGCCAAATATCTCTTGTGGAATCATGAAGTCCATCCTCAAATTGCTTACACCGAAATGCCTCGGTGAAGACCAACTCCGGTACATACTTGCTGAGATGACTAAATTCTTTCTCATATTCAGCCATCGATAAGTTCATTTGCTTCAAATTCAAGAACTATTTCCACTTGGACTCCCTATATCCAACGATTTCTGGCTCCTAACTGACAAAGAACCTCAAGTCGGGATTCGAACTGACTTCTCAACACTAGCTTCACCAATCATATGCTCTCACTTTGGGCTGCAAGATTGCACGATACTCTCCCACTAAGAGTGGGCATCTAACTTCCTCCAATATTCTTTGCAACTTTTCTAACCAGAATTGGGCTTATTAAATTCTTTTCCATGTCATTCCATGGAATTCCTCAGCCCCATGTCTTCTTACCATGTCAATCGAGGCTTTTAGAGTTATCAATCTTTCCAATACCAGAGTCATGTCCTGAGATATCCTCAGGAAAACTTCATTTGGCTTAACAAGGGCGTGACTCTTTCGACAAATCTAAGGGTCGGCGAGTAATCCCCGATTCTAAGGGTTAACACTACCGCTTTCTTCACTGGATTTGAAGATAATCCATCTATACAAAACAGTACATCCACATCAAAGTCAACACATTACTAAACACATGCTTTTTTAATCTATACTTCATTTAGAATAAATTAAACTCAGTTTTCCAAAACGCCAAACTAGGTTCTGGGTTAATTACTAACTAGTAGCATCAATTACTACTTAAAATTGTAAACACTCAGATAATATTTTTTTTTACTATAACTTGTTCATTCATATGTCGTTAAACATTTAACTTGAAATATATTATGTAGCAAATGATTACAAATATATTCAAACTCCATAAATGAGAGTGTTCCAAACAGATACAATTTTACATTGTTTACAAAAAAAAACAAATACATATACAAAATAGACTAGAGGCTCCTGGCACTTAGTATTGTGTTGACCTTGAAGGTCATGGATTGTCCTATTATAGTTCTTCTTATACCTACACTGATGAAATGACCATATGTTTATAGCTTATGGGAAATAATACTGCATTTGACTTGATATATCATCACATCGCATAATAAGGATATATTATTATTTATACATATCATTTACACATATTTATACATATCTCATACTTACTATATCATGTTTCATTTCTGTACATTGTTTGAGATTTTTACCATTTTTTATACTTTGCTTCGTTTCTTACACAAAGATAATTTATCATCACATAGCAGTGCTATGCTTCTCATATCATATCATTTATCATATTCATGTCATTTGGTAATATTCTTGTCATTTGTTTTATATTTCATACCCGCATATACCTTATGGATACAGAAACTATATACGATATGTTGTTATCTCACGAGAATGACCTCTATAAGGGTCTGAAGTTGTTACTGTACAAAGATAATGACATCTTTAAGGGCTCAAGGCGCTGTAATGGATCTAATCAGAAGACTGATCTGATGCCAGAACCTCAGAACCTGGTTTGAGGTGCCTGAATCATCCTCTACCAAACCCATGCACAACTGATTTGTCTATATTTCATGAGATATCCAGAACTTAACATTATGGCATCCATAATCATATATGATCAAAGATCATTACTTTATCTAAGTATTTTCATGTACTTCAGATACTATCAACTATTTCTTACAAACAGAGCTTCCTTTTAGACAATTCTTCGGTACAATGGGGTCCAAATTTGAAGACACTTATTTCAAGGAGATTCGTTTCTCCTAGAAGTCTAGTTAATATGAATTTTTGGAATCACTAAGGCTGATGAGTGAAAACTCGACTATGGCCTAACAAATGAACCACTCTAATGTCAAAACACTATAATAATTGTGTCATAACCCAGCAATAATTACAAAACATATTCAACTCATAAATGGGAGTGAACTTAATCAGATACAAATCTTGCATTGTTTTTAAAAAAACAAATACATATACAAAATAGACCATAGAGGTTCCCAAGTAATCTCAGACGCGCCTGACTTTGGCCGCACGGATTGCTCTGATTTGATAGCTCCTTCTTCCTGCACCCACACAGAAGAACACCCAGCAAGCTTATAGCTTAGTGAAATAATACTGTGGAATCACCTCTAAGGTGATCCTCACATCGCTAGACACAAGATATATATTTCATATTGATATCATTTTACATGTTTATACATATCTCATACTTATCATATCATGTTTCATTTTCTTATCATTGTTCAGATATTTCTACCATTTTACACTTTATTTCTTGTTTCGCTGGCAAGATAATTTATCATCACATAGCGTTGCTATGCTTCTCATATCATAATACGATCATATCTATAATATTTGGTATATTCTGTCATTTGTTTTTATGTTTCATACCGTGATATATCTTAGAAGTGGTGGATACACATGAAATATATAGTCGATATTTATCATCAGATCATAATGACCTCATATGGCCTAAAGCTTGTTATCATTGTACAAAGACAATGACATCTTTAAGGGCCCGAAGGCTACCAGAATACCCAAATGTATTAATTGATCAAAGATGCCAAACTTATCCCTAAGAAGTGCCCATCATCCCTCTACCAGTCTTCTGCGTAATAACCATTTTATTTCATTTTCAAGACATATCTCATATCCCCAACAACTATTGTTATCCAGAATCATATACGTTATTTAGCTTATCATTTACTCTTATCTCCTTGCATTTTTATGTATTTCGTATATTATCAACTATTTCCTTACAAATAGAACCCTTTTTAGACAAATTTTGGTGCTATAACCAAATTTGAAGACACTTCTATTTCAAGAAGATTTGTTCTGTAGTTTAGTTTGCTCGCCCCGACTTTGAATCACTTAAATTGCATTTGAAATGAAACTCAACTTATACTTAAACAAATCCAGACTACTCCACGTCAAACAGGTCCAACCGTGTTTTACAAACTTAGCTCCTTTCGACTAATTTGGGTGCAATCGGGTACAAATTTGCATGTTCTATTTCAAGGAGATTATTTTAATGCTAGAAGTCTAATTTACTAAAAATTCTGAATCACCTGAATTTGGATAGATACGCCAAGTTATGGTCAAACAACTAGGAATTAATTTCGTCACGTCAAAACATAACCAACTGTGTCATGCAATCCAAATTTCCTTGATAATTTTCAGAAAACGAGGTCCAATTCTGCATACACTCATTTCACGGAGATTTGTTCTCCTAGGGAAGTCTAGTTTACTCCATAATTTGAATCACTCAAGCTCTACTTAAAGAATGGCTGTTTATTGCCAAAAAATCATGAAGTTTAAAAACTAACAAGATCTCCTCTAAACCTAACATTTTCTATACAAATTTTTCCTTCTATTAAGTGACCATAAACAAACCAACATTTGTAAGTTAGGGTTTTCCTAACCCATATACAAAGAAAGAGGTTGGTACCCTAACTCGCATGGAATTCCATAAAATCGATACATTATTATTCTCAAATTCCTTAATTATATCCATACTCTTAAAAAGCTTAATTTTTCTTCTCTTCTCCCTTCCTTTCTTTCTTCCTTCTTCTCTTTCTTCTTCTTCTCTCTTCCTCCTTCTTTCTCTCACCATGACGCTCTTCTAATTATAGTTCAAAATTTATAATGCTACATCACGTTGTTTATCCATTTTTACCAATTTTCCATTTACACGGTCCTTCCTCTTTCTATTATTTGTAATCAACTTATTTCATATTCCTACTTAAAGAGATATAATCTTTTCATTCACATCTTTACAAATTCCTGACGTAAATACTTAATTTATCATCAATTTTTGATTAATTTCGGTTTTGCTTATTTTATTTTTAGCTTTATTTATTCTAAAACATATACATTTTTATTATACCCTAAACATGCTATAAACTGTGCGATAATTTTGAAAGACATGTTGCTCCAAGGATTTTGGGTGATATGGGACTTGGCAATACAACAAGTTGTAAACCCCAATCTTATGCAAAATCGAATATCTTGTAGACAGAATAGATGAGTGTAAATTGTTCTTTTGTAGCCAAGATGAGTACTTACCCTTTGTGAGGAATGAGACCATTGTCTCTACGGAAGGTTGGGCCTATGATCCCTTAGTATCTAGGAGAGGTATTGGTTGATGACAGAAGGAGAGAAGTCAAAATGGTGGCCCCGCACAAAAACTTTCTGGAAATCAAGGCTTATGGGATCACCCATCCCTTTTGTCATATTGGAATAAAACTCCAAAAACAATTTGCTTGACATTGGGACCCAATTTAGTGACCGTGTCCAGCACATTCAATTCCCCTAACAAAGCAACAACATTGGTTGATTCAAAATCCTTTTGATGAAGTTTCGTTCGGGAATAAAGGACCGTTTTCATAACTTTGAATGAAAAACGGATAGAAAGATATTAGATGACTCGGAACCTATTGCAGCAACTCTTGCGGCATTGTGTTTTCGACGATTCCGGGTGCTAGAAGGCGCTGCTAAACTTGTTGCATCAACTCTTGAGGCGTTTCGTTTCTAATGGGTCTTGGTGTTGGAAGGGGATGCAAAGGATCGGCGTTTTTTAACTGAAGGATCAAATCTGGGGGATTTCTACCATCTGCTGGTTAAACTGTTTTCTGTCGTGTCGAAGCAAATGGTTGAAATGAGACGCGACAGCAGCAAAAATTTCTTCTTTTGCCTCTCCGTTATGACTGAACGAAGCCTCTATTTTAGGCTCCACATCAATGGTTTTCCTTCGTTTCTCCTTTATCAGACGGAGAAAACATCATTGTTTGCCTTTTTCGAATGACAACCCTTCCCGACTGAATGGAAACCATGGAAGAGCAAAAAAAAATTATGATTTTTAGGGCAAACAATCAAAGAGAGAGAGAGAGTGGATGAGAGACGATAAGGTAGTAAGTGGGGCTGGTGCATACCTCTCCTAAATTTTGAACTTCCCAAATTTGATTAAGGGAAGTTCCACCCACTAAGGCAATTGAGCCCACAACGGCCTAAGAAGCGAAAAAAATAGAGAAATATAAAAATATTGACTTTTCTTTTTCTGGACTAAAAATTCGAATTTCCAAAGGATAAAGCATTTGCAAATACCCCAAATCTTCAAAAAATATCCCTGCTATGCCGTGAATGATGCTTTCGAAATGGTGGAGAGAATCACATTAATTAGGGTGAACACTTCACACTTTTGCAGGTAGAGATCTCTACTTTTTCCCTTTTCGAACTCAACTTAATGAAGGTGGTCAGAGAACACAAAGTCCTAGGGAAGATCTGAGAGTTTCAAACCGAGGCCATCAAGACCTTTAGTGAAGATGACAGCTACTTGATGTTATGTGGGAATGTGGCTGAACTCAATTATTTTGTCTGCAACCAAGCTTTTGATAAAATGATTGTATGTCGATATGCTCGGTTCGTGAATGTCGAAAAGGGTTTTTGGAGATATTGATTGCGTTGATGTTTTAATAGTATAGTGTCATACCAGATGATGCAACATCTTGTGAAACACCATAGTCTTGTAGCATACTTTTCATCCAGATAAGTTGTGAATAGCTGCTTCCCTCAACAATATATCATTGTTGAGAGATATGCAATCTATTTTTCAAACTAAGACCAAGCAGCATTAAGGAAGAAACATCCACCCGCATTTTGTCTCATCATCCAGTTTCCAGCCCAATCACCCATCAAGATTGTTGTAGAGTCATGGAATACTCACTGCCTAATTTTGCTACTCGCTTACATACGTGATAATTTTCTTGGATCGCAATCAAGTACTTTCCTAGGAGGCTTATATTATACATTCCACACTATAACATAAATTATGGTTACAGATAAAGTGGCTTCAATCATGATTTGATATAGGGTTTGATCTACAACCTTTCCTTCTTCACCACGAGAGATTTTCTCATGAGTTCCAATAGGTGTTCTTCATATTGTAGATTCTAGACCAGAATTTCAATCCAAGTTTCTAGCATTGTTTGGTTTACATGAAGGTCCCATGATCTTATCTATCTTACTTGAAACTCAGGAAGTAGGCCAATTCCTCCTACTGCACTTATTTCTCTGTCTCTAAGTACTACAGCTGCACAAAGATCCGTCTCGTAACGTGGCACCAAAGACTATGTCATCTACATAGATTTGGGCCACAATTGTATCGTCGTTGCATCTTTTTATGAAAAGATTTTGATCTACTCCCCCTCAAGAGTATCCCTTCCTAACTAGAAATGCAGTTAACCTTTCATACCAAGCTCTATGAGCTTGTTTCAACTTGTACAGAGCCTTCTTTAGTTTCCTAAGCAAGTGGGTGATGAGGACATCATTTAGCTCTTATCGCACCCCACTAAGGCTATCCTATGATTATACGGCAGCATGTTCCAGAATGATGGATGACAACTACACGTCACACACCCCCAGCTAACCGCACTGGGGACAACTGGTCACAAGAGAAGAATTTTATTGAATCAAATACATCATTTGACTCACTATATCAGAGACTTAGCACTGGTGTGTGAGGTCCTAAAGGATAACAGAGGGATCCACATAGCCTCTTACTCCAAGAGTCCCCAAACTATTACCACAAGTCCTAAACGACACTCAATTTGAAATCATATCTTACCTTGGTGTTTGATGTTTACCCCTTTTGATCATCATGGTGGGAGGCAAGGATCAACCAAACCCTGAGATTGGAGGGTCTACTCACTCATGGCTAGTGTGCAAGCATCCATGGGGTGTGAAGACATCTAAAAATGTGCACGAGAATGAAAGAAAAGAAAAACTTTATCAAAAGATTGAAAATTCTCGATAACAAGGCATGAATTCGTTTTTTTATCAATCCACCTATAGATAAGGGATGGAATTACATCTTCAACATTAGGCGTGTTAATATGATCCAAATCAAAAAGATACCACCTGAGGACGCTACATCCATACACCTGAGTGAGAACTTCCCAACACTATATAGTACCATGTTTCTTCAACCTAGTAGACACTTTTTAAAGCCGTGAGGGTCCCTTAGACTCGAAGCGGACAATATCTACATGGTTGGGTCGAGTCATTACAAATGGTATCAGAGTCTATCCCCGACCCCAATGTGAGGATCTGTTTCGTTTGGCCCCATAATCCTATGGGACACAACGAGGACGCTAGGGCCTCATAGGGGTGTTTCGTCACATCCCACATGATAGTGAGAACTTCCTGAAGACTATATAGTGATTAATTTCTCAGAACGCCTAAAAATACCCTATAATTTTTATAATAATTTTATTATATATTCCGGGTATAAATTGAGCCAAACTTGGGTCTTTCAAGGAAAATCTGATAGTCTGTTGTCTGTGAAAAGTGAAATGAATATGAGCATATGATTGTCATTTATGCTAAATGGGAAATTGATTGAACCCGGAAATAAACCCAAGTGAAAAAGGGAAAATTTGGAATTTGTAAAATAAGGACCTAAGGGTCAAGAATAGAATAAGCTTGAATGCAAAAGTGAATTTAATGATAAATGAAAGTACAATGAAGATCAAAAAGGAGAAAAATAAGAAATGGAAATTTGTGTGTAAGCCAAACATGGCCTTACACTTAAAATGGGAAATAAGACAAAAAGTGGTCTTAGAATGCTCATTTTTGGAGCACAAACCGTATTTGAGAGAATAGAGTGAGAGGAGAAGCTATCAAGAAGAAGTTATCTTGGTGTGATTTCTTTCCATTCATTTCTTCTAAATGATCAAGCATCTTGGGTGAAGGAGATTCATGAGGATTTTAAGCTAAGAAACAAACCCTAGATTTCTTTAAATGGTTTAAGTTAGAAAACTAATCCATCCATGGGTTTTGCTCATGGTTGGTTTAGGATGGTATTTGAATGCCATTTCAAGTGACTTCTAGAGTTTCATTGAGATTTTTAGTGATTTTTGGAAGAAATCGCAAAAATGAGCAAGGAGGAAAATCTGGGCAAAGTTCCCTTTCACTACGCTACGGCGAAGCTGCCTTCATCACGGCAAGGCCGAAGGCCAAAAGGCTACCCTGGGTTCGCTAAGATATCTTGCTACGCCATTGTTGTAGCACTGGGCGCTACCGCGGCAGGACACCGTCACATAGGCAAAATTTGGATTTTGTCGAGCACTGATTCATACAATCGATTGTTTAGGAACCCTAATAAACGATTAATGGGGGTTCAATTAAAAATGAAACTAAGTGAAAAATGTACCGTACCTCGACGATATTCGTTAAGTGTGATTAGTGCTAATTCACTAAATGTGATGTGTGTGGTTTGCTAAGGATCGGTGAGGATCACCTAACCTAGGATCGAGATTGAAGGCAAGCCAAAAAGAAAGAGAAAGATTGGTTTGTTCTACTTTTTCTTGTTCTTGTTTCAAAATTTGAAATGTTTATTCTAAATGCATAAGAAAAGCATATTGATTTGTTTAATTTGATTAGAACGTTTGTATTGATTATTGAAATGAAATGTTTATACAAATGTACATATTATACTGTATTTTGATATAAAGGATTTGAACGCCCTTAATAGAATGTTAACCATTTAATTCGCATTAAGGATATATTGGTATACCAATAAGGGTCAAATTAGCAGTACTGCAAACAAATATAATGATGTGTCATCCGAATAAAGAAACAAGACAGATTTCAGAGCGCTCTATGAATCATTTTTAATAATCAAATAAAGAAACAAATGGATCAGATCGTGTTATAAAATTGTTTTATACCGACCGTTCAACGGACCGTGCCAATGACTCGGTTATCCTTATAATTAAACATATGTTAAATTCGTTAAGGGCATAACTGAATTGATAAATTAGAATTGAAAAGCATGATTGCAATTGAAATGAAAAGAGCATTGTGAAATGCATGATTTGGTTATAAATGATTTATTGCATATGAAAGTGTATATTTAGGATGATCAATGAACCATAAATGATTGTATATGAAATAAGTATATGTATTATATTGACATTGATCATCCAAAAAGATTTGAAAGTTCTGTTTAGTAAAATTTCATGATTTGATTTAAATCGAAATGTAATAATGGAATTTTTGCATGAAAATTAGTTAGCTGACAGCTATCAATGCGTTGTGTACCAAGTGAATAGGGACAAAAGCAAGGACGCCAGAGCGCTGGGTTGGCAAGAAAGAATTATGAGGCGTTTACATGCATTCACTCCATTGTTTTGAACATGGATATTTTATAAAAACAATTTGAACTTTGAACATCTATTTTATAAATCATTTTGAAAAGGCATAGATTGCTTTCATAGTAAATGTATTTTTTTAAATGTAAATGTTTATGGGCTTACCCTAAATTGAAACCGCTTTCGCAAAGATTTGAGAACGAAAATGTTTATATGAATAAATGGATTTGCTTGATGGGTTCCGGGTCACGTCCTGGGGTTTTAACCCGCCAACCTGGCTCGGGACTGGGGCTGGGTCGCGCATGACCTCGCAACCTAGTAGATGCCGCTTTAAAATGTGAGGGCCTCTTAAGGCATAATATCTACATGGTTAGGCTGGGTCGTTACATGAGGTGCTCAAGGATATCTTGAATACTGATCCTATACTTTGACTTTGATCCATGCTACCCCTTAAAGGTCGCTCTTTGGGTGATGATCGAGTATGGTTTGAGGTATTCAAAGGTAAATGAGTATCAATTAAAGGATTCACCACAGCTGATATGAGGGTATACCTATGGCCTCTTGTAAAGATCATTACTTAGGAATCTCTAGCCATAGTGAAAATGTCTTGAAGAGAGTCTTCAATGACGTGACTGATGAGTAATGAGTCTTCAAGACAAGGACTTTTATCACTTGGGCTAGATGTGACATAGTCCGTCTAGAGGGACCTACACTTAGTACATGCTCTAAACCAAGTAGGGTATAGTTGGTGAAAGGACGAATTACGTGGTAATTATCTATGGAAGGGTTAGCAATCAAACCACTTACTCTCTAGTCAATTGGGGTTTATGATGTGTTGCCAGATCTTCACTATGACTCGTTTTAATCTAATAGTTGAATCAAGTGACCAACATAGCCAAGAACCTAATGGGTCACACACTTACAAGATGAAGACTTGATATAAAACATACTTGGATATGATCCAATTACGAGGGCCTTGATTTTAGGGAATAGACCGCTTTGGGATTAATGGAATCCTGTAACTAAAAGGACTCATTTAGAGAATGGGATAGGCTTAAGCTTGCTCATTGACTTAAAGCCTATAAGGGAGCATACTACCATGCATGGAGATGCATATAACATATTCCTTCTAAAGTAAGGCCCTTTTGGTCATTTGAAAGGTTAGGTTTCTCATATAAATATGATATGGGAGAAACCTCAAAACCTAAGTGAAAAAGGGAAACCCTAGTCTAGAAACCAAGAGATGTTCTTATGAGTTTTTCTCTTGTTCTTGAGAAGAACAACCAAGAAGAAGAGAGGTTTGTGGGTATCAAATTAGGTTCTCTTCCTCCCTTATTAAGACCAACCTTGGCTAGCACCGAGCTTGCTCTCAACTCTGTTTCCTTAGAGGTTTACGGGTCTTGTCTTCATGTGGATATCGTTAGAGATGAACCTAGTACTTGGTTCTTTTCTGGTCAAGCTGCAAACAACTTCCAAGAGCAGATCTTCAAAGGTATAAGATACTTTTTCCTTTTGCTTTGGTTTGTAATCCTTTTGATGTGCTAAGAAGGTCTAAGGGAGGTGTCATGCCCCGATCCACCACCTAGGCGGATAAAGGGGGTGCGAGACTATACTGTAACTCTTTACCTGCTTTTTTAGACGTTGGTGGGCCCAAGTCTTATAACTGAATCAAAATATCATATAAAAGGATACAAAATAAAACTACCACCGTAGTAGCTTACAAAGACTAACACATACACCCGAAGTCCCAGGTATTTACATATACATATACAAAACTGATATTTACATTTACATAATCGAGGTAGAACCTACTCAGTGATGAACCCCTACTAGTATGTCGGCCTGGAAGATGAAGATCGCGAACGTCCTTCTCTATACCTACACGGATTAAAACCCGTGCTAAGCTTTATGCTTAGTGGGAAACATATAACTTATACGTATACACATGCATTGATACACACTTACAGTAAACATAATAACAATAACAAATATACAAACGCAGATATCAGGATCTTTATGAATTCATATACCAAACTTATACATATACTTGTATTTATAGCAGATTTATACTTATTCAGATCTCACGTAGGAGTTACAGAGCTTATGCTTAGCTTAAGGTACCCGTAGGTACTACAGAGCTTATGCTTATCTTGAGGTACTCGTAGGTACTACAGAGCTTATGCTTTACCTTATTCATTATTCAGACTCTTATCATATAACCATTTGACTACCTAGACCAGTAATAAGGAATAAGTAGGACACAGCCATTGGCACCCAAAGGCAATTCCAGACAAGATCGAGGTGTCGTGAGTACGTGCTGGAGTGTCAAAAGACCGATCGAGACGCGCTCTCGCCTGACGCAATGGCGTTAGAAGACAGCAGGAGTGCCAAGCATCGATCAAAGACGCGCCTACCCATCGCAATGTATGTCGGGAGTACTGAAGCGTGATGGCCGGGCATTAATCGAGACTTGCTTGCCCACGTAACAGAAGTGTCGCAGCACCAGCAGGAGTGCCGAAACATCAAAGACGTACCTCGCCCATCGCAATGTGTATGTCGTAATATTCAATATCCGTCTTAGGCAGTCCTACAATTATATATGTTCAGGAACTTACTATCTCTTCATGGGGGCATGAAGTTTGCCAACATCTTCGCCTCGAGGGCGAGGTACAGTCTAATTTTTCCTTCACTTTACTTTACAAACATGTATGGACGTTTTCATACACTTATAGGGTCCTCATTAGTTCAATAGACAAGTCCTCGAAGCAACGGAATAACAAAACAAAACCAAAGACAAATAATTTTCTATATAGGAATATGGCTACGCCTGAACTCGAGGTTGGTAAAAATTTTCCTTTACCACGCCTCAAAGATGGACATGCCACGCCGTGGCGTGACCTCCGCCTAGAGGGAAACCTTACCGCTGGCGTAGAGCCCCGACATTGCCCAGATTTTTTATCATGTTGTCCATCTTTCTAAAAACCCAACCAAAAAGCCTCAAATACTCCAAAAGCATCACCAAAACAACTCTCAAATGTATTCTAACCCAACCAAACCTAAACATAGAGATTAATTAGGGTTTTTTTCCAAACCCAAACTTAAGTAAGTTAGGTTAACTTCCTAACACCCACACATGTATCCCTACATCTTAGACCAAGAATCCATACTTAAAGTCCAACAATCCATACTCAAGGGGAGATTCCTTAATCATCTTATACAAAATAGGGTATTACCAACTCAACTTTCAACAAATCTAGGGTTAGGATGGATTCCTAACTAAACCTTAGAAATTGAACAAACTAAAATCCATACAAAACCCAAAGCAAATTCAAAAAAAACCATAGCAAGTCCAAACAAGTATCCAAACCTTTCCTGGCTTCCTCTTTCTTCTTCTCTTCTTCCCTTCTTCTTCTCCTTCAAGGGTATGAACTCTCCCAACATGAGAGACTCAACTTGTCTTATCCCATTTGTCTAATTTCCCTTTTATTGCTCTTTGGTCCTTCATCTCTCCTCTATTTGCACCACAAGTTATTCATATTTCCATAATAGCATATCATCTTCTTATATTATGACTTTTGTATCCTATTTTAACAAATTCCACTTTTACCCTTATATCTTGTATAAATTCCGGTTTCAAATTACACGTTTTGGGTAATTTTTGAATACTAGTACTTTAGATTATACCCACACACCCTAAATATAAATGAAACGAATTAGGTATATTTCGGGGTGTTACAGGAGGGATTCAATAAAAAAATTTGTTTAATCCACTATGCTACAATGCTCTTTGCATTGAGGGAATCCTGGGTCAATTTTCTTCATTTGGTTTTTGAAGTAAAACTTATTTCTTGATTTATATGTGGATGACATTTTACTTGCAACCAACGATAAGGGATTGATGCATGCAAACATTTCTGTCCAAAATCCTGAGGTGAAATATAAGGTGTAAGGAGGGTCTTATGTCACTTATTAAGATCCATAGAGATAAATCTCACAGTATTTTAGGTCTATCACAAGAAACCTATATTAGCAAAGTTTTGGAGAGATTTCAGATGAAGGATTGATCACCAAGTGTTGCTCCCATTGCAAAGGGCAGTAAGTTAAGTTTAAATCAATGCTCAAAAAACGATTTAGAAAAGGAATCCATGAAGAATATTCCATATACTTTAGTAGTTGGAAGCCTTATGTATACTCAGGTTTGTACAAGACCTGATACTGCATTTGTAGTTTAAGTGGTAGGGCAATATCAAAGTGATCCAAGTATAGACCACTAAAGAGCTAAAAAGCAAGTCATAAGGTATCTGGAAGGAACTAAGCATAAATATCCATTTCCAACTCCAAATTGGCATCTTCTCCATATTTGGAGATGATGGGGCCCACTTTTTGGAGTTCCAACTCCAACCAACAATCTCCATTTTCAACTCCAAATCACTATTTATTCTTCAAATCTTTATTTTTTCAAATTAGAATATAGTAATATGATATATGAAATACTTTTATTTTTATTTAAATATAAATATAAAATTATATTAAATAAATAAATTTCTAATAAATAAAAATATATTAAAACCCTAAAAATTCATTTTAAATTGATAAATATTATATTATAGAGCATCATATTACATTAGAAAATAAAGCAAAACTCATGAAAGTTACATAATAAAATTACATTAACCAAGCGATAAAAATATATTATAAAAACTAATACAGTGGTAAAAAAATGTAATTATTTAAATTTTAATGTTAATTATTGAATTATTTAATTAAAATATTAGTGCTTTATTATTTAAAATATAAAAAAATGTATTACGTCATTATCAAAAAATAAATTTAACAAGATTTAAATTATTTAAATTCATTTATTTTAAGAAATAATTATTAATTAATACTCCAAAATGAATTATTAAAATCATTTTGTTGTATTCTATTTGAAAAATAATTCAAAATTAATAAAATAATAGATAATACAAATACAAATATCTTTAAAATAAAACATATTATAAAAATAATTATTTTATTATTACAAGAATAAAATAATGAGATAATAGTATAATATTGTATAATAGAGAATGAGGGAATTTCTCATTCAAAGCCTCTAAACATGGAGATGGAAATTGAGGATGGTTGGTGTGACACCTCAAAAATACCCTATAATTTTTATAATAATTTTTATTATATATCTGTATAAAGTAGCCAATTGGTTTTTCCTGTGGAAACTGAGTTAAATTGTTGGGTCAGAATGTGAAGTGAAAATGTATATATGATTAAATATTATATGCTAAAATTAGAAATTGATTAGAATCTGAAATAAACTGAGTAAAAAGGGCAAATTTGGAAATTGTAAATGAGGACCTAAGGGGTCATTTGTGATAAAGAATGTATTCAAGAGGAATATGGAGAATGTAAATGCAAATAAAGAAAATATATGGGCAAGATAGCATTTAGAGAACTTAAGTCCAAAATGGATTTTTGTGGCCAAACATGGCCTGAAAATGAGTGACTTAAGACCACATTTATCTGGAAAGCCATTGTAAAAACGCTTATGGAAAGGGCTAGATGAGGAAGCTAGGGTTTTGCAAGAATAAGTAATTTTGGTGTGATTTCTTCCCATTCATTGCTTCTAAATGATCAAGCATCTTGGGTGAAGAAGACTAAAGGGATTAAAGCAAGAACCAAACCCTAGATTTAAATGATGTTTGGATGAAAACTCAACATCATGGTTTTGCTCATGGTTGGTTTAGGAATGTATTAAGATGTTATTAGGAATGTTTCCTATGATTTTTTTGAGTTTTGAGGATTTTGGAGAAATCGAACATGACGTTTGTTTCGCAGCTTAGCTACGTCATAAATGAGCTTACCCGTAGCTGAGCGCTATTGTTACCACAGATACTGCTCATGTGAGGCAAAAAATTTTGGATTTTGCTCGAGCCCTCAGATTCATGCAACTGGAGCAGTTTGGGGACCCTAATAAATTATCAATGGGGGTTCAAATAAGAATGAAACTATGAAAAACATAATCGACTTCTAAGGAGGTCTATTAAGTGTGATTAGTGCTAAATCACTAAATGTGATGTGTGTGATTTATTAGCCTGAGAATCACCTAACCTAGGACCGAGACGATGGCAAGGCAAAAGAAAGATATAGATTGTCTATTCTATCTTCTCCCATTCGCTTCAATATTTGAACAATGTTCTAATGTATGTTGAAAGCATATTGATTGTTTTAATTGATTTGAGGCAAATGATGAAATGTTTGTATATGAAAACTGCATGATTATTGAAAATGAACTGTTTATACAAATGTACGTATTGTACTGTATTTTGATCTAAAGGATTTGAACGCCCTTAATAGAATGTTAATCGCTTAATTCACATTAAGGATAGATTGGTATACCAATAGGAGTCAAATTAGCAAGATTTACAACAGATGATAAAGCCATCTGATCAAGAAACATTGACAATATCGGTAGTGTTCACGAATTGATTTTTTAATAACCAGTCAACAGCTCAACGGGACCAAACTATGTTATAAAACAAATGTTTTTATATCAGCTTGCAGCCTAACGGGACCGTGCCTGTGATTTCGATATCCTATATACCAAAAACATAGGTTAAATTCGTTAATTGCATAACTTAATTGATTTGAGATTATTGACATATTGGAATTGAAAAATATGATTACAAATTGAAATGAAAAGAGCATTTTGAAATGCATGATTTGGTTATAAATTATTTATAACATATGAAAGTGTATATTTGACGAATAACCATAAATGATTGTATAGAAATAAGTGGAGGTTATGTATCAGATAACATTGATTATTCAAAAGATTTGAAAGTTTTGTTTAGAGAAAATCGCATGATTTAAGCAACCAAACCGAAGAATGGAATTATATAGAACCACTAAGCATGAAAATGCTTAGCGTATTGTTTTATCAATTCGCAAGTACCGAGTGAACAAGGACGAAAGGCAAGATCGAGGAGTGTCGAGTCATAAAGAACAAATTGTGGAGTATAAATGACATAAGGCAAGTATCTACTCCATTGTTTTAACATCGATATTTTTGTAAAACAATTTAACGCTGAACAACTATTTTCTAAATCATTTTGAAAAGGCATGGAATGCCTTCTTTGTAAATGTATTTTGTAAATGTAAATCGTTTTCACGCATTGCCCCAATTGAATCGCTTTCGCAAAGATTTGAAAGAATAAAAGCTTATTAAATAAATGTATTTCATAAATTTATTTGATTGATGGCTTCGTCCGGGCGTCCTCAGGATTTCAGTTCAGATCCACCAATCGAGTCGGACCGAGCTCGGGGGTCGCTATAGTTGGAGTACATTTTTGGGTGCAAATATTCAAATATGGAGATGGAGTTAAAAATGGAGAATATTTAGAGTTGCTCTAAAGATTACATGCTTATGTATGGACTGATGAACAACTTGGATATGATTGGCTATTCTAATTCATATTTTGTTGATTGTGTTGATTCTCATAAATTAACATATGGGTACTGTTAGGTGTGAATTAATTTAGCCTTCAAGCATGAAATTCTTGCATATATTTAGCTCTTGATGCTAAATTAACTGATTATTCCGACCGGTTAAATTCCTCTTTGCTTATCTTTTGCAATAAGAAAGAAAAATACAAGCAAACGAAAGAAAATTGAGAAGAGAAAAATAAGAAGAATATGAAAGAAGATAGAATTCATGTCACGACATCGCACGATGTCATACATTATTCCTATTACTATTGAGTTTATCGTAGTGATGGTCGCAACACATCACCACTGGCGTCACGGCATCACCCCACTCACGAAGAATAATTTACCGATTTCAACATGCAAAGAATGCGACACGCCTGATGTCTTGACATGATATGCCCAGCCTATAAACTTTCCATTTTTTGCCCATTTTTGGCCCATTTTTCTAGGAATATAAATTCTTCTTTTGAAAACATTATGAAGGTTCGGATTTGGAGGAGAAACATTCTGAATCTAGGGTTTCTCACCTCTTCTTCTTAAACCAAATTAAGGTTTCGATTAGATTCGTAGTGGATTTTGAAGATCCAACTGATTAGAGGATCTCTTGCAATTTGGAGCAAAGTTTAGAGGATTTCTCATCTCTCATTTGTTTTGTATTCCTAACTTTAGCTCTTTTCTCATCTCCTTCTTTATTATTGTTGTAATATACATGAGATTGATGGATTTGTGGGTTGTAATGAGTATCTAATCATCCTCTAAGGTTGATTGTTGAAGTTGATGCTTGATTTACGCACTTTGAAACAGTTTTTTTGAATTTATACTTGTGTTGATAAGAAGGATGTAAATCTTAATGTTATGGTTTCTTCTTAATTACCATGAGAAATGCTTCAACACTGAACAGGAATGAATCATTCAGTGGTTTCCATAAGGATAACCTGATTTAACCTGCATTGACTATGTTTATTCTATCATGAGTCAGTCTGAGGTAACTCAACTAACCTAATCAAAGAAGTTTAGGAAATTAGAAATGTCTAATACTAAATGGATTTTATTATAGGAAAAACATCAATTTGGCATTATGTCATAATTGCATGGACTTAGAGGTGACCAATTCTTGCGTAGTTCAGGTGCCTCTATTGCATGGACTTAGTGGTGACCAATAGGACACCTAAGAGAAAAGTTGTCTTAGAAAAGTATCACATTTAACCACCTAGATGGACTTATGATAAGTGTGAATCTTGTTAGCATTTTTTGGGTCCTTTTCACATGTCTTTGATGCTAGATTCACACTGATATTACTAAAGAATGCTCTAATCCCTCATTTAATTGTGTTTTGCAAATTTTGAGTGAAAACTGAGCAAAGTGACGAAGAAATGGTAGAAATCAAGCAAAAAGGGAATTGTTGAGCTGTTATGCTTGTTCGGGCTGCAGGAACCACCCTTCGGGCCAAGCATTAATATCTTCAAGAATGGTGCTCTATGTTCATCGTGAACAAAGGATGAGTTTGATGAAAGCAAGCTGATTGGTTTCGCCACGGCAAACCACCCCTTCACCACAGAGAAACCCACCTTCACCGCAATGAAGGATGAGTTGATGAAAAGCAAGCCTTATGGGGTGAACCACTCCTCGGCGATGTAACTACCATGTAACAAAGATGGAAACATTCCAAGTTTCACCATCAATGGGTCTATGCTCCCAAGACTAAAAATAAAGATTTTTATGACTGGGGTCAAGTAATCGAGGGTTCAAACCTAGAGACGATAGAGTACCAAATTGGCTTACTGGTTGAGATTGATTAGGAGAAAACCTCCCTAGGGTTTCCTCCCACTCTCGTTTCCGGAACAAGGCAATCGTGGGACCAAAGATGAGATTCTAAGAGTGTACCCTTCAAGCTTGGGAGAAGGACTAGAGATTTGGAGAAAAAGATTGAAGACTCACCATGGCCATTAGAGTTTCTTCTTTCTCTTTTCTTATGTTTTATCCTAGATTTGTGATGTATCAAACCTTTATTATGTTTTAATTTCGTAGTCTAGAGTTTTGGGTGTATTTTGGATATGAATCTTATATTTAAAAGTTGATTTTCTTATTTCTATTGTCTATTTATGATTGTATGTCTATTAATTCATGCTTGGGTGTTATTTGCATGTTGATTTCTAGCTAAGCTCAACATGGTGGGTGGTTCCTTGCAAGATCTGAGAAGGGAGTGAGGAATTTGACATAGATGAATTAACCTAGTTAGCCTGGTAGTGTAGGAATTATTAGTAATTAGGAGGCGTGTGAGAGACTTGGGTCTTAAAGCATCTTTAATGCTTGGGGTTGAGTTGAGAAGCAAGAAAACTAGTGTTAGTTGGTAGGTTATTCAACCTCGAAAGAGGCTTATAATTAAATTAGACAAGAGTCTCCTTGGAAAGCATTTTCATGAAACAATAGAGTAGAATTTTGACTTAGATATAAGAGGATTGTCCAATTGCACCAAATACCCTAGGAATTTATCATCTCTTGGTATACCTTAGCTGCACAGTTTATTAGTCAATTGAGATTTCATCAGTTTAGTTTACTTTAATTTCTATTTTAGTCCATCAACATTGACCGTTTGGATATTAGAGAAGCATTCTAATTTTGGTACTTAGCATCCTCATTTTCCATGTGGATCAATATTTGTACATTATGTACACTTTATTACTTGACAAGCGTATACTTGCGCAGAGTAGACACTTTATTGCATATTTTATTTAAATATCACATTTATGCCTATCAAGTTTTTGGCGTCATTGCCGGGGACTAACAACTCTTTGGTGACGTTGCTGATGACATGCAAAACGTCTATCAACTTAGCAGTGAAAAAGGGGTTGGCATGAGAAATTGAGGGGAGTCACGAGAGTGAGAACCTCATACTCCTTCTCTTAGACAAGCACAAGTGTATTTTCACTTAACTAGCGCTTAATGAATATGAATCAAAATGCATCAATGGAAACAATCAACCCTGGTATCCTTTTCTTGAGTTCTTTCTTTGAAATTAACTCATTCCTAGTGAGTGATCATTGATCATCCACTATTATTGCTTTGTTTTAGCTTATTTTTGTTTTGAAAATATCCATTCTAAATCATTTTGTCGCTTAAATAGTAAAAATCTCCATTAACCGAGGTACTTAGTCCTCTCCAAAAACCTTATTTTCCCTGTGGGATCGATATCCGATTTTTAAATTGAAAATCACTTTATTACTTATGGATCATGCATTTGTGGTATTTTAGGCAACTATTTTTATACAACACGCACAAAGCCTAACAGGTACATTTTCATTATGGCTAGTGGAGCTGTTTTTAGGAGAAGTGTCAAGCTGACTTTGATTGCCAATTCTACTATGGAAGTCGAGTTCATCTCTTGTTTTGAAGCTACCTCACATAGTGGCTTAAGAGTTTTTTTTCTAGACTTAGAGATATGGATTCTATTTCTAAGCCATTGAGGATTTTCTGTGACAACTTAGTTGTAGTGTTCTTGGCTAAGAATAACAAGAGTGGGAGCAAAAGCAAACACATCGACATCAAATATTTAGCCATTAGATAACATTTTAAGGAAAAGAAAGTGGTCATTGAGCCTATTAGCACTGAGTTGATGATTACTGATCCTTTTACTAAAGGTATGTCATCAATGAAATTCAAGGATCATGTAGACAGAATGGAGATTTTTCATCTTTGTAATTGTGTGTGTGTGTGTGTATATATATATATATATGCATTCAATTATTTTCTCATTTTCATGTGCAATTATTTCATTTGAGAAAATATATTTCATTTTGAACGTAGAATAACCGTAGGGTTTATTCATTAAGTTTCATTACCGCATTAAGTACTTGAGAAGAAAAATGCATTGTGATATATAGTTGATAATATTCATGATTGGAGGACCTATCTCTAGAATTCATGTATTTTATTACTCAAAGATATGGATTAACGCTTAGCACCAAGTGGGAGGACGTAAAGATTTATCAACTTCAAACTTTTGAAGTTTTGAGTTTTGAAAATTTAAAGTGGTAATTCAAACATTGTTTCGTTTTAGAAATGATGTGGTTCTTAAAGGAAGAACCTATAAATAGATCTTGGGTGCCTCTTGCTACTTCACTAGATTTTTTTTTAGAATTTCATTGTATAGTGAGAGAAAAGCAAGGGAAAAGTCAAAAGAATTTTGTGGTCCTCTATTATAAGAATACGTCAATGGTTGGAGGTAAGTGTCGATCGTGTTTAGGTTTTAACAATAGAAATATGTTTAGGATGATGATGTATTCTTACATTTTATACCTCTATGAGCTTCTACAAGATCCCAAATTCCATTGAAATATATATAGATTATAATTTTGTTTCCATTGCTCTACACCAAAGAGGAGCATCATTATTACTCATTGGTTCATTGTAATCTATGTTATCAATCTAATGATCTTTTAGAATTCCCTTAGAAGACTTCCCTAAATATATAAACCTATCTAGTTATACAATACTCTCCCATACAACGAAACACTAGTGTACTAGAGCTGGGTAAAATGGTAGGTTCTTAACCCATAGTCCCTAAGTAGGTTGGTCTCCATTTTGCTGTCTTAGGGCATAACTTAGTAAGTGCTCCTTTCCACAGTAGTTCCTCGACAGCCCATTATTGCTCATGCATCTTACGTTTTTAAGTTATCTTGGAGACTTTAATTATGGCATTATTTGGCCATTCGTTGTGAGGGTTGGCAACCTTGAGGCAGATCTAGGATATTATTTCTCTTTTATATAACTTATTTACAGAAACTCTCAAGAGACTTTGACATACATTAAGTCACTCTTTAGCATATTTATAATCATTGTAGGTCACTTAGCCCAGTTAATTTCTTTTACATTAGGTTTACTTAGTTTTATTTTTTATTGTATGATTTTAGAATTATGTATTTATTTTTTATCGCATTAAATGAATTGTCCAAGTTTTGGTTACATAGGTATTGATGATTTTTATGAATTTCACTTCAACATACATAATGACAATTAGAAAAATGCACGAACATGCCAAGAAATTAAAGTGTATCCAAATTAAAACGACGTCAAAAATAAAACTTCCAATCAGACGAAAAATAGATTCTCTGGTTCACTTGATAGTTTCCGATAATCTAAGTAAACTTACTTACCACAATAAATAAATTGAAGTAAATAAAATGAAAACTGAAGGAATGGAAATTTTGTTGGAGAAATTTCTATAGAAATTGTTGTATTTCACTAGAAAAACTAAAATGACAAAGTACTGTAAAAATAAAAGAAACTTGAAATCTTCTATTCGAATGACTAAACTATTAAAAGTGATTTATTGTTGTTGATTGATTGGTTATTGATCCCTTCCTCATGAGAGTTCTCCTTCTTTTATAGGAGCCTTGAATAATTGTCCAAGTTTTTTACTTCCTCACTTTTCTCCACTACCTCACTTCCTCGAGTAACTATCAACATCTCCACTAGGGAGGTTTGCTTCCTAAGTTTTCTCCACCACCTCAAGTAACTGCCACATCCTTATTAGGGAGGCTTGCTCCCCAAGTTTTTCTATTTTCTTGTCATGATCTCTTGAAAAAATCTCATTTATCTTCCGTTGGCCAATCTTTACATAGGCTTTCAACTAAGTTTAGGCTTATTTCAGTTGGATTTTTAACCTTGGACTTGGGCTCATGCCTAAATAAGCATTGGGTCAAGCCAAATTAAATTTGGGTACAAACAATAGGTTTGATTTCTCATTTTTCTCTATTTTATATTTCCATGAGTATCTATAATTTTTTTTTTTTCATTTTGTTCATTTATTTTACACAAGTAGATGACTTCAATTGGGTTTTTTTTTTAAGTTTGCATGATTTAATACTTTATTTACTTATTTAGCTTTTCTCTTTCTTATAAATGCTTGTGATTGAATTTTAACTTTGAATGACATAATTTATATATTTTTAATTCTCAATTTCTTGATTTTTATTAATTTTATTCCTTATTTTAATTTGGCACGAGGGTAGGAGCCATTAATGAAAGTAGAATATTACTCCCAAATACGAGAGTTGGAAAGAATCCATGAGATAGAGGGGAATAAGATAATCAAAAAGGGACTCTATAGATGAGAGGAAAAGTGATTGAAAACAAAAAAGGACTACATAGAAGATAAAGATTAAGGGTAATACACAATCGACTACATGATTCAATTGGAATGGGAGGCTTTGGTTGAGAACATTGACGGAAGTTTGGAAAAGGAAGGAAGTGGATCAGAGAGCGATTTTGGGTTTGGAATTTTGAGAGACACCATAACTTTAATCGAAAACACACGTCAAGATCTACCATTGCAAGCCAAAGTTGTATCTTCGTATCTTCATCACCATCATCAAATATGCATAATGAACATAATTTGAGTCGAGTTCCCTAGTGTGCATGATCATTTCAGTTGGGTTTCTTAATATTTAAACAAATATTATCAGCCATGAGCCTTCCTAAATCTCCACCACACCAAAATCCAAATTTCAAGCTTGTAGGATTTGGTTCAATATAAATATTATGTCCTTTTAACACACTTTCTCACTTGCTAGTACGTGAAAAGTCAAACAAATCAAATAGAGTCTTCAATACACTTTCAAATCAATAAATGGAAAATAGATTACAGAGGAGTGGCTCGAATCCATGACCTTATCTCAAAGCAAGCTCTGATGCTATATAAAGCAACCAACCATCCTAAAAGCTCAAACTTATAGAATTTTGGTTGAATATAAATATCATGCCTTTAGCAAAGCCATGGCAATCATGGTTTGAGACATCTATAGTGGTTAAACCCTTGAAAAATTGGTTGCACCTTTATGAAATTGGTTATACCATTTGGTACCATACACGAACATAAATAACCTACATTGCTATACCAAATGGGTTGTACTTACTCCAACACGCATCAAAGGACCACTGCCACTGCTTTAAAGGTACGAAATTAATATTTTGTCTCTTGTAGACAAGGTCCATTTAAACAATTTTTGTTGCATAATTAATTAATTTTTTCTTTTTAGGAATTATTGTCATATGGTACGTTGATGGCTTTATACCTAAAGATGATTGTTGGTGTATAGTGTTTGTTGCATTTCACGTGGTATTTATATTATATATTATGCATTAGAAAATAACGCAATTAGATTATGAAATATATTGTTTTTTAAATTTAAAGAAATTTTGTATTTTATTGTCTGTAGTTAGTGCTTATGTTTCATTCAATAAAAATAATAATAATAATTATTATTATTATTATTATTATTATTATTATTATTATTATTATTATTGTTGTTGTTGTTGTTGTTGTTGTTGTTGTTGTTGATGTTGTTGTTATTGTTAGTTGTTTATTAAGGTTGTTGTTATGACATGATATTATTGTTGTTATTATTATTGGGTAGATAGATATCAGATGACTATTATTATAATCGTGATGATAAAAATAATAATATGTTTGCTTAATATATTTATTTAGATGTATAAAGCATTGGTCATTATTCAGTTATTTAAGTTTTTTATTTATTTTTTTATTTCTTATTTCTTATTTTTAATACAAAGCATATTATGCTTAAAAGAATAATCGTATTTTTCATTGATTTTTTTTTTGAGAATATACAATCAAATTTATAAAGGAGGACTTTCTATATCCTTCTCACTCATAGTTACAGTCAAACTAAGAAATGAAAGAAATAGAAAAAAAAATAATCACAAACAATATGGAAAGAACCATGTTTTGAAAACTTTCCAAATAAACTCAACACTCCCCCTCAAGTTGGTCCATAGATATCACACATATCCAACTTGCCTAAAAAAGATGAGTACGCTTGATAGCAGACTGCTTTAGTGAGGATGTCAACTAGTTGATCTTTTGACTTAATCTTTGGCAACTCCGCAATCTTTAAATCTAGCTTCTCCTTGATGAAAAATCTACAACTTTGACATGTTTTATACAATCATGTTGTACTAGATTATGAGCAATGTCACTCGACCTTATTGTCACAAAAAAATTGGATTGGTTGACCGGATAGATAACCCAAATCTTGTAAAAGGAGTCTTAGCCATAATGTCTCACAAAGTCCTAGTGCCATGCTTCTACACTTGAGCGAGTAACAACATTTTGCTTCTTACTTTTCTATGTCACAAGATTACCTCCTACAAAGGTAAAGTAACCAAAGGTAGACCTCTTATCATCTATCGCACCAGCTCAATCAACATCTTCACTTTTACACTCTAGAGATCGACATGTTTGGTGAACATGATACCTTTCCCAAGTGCGCCTTTTAAATACCTCAAAATGTGAATGATTGCATTCATATGTTGTTCTACATACTATTCGAAAGAGATATAGATTTCTCATCAGTGAACAAAATTACGTATTACTCATAGAGGATGATGAGCCTAATACCTATGAAGAATATCTAATATCAAAATCCGACATAAGGGTTTATAAATGGCGAAGTCGATTCCATGTATGAAAACCAAGTATGGACTTTGGTTGGACCCAAATCTAAAGGGATAAAAAAACCTATAGGTGAAAATGTGGCTCATAAAGAGAAGAAGACATGTGTAAGGTAACAACCTATAAAGTTAGGCTTGTGGCTTAAGGCTATCGTCAAAGATAAGGAATTGACTATAAAGAGACTTTTAGTCTTGTAGTTATGCTTAAATCCATAAGGATTCTTTTAGCCATTACTACTCATTACGATTATGAGATATGGAAAATGGATGTGAATAAGGCTTTCCTAAATGGAAGCCTATTTGAGGATGTGTATATCACACAATCAGAAGACTTTACATCTAGGAGTTGGAACATTCGATTTGATGAGACAATCAAAGATTTTTGTTTCTCACAAAATCAGGATGAGGCTTGTGTATATAAGAAGGTTAGTGGGAGTGCAGTCGTGTTCCTTGTGTTGTATGTAAACAACATACTACTAATTGGAAACGACATCTTAGTTTTACAATCTGTCAAAATTTGGTTATCCAATAATTTCTCCATGAAAGACATTGGAGAAACGACCTACATCTTGGGGATTAAGATCTAAAAGGTTGTTTGGTCTTTCACAATCTACATACATAGAAAAGATGCTAGCAGGTTTAGTACTAGATACTCAAGAGAGTTCATCTCTATGATTACATGGGATTACACCCCTCTAAGTCCTTATGTCCTCGAACACATGATGAGAAGACACATACCTGATCCTCGCGCTTGGCCATAGGATCAATTATAACTATGATATAATAGACCCGATGTATCATATGCCTCGAGTGTCACGAGTAGATACTCGCCGACCCCTAATAAGGGTCATTTGCGGGTTGTCAAGAATATCCTTGTCGCACTTGAGAAGCTACTACATTGATTCTTGATATATGGAAATGGAGATAGTGATCTTCATGTGAAGGGATATTCGGATTCTAGCTTCCAATGTGATAGAGATGACTCCAAATCTCAATCAAGTTATGTGTTCACATTGAATGGTGGGGCAGTCTGTTGGAAAGGTTCCAAACAAGAGATGATTGTTGATTCTACAACTTATTTAGAGTACATCATTACTTCCGATGGAAACTAAGAAAGTGGTTTGGACAAGGAAGTTCATTTATGAACTAGGAGTGGTGCCTTGCATTGTTGATCCGATATTGAAGTATTGGGATAACAATGGAGCCATCACGAAAGCAAAAGGAACCATGGTCTCATCAAAGGTCAAAACTAGTACTCAAAAAATACCATTTGATTTGAGAAATCATTGGTGATCATGATGTAACCATAGAGAAAGTGCTCACGGACCAAAATGTTGTTGATTCACTGACTAAGCCACTTCCCCAAAAGAAGTTTGACTATCATGTACTCGCCTATGGTATTAGATGTAAAGGCGATTAGCTTTAGATCTAGTGGGAGATTATAAGAAAAGTGCTCTAAAGGCAATCACCTTTAATGACCTATTGTAAATATCGTATATTCATTAATAATAAAATTCATTTTGATATTCTGTTAATAAGGCTGAATTATATATCCATCTAAATGAAATTAATGAAGTCCATGATACATTGCATAGCATAAAGGAAACTGCGATGGTGATCAGTGATAGTGAGATACCATTATGTACTATGTTAAGATTCAACCATCCCTAGTCATAGGATCGGTGTACTGACATTGCTGATCCAAACAGACTAAATATATATATAATTCCTTGATTTGATCAAGCAGTTGGTCTCATAAATTGTGATCATCATGATGATTAGAGTAAACATGTGGATATTTGCTAAGAGTAGTCAAATACATCGGAGACCCGCCATGAGACAATCGTATGGATTATCTATTGAATAATCAATGATAGTCTCATCATAGCAACGGTGCAAGTATCCTTCAACTTGAAGTACTTAAGGTATCTTAGGCACTGATTTTATACTTTAACTTTGATCCTTCTTACCTCTAAAGAGGTTGCTCGTAGGATGATGAATAGGTATAGCTTGAGGTATTCGGAGGTAAATGAATAGCCAATAAAGGATTCACCACTCTTGATAGAAGGAGGGTATACCCTAAGCCTCTTGTAGAGATGAATACTCGGAATCTCTGACCATAGTGAATATGTCATGAAGATAGTCCAGAGGCATGCTAACGGAGAATGATTCAAACAAGAAACACACTAGGCTGGTGAAGATGGCCAATCTAGTGGATGCTGATGCATAGTCCATGCTCTAAACCAAGTCAGGTAGTGAGTAGTTGATGGTATCGCATAATATATTGTATATGAAAGGTTCACAGCTAAACTATTGACCTTTCCGTCACTAAATGCGATGTGTTGCTAGATACCGCACATGACTTATTCAAGATCAATGGTTGATTGAGTGGCCAACATAACCAGAGACACAATGGGTCACACACTTAGAAGATATGTAGAGAGAATAAAAAGGTATTGGATTTTATCCGACCTGAGGAAAACCTATGGTAGAGGACATGATTGGGATTGGTGTAATCCCAAGGACTTATTTATAGCTATTAAGAGGCCTGAGAAGGCTCTTGGGCTCGCTAGCTTGCCATAAGGGCACGCTTATATGCTCAGATGCTCGCCTCTCTAATGGGGCACTCGTCCTTTTGCACTAGCTAAGGGGTTATAAATACCTCATAACCAAAACCCTAGCCACCTGAGAAAGTGAAAAAACATCTAGCCTAGGTTTTGAGCTCTTTCTCAAGTCGCCCTGGGTTCCTGAGTCTCTACGCACCGAAGCCTGAGTCTCGTTTAGTCCCTGTGAGGTTTTCTCTTCTCATCTTCATGGATCAACATTAGAGGTATCTCACCATGGAGGCCTTGTTGTTACATATCCTTAAGATAGAGGCTACCCTACCAAGATCCCATCAAAAGAAGAGCACCCGACCAAAGGTATGGAACTTCTAAACACATATAAAGGTTGTTCACTTGATGATACAAGAGGATCCTGGATCAGTTTAATTTTGTTTTCTCACACATCCGATTGTGTTTCAAACCTAGAAAACCCTACAATTGCTCCCTAATTCCTAATGCTTATGTTTTGACCAAAAAGGTGTATTCCCATCCTTTTCCAATTAATTTTCTTTCAAATGAGTGAATTGAGTTTGAGTTTGGGGGTGTTGGAACCTTAGTCTATAGTTCTCTTCAGAAAGGTCATTAAGGATTTAGGTATAACCTTCTTTGTTCACCATGCTATGTTGTGCCATATCCTTTAAAGATTACAAATGCTTATTGATCTCATCATGGCTTTTTTGTTCTTGTATAGCCATTCATTGTGTTCCTCTATACTTGTTGTTATGCACCTTATTCATCTCATGTTGCTTTGTTCTTGTGGTTAATTTAATAGTGTCTTTCCTTTGCTTAGGGACAAACAAGGAAGTGAGTTTGGGGGTGTGATGAGAATCCAATATACTCACTATAAACCTGAGTTTTCTAGTGCTTTTAGTATATTTTTGCATCTTAATTAGTGTTTTGATACCATTTTCAAGTTTATTTATCATTGTAATAATTTCTACAACATGAGGAAGGTTAGGTAATAATGGGATTAATGAGAAATAAAGAAATACATGAAATTCAAACAATACTGGTCACGCCACATGTGGCTACACCCCCATTCCACGACAAGGAACCACATCGCGACGTTTGAGCCATGACATCGTGACATGGTTGAGATAATCAAGTAAAGAACTTCCCGCACATTGGGACATGAGGAATTCACGTCGTAACGTGAGGCCCATGAGTAGCAAAGTGAATCCATCCCATTTTGAGAAGTTTTGAAAGTCAAGCCTCGAGGTATAAATTCGAAAAACCCTAATTTGGAAAGGATTTCACCTAGGTTCAGAGAGTAGAGCTTTGAAGTGAGAATTTGTCTTGATAAGAAGAGTGAGAATAAGATTCAAATACTACAAGATCCATACTATTGTATTTCCACTTCTCTATGTGTTTTTTGATGGTATTTTTCTCTTCTCGATATGTTCTAAATTAGTAGCCTAGGGTTTTGATGTAAGACGGGACAAGAACTCTGTAAATTGAATTAGCATTATTTCCAATTCATTTAGATTATTATGCTAATGATTTACTTATAATCATTATTGACATTTGATCACTAATAACTGCTTGTGGGTCTTTGCAGATCCGAAGTGAGTGAAAGGTCGATTTAGTAAGATAATGACACTCACACCATGCATCAGATAATTATGGGTTTTATGTTAAGTAGTCTCGAGGTATCATATATACGATTGGGGTTGAGTAAAGGTTAGGCTTTATGCGTACATAAGAATGTAATGCAGCCTCTAGAATACTCATAAGTGCACGGTCATTCAAGTAGTAAGACCATGAAGTCTGGGATGAACCCACAAGAAGGTGATAGATTTAGACTAAGTACCCTAGCTAATTGATCTTTTCACTATTCGAGCTATCAATTTTTGGTGAGAGTGAAATCTAACTATACTGAAATTAAACTAAAGCAAGAGAAATGGGGTCATGCATAGATTTCTAAAGGAATGAAGGCTTTCGAAGAGTAAAACTCAAGGTAAAAGCACTAAAGTTAGTTTCTTCGATTAATGCACTTGGTTCATATTCATTAAGGGCTAATAATGTGAATGTCCACTTATGTTTGCTCAAGGGAGATTGTTATGAGGTTATCAACACCTCATTTTCAAGCACTCCAATCCAAATTTATTCACCGCTAGGTCTTCTTATAGGCATTGAGTGCAATACTTTTAAGGCAAATTTCCTTAGGTATCTTACTGGTCACGCGAGTCCTGCAATAGGAAAAACTCGAGTTTTATGCTAGATTTGATCAACATGGTCCCATAAATCTAGAACAATGCCAATTGATGCCTTCCCCAGTAAAATCCACTTAGTTACTAATTTCCTGTGACTCCTTTGACTAGTTAGTTAATGCCATCAATTGAAAATTGTCTTCAAGACCTGGCCAAGGCCTCGCATCAAATTCCAATTGCTTGGCTCGAAGCCCTAGATCCATCTTTCCTAATCTAGGTTTCAAACACAAGTTCTAACACATTTCAATTAGATAAAATTGTAGTAATTCCAAAACTGCATCAATAAACATCAACACAAGTAGATTTTCACAAAATCATTCTATAAAATATATAAACCAAGCATCATAGCGTTCTATAATCAAATTCTAGAGAATGATTTAGTTCTTCAATGTTATCATACTCACCCGGTCCTTGTTACAAATCAAATTAAAAAAAGAGATGGGGTTAGAGATACAAAACAGTATGAGCTAAGATCCCTCCAACTTCACTTTCTTGAGTGAACCCAAGTCTCTAAAAGATCAACACACACCGAAAGTAATCTTAGGTCTAGGGCCAAGAACTTCAAGAAAACCCACACACCTCAAGACAAGGAGAAGTTTCCAAAAATCGTGGTTTAACCCTAGTAATTCTCTCTCATGATTATTACAACTTATTCCTTAAATACTCTCAAGAAATGGGCCAAAAAGTGGGTCAAAAACGCATGCAAAAAGTAGTTCGATGTAGCCATGTCGCGACATAAAGATCTCTTATGTCGCAAATACGACGTAACAAAGCAGAACACTTCCTCTATGTTCACAACATGACCAATGTCACCAGAAGATCTGTCGTCACGACATGAATAATGTGTGCTTCAAGAATACTTCATCAAGACATGAAGACTCATGCCACAACATGACGTAGTGTCATCTACTTCAGTCTCCATGAATGATGTCACGATGATGGGAAAGGGTAGTTCTGATCTTTGTTTTCTTTGCTTGATGTCGCGATATTTATGGTAAGGTCATGTCACCATACGCAGTGTGGCCTCATCCTATGCCTCCAAGGTCACTGCATACGAAGCTCATCGACATGAATACTTCACATCAATTCCTTCTTCAATTCTTCCCTTTCTGCTTCCCTTTGCTCTCGCTTTTTCTTCCTTTCGAAACCAAGGTAAGAGAGGATTTAGCCTACAATTGAGCCATATAGGTAAGAATTTCAGCACAAAGAAACAATAAATGAAGAAATTGATGCTTAGAACAAGTTGCATAGCCGCATAAACTAATGTAGAGATGCAAAAATAATGTAAGTCTTATGTATAGGCTTGAGTTATCGTAGAGAGACTATATGAAAATTTTACGAGACTACCATTAGTGTACTACAAGGACAATTGAGAGAATCAACCAATTGCTTAGGGATTGCCCAATTGAACTCAAAACCCTAGGTCATTCATATTTCCTTCTTCTCTCCTTGGTGAATCGAATCAGTTTAGTACTTGATTTTTGTTGATAATTGAATTGGAATTTAATTTTAGTTTCACATTAGATCATTTGGATAAAGAGGAAACATTGTAATTTTGCTACTTAGTGACTTAACTCTCCATGGGACCAACACTCTTGCTTTATACATTATATTACTTTATACGGTGCGTGCACTTGTGCATTTCGAGCACACACATTTTACACACGTTTCGTGCCAACGATTATATACCATGAATACCAAATTTTTGTATCCAAAACAAAAAAGAAACATTTTTAAACTGCAAGCTTACAAAGGAGAAATTAAGAACTGAGGATGTTATACGTGGCAAAGGCCCTTCTAATCCACCTCATAGTTTTTCATGAGTTCACATTATGTCGTGACATTAGACCTATTCAATGCATGTATCATAAGGGTTTCTTTGGTTTGTTATTTTTATTGATTAATTGTTTTACTATGATAGGTGCATCTAGATTACCTTGAAGCATAGGCAAGGATCATAACAGCAACATCTTATCATGTTATCTTGATGTCCCTGCCATACCTTATTATTACCAAATTGATAGTTTTTTCAATTTTTCTTACCAAAAGGAAAAAAATGTAATTGTATTCTATATTTGGGAATTAAGATACTAAGGTGAGTAGTTGTTAGGCTTACTGATGTGAGCCTTATGCTTTTTTGGAAATTCAAAGCAATGTAATAAGTTAATAATGAAATTTCTAGATTTTAATGTCTTTCATTTTTTTTCCTATATTTTCTTGACAACTAAACAATGTGTTGTGATTGTCTTTTTTGACATGTTCTTCTTGTTTTTGTTTCTATTTGATATTTACTTCAGAATTTTAATAATAAGATGTTTATTTTGCTAAAAACTGGGGATAATTGATTTAGTCCTAACCTGGGCCTATTTTTAATCCATTTTTGCTATTTCTAGAAGTTTATGATTCATTTTAATGATGAATTACATGGAATATTCATCAACTTCGTGTTTTGCAAGTTTTAGATTGAAAATATTTACCCACAAGAAAATTAGAAATTGCCAAGGTAAAATGTCAAAGAACTGTACAGGTTACGCGCAACTAAACAATGTGTTGTGATTGTCTTTTTTGACATGTTCTTCTTGTTTTTGTTTCTATTTGATATTTACTGTAATTTAATAATAGATGTTTATTTTATTAAAATCTGGGGGGATAATTGACGAGTCCTAAACTCGTCTATTTTTAATCCATTTTTTTGGCATATTTCTAGAAGTTTATGATTCATTTTAATGATGAATTACGGAATATTCATCAATTTTGTGTTTTGCAGGTTTTAGATGAAAAATAGACAATTCCAGCAAGAAAATTAGAAATTTTGGCCAAGGTAAAATGTCAAAGATCCAGGTTATGTCGCAACAAAGGTGGCTGCGCTCAACAGCGTATTATGTTCGCAACAAAGATCATGTCGAACCGGCTGTAAACGGTGCTGAGCAAGACATCTCACAACTATATCGCGACATAATATAAGAGAAATTGACTGATAAATCTTGCGACAAAGAAGTGAGTGTTGAGACATAAAAGAAGTCAGAAGACAAAACTTTATCACAACAAAGGATTTGTACGTCACGACATTGATCAAGGCAAATGGAAGTGGAACTCATGTCGCGACATTTCACAACTCTATCGTGACATAAAGAACTGAAGATGGTAGAAAATATTTGTCACGATAAAAGATAATTATGCCGCGACACAAAATTCAGAGTCAGCATTGAGAAGCAAGAGGACTTTGTGGCGAAAGAGAAGTTTTAAGTCGTGACAAACACAACATAAGGTTGAGGGGAACTATGTCGCAACAAAGACATCCATTGTCACGAAAAAAGTTAAGAAGAATTACAACGCGACGCAAAAAATTAAGTTGCGACACGATTAAGAACTGGAGGCAAAAATCTCTGTCACGACAATGGTCAAGTAATGGCAGTAGAGTTTTGTCTCAATAATCAATTTTATGCTGCGATAATAAAAGCTGCAAAGTAAGCGTTTTCTATCGCAACAAAATAAGTTTTATGTCATGACAGAAAATGGAATAGAAATGAGACAAGCCAAGACAAATTTGTCACGACAAAGATTTTAATGTTGCAACAAACAGTTCAACCAGCGACAATGGTCGAAGAAGAAATATGGCCGCGAGATCATAATCAACAGTGGATACGTAGTTTAGTCTCGTGAATGCAAGACAACAAGACTACAAGATGACAAAGAAAAAGGTCTATCACGACAATAGCTATATATAACTATGAGAAACTCTGTCGCAACAGAAGAAAATATTATCGTGACAAAGGTTGAAAAGAACCACACGAAGAATATCGCAACATAGCAAAGAATGTTGCAACGAAGTTGAAGAGCTAGAGGCAGAAATTTATGTGACGACAAAGGAAACTATGTCATGAATAAAAGACAGAAAAATAGACAACAAAATTTCAGGAGCTGATTGAGACAATGATTTTATGTCGTGATATTTCAACTTTATAGCGTAAACATAAAGCAAGGTCGAAAGATAGTTTTGTTTGAGACACCACTAGACAACTTTAGCAAAACTATGTCGTGACATTATCAAATTATGTCGCAACAAAATCCAAGAAGAAAGCATTAAACCATGTCGCGACAGAAATTGCAAGCCACGATAAGAGCTAGGGAACAAAGATGAAAACTATGTCGCGACGTAACTTTTCTATGCTATGGCTAAATCCAAATCCGCTTTGGCTTATAATTTTTAGGGATCCAGTAATTTCAGCCTTGGAAATGCAGTTCATCATTTGAAAATCTAAATAGACGATTCAGTAATCGTGACCGCTTCCGCAAACCGAACTTCGGTACGGAAACTACTTTATATATTATTTTTCTTTCATTTTATTTAATTTTTAGAGTATCATTTTAGCTATTTTTTCTTGAATCGAGCAAGATTCAAAAGGTTTCGAGTCGGTTTTCTATTAATGTTTTCATTATTGTTTGATTTAATGAATTGGAAATTTTCCTGGAGTTCATCTATGCTCGGGGCTTGTTTGTACTCTAAAAAGAATTTAATTGGTCGCTTAGTTAATGCTTGAAATCCAGCTTGAAAGACCGAGCCCATATGGGATTGACGAGTTAATTATTGTTTTCTCGCTTAACTTGAAAGAATGTCAGAAGTTCAAATCCTCGAATTTATTTAATTGGTATTGTTCTTTGAAGTTACTTGTCTCATAATATTAGTATGTACCCAAAAAATGACTCGGGATCTTGCCTCGATTTCAAGAAGCCTGAGTGACACAGCATGGAGATTCCTGAGAGTATGGAGCAGTTACTAGGGGTATGTTAGACTAATATTATAGAACTAATGAACTTGAAGGATCATTCAGCTTCACAACTTCATTGATTTACCTATGGTGTGAGGATTAGTCGGAGGATATATCAATTTAGTTTTATCAAGGTTTCTCCTCTCACTGATGAGTGATTCTGATCCTTGTTAGCAAAATCTAATCAAGGAGATAGAGAATTTTTGTCAGATCTAATGGATGAAATACCAATTAAATCGGGGGAAGGCTTGCATTATCCTCGTCTATGTGGAGCAAGCAGCGCAAATCCTAAGAAAAGGAAATGGAGTACCGAAGGAAAATAATTTTTATCTAGGAAAGTGGACGAGGCTATACAAGAAACTGATTAAACTCATGTGTCCGAAAGGAACATGGATCTCTAATTAGTGAAATGTATGGTGTGTGGAGAAATCCAAGTTATACTACCTTGCATCTTTGACAAGTTCAGATTTCAAACTCATGGTTAAACCAATGTTATAAAATGATGCAGAAATTGATAATTATACGTTGAACTTTATCCCAGTGCTACTTACCCAGTGAACTTGCCAATCCAATTATTTTAAAATTCTTAATATATAGTTATAGAATTTTATTTAGTTTTATTTTTCCTTTAGTTTAAAACCAAATCACTTTTAACTTTGGAGTTCAAAGAGCAAGGATCTTTGAGGATGTGGGGTAATCGGGAGGTTTAAATTCTTCATCATGCCTCGTGGGAACGACATTCTAAATTAAACCACTTTATTACTTGAATGGACCCGCCCACTCTGCAAAGTGATCTAAAAACCAAAACACAATTTCAATCAGTTTCTCATCTAATGCAACAAATATATTTTATATCAAAGATCACCAACAAGTTTTCGTGTCAAGTGCTGTGATTTAGTTAGTCTTTGGTGGCAGTGTCAGAAGTTTGGCACTCATTGACCTCATCATATTTAGTCAATTTGGTCTTCAACAATTATTCAATTTTTGGTCTAATAGATAAAAATCAACCTATCAAGTTTTTGGTGTCATTGTTGGGGAATTGAAAAAGATGAATTTAAATATCAATATTCTAACCAAATAGAGAATTTCTAATTTTACATTTTCCTTATCATAACTTAGCGTAAAAACTACAAAAAATAGCTTAACCGCAAAGACGAGTAAGCTTGGCTGAAAATATTTTAAGTGAGCTTAATTGATATAGTTGTTTTCATATTTAATTTGATCTCACGTGTTTCTATTTTCAAAAGATTTCACATGCAATTAAAACCGTAGTTAACTGTCAGCTTTTGGATACAGAGCTAGAAAGAACACTGAGGAATCTGAGAAAGGTTAAAAGTGCTTAATCAACAACTACGGCAAATCAGAGAGAAACAATGCAACCTATTCCGTAATAGCTAAAGTGAGAGAGATCTCGAGCTAATGACTATAGAGGATTTTGGAGGCCAACTATTCAAGATGAATAATGTCGCGGACAACCCGCTATGGCAAAACAATTTTAAACTTAAGCCGCCTTTGATCATAATGTGAAAGAAGATCACTCATCGGGCATCCCAAAGAAAGACCCCAACCCAGAAAGAAGAAAGGAAGATTTATGCAGGATGGTAAAACATACCAGTTGAATGGGGGTAGAATCTGGCAATCAGCTCGCAACTGTTCCATTTTCACTAAGAAATGTGGCAACAACTTGGTTTGAGTCACTGCCTATTGAATCAGTGAACAATTGGGAAGAGCTGCGGAGGTTGATGCGTGAGAGATTCTTCCTCCCGCCTCACTCCTTGAAATAAGAGGGAAATCATAGTGTTCAAGGATAGAGATGAAAGTCTCTATAATGCATGAAATACAAAAGATTGCTAAAAGTGTGATGCCCAATGTATGGAATAGATCCGACCACCTCAAATGGATATTTTTATTTATTCTATGAATATACCTCCAAAGGTGTAATTGATGCAGCCATTGTGGTAGAGCTTAAGAGAAAAGTGTTGAAAGGCAAAGCAATTATTAGAAGACCTTGTCAATGCAATTATAGCTCCATCGAAAAACTATAGTGGAGCAAGAGTATACTAAAAGGAAGGTGTGGATAGAGCTTTTAATCGAATAATCAATATAGAGCAAACCATGTTCATTAATGAACAAGATGGGAAACCATGAGAGAAGAATTCACTCAGCAAATGAGTGGGAACAGTTGATGAAAATGAGAAGAGAAATAGTGCTGAAGATGGACTATCCCATGAGGGTCCCTATTAAGTTGAGATACATGCAAATAGAAGTTACAACTTTAAGCCCAACCTCAACTTGCCAACTCATTACACACCAACACTTAGAACCAGGAGGAATTTCTTATGGAGGAGATAAGAAGGTCAAAGACCTGGGCAAAATTATCAACAACATTATGCTTCACCTAGGTTCTAACAACAACAACAGCAGCAGCAAGGAAGTCAGAGAGCAGAAAATCAGGGACAAAGAAGATCTTCTTCCTTTGAAGAACAAATGCTAACTTTCATGGGAGAAAATAAGAGGCTGCTGAACATTCATGAGCAAAAATTTTCTTATCTAGCAACATTCTAGGAAAATACAATTGTGTTTCAGCCAACACAAATGCCTCTCTGAAAAATTTGGAGACATAAGTAGGTAGCTGGCCCTAGCAATGCAAAGTCGGTCCAAGGATGCCTTCCCCGGTGATACAAAGAAGAATCCTAAGGATTCCATGGTGGTGACTCTAAGAAGAAAGATAGAAGGTGCAAAGGAGAGGAAACCCAGGGGCTAAAGAAGAAATTGGAGTGAGAATCAGCTAACGCTCGTGTTGTCAAGAAGAGAACAAAGAAAAATGTAGCAAAAGCAAAGAGTCAAGAGGAGATCTAAGGAAGAAGGAAGAGGTTCGCTTGCAAGCCTCAAGTCCCATTCCTCAAAGGTCGCATACTAAGTTAGAAGAGCAATTCTCTAGATTCTCAACATGTTCAAGAAAATGTAGGTTATATTCCTTTCGTGAGGCATTGAATCAAATGCCTCACTATGCTAAACTTATGAAGGATATATTGAGTAGAAAAAGAAAAAATGTTAAAGAATGAGTAGTGAACCTAAATGTTAACTCAAAGGCGCTATCCGCAGGTTTCTACCAAAGGAAATGAAGGATCCAGAAGCCGACTATTCCTACTAATAGGAATCTGTAAAATGGGAAAAGCACTATGTGATTCTGGAGCCAACGTCAACCTAATGCCCTTATCTGTAATCAAGAGACTAAGTTTGGGGGAGCTTACTCCCACAGCCATGATCCTGTAGATGGCAGACAAAACCTTAGCTCAACCTGAGGGCCTTCTTGAGGATATGCTTGTCAAAGTGGGAAAGTTCATTTTTCCAATGGACTTTGTGGTTATTGATATTAAAGAAGACAAACAAGTCCCACTGTTGCTAGGAATTTCCTTGCTACAGGAGCAGCTTTGATAGATGTGAAGAAATGAGAGTTTACCCTAAGGTTGAGAAGAGGTGCAAATTTCGTAATCTCAATCACAATTTGAAACAAATTTTGCACTTGATAATATTGATTGTAAGATTAAAGAAACAGTATCCATCGGGCCGAAACTGATGAAATGATTGTAAGATTCAGAGTTCAATGAATGAAAATGAGATAATTTCTAGCATCTTGATGTTCTTGATGCTGAATTTCGAACTCTAATTTTGAATCAAAGAGGCAAAAGACGCATTGAGTAAATAAAGTAGAAAATGCAAAGAATGAGGAAAAGGCAGAAGAAACATAAACAAGTTCAGAAGGGTTAACCTTGAAGGAATTACCCAGTCATTTAAAGTATGCTTTCTTAGAACCAGAAAAAGCAAAACCTATTATTATTTTCGCTGCATTGACTGAGCCTGAAGAACAAAAACTACTAGAAACTCTCAGAAAATACAAGGAACAATTGCTTGGTCTATAGAAGATTTAAAAGGAATCTGTCCTTCTATCTTCATGTTCAAGATCCTTTTAGAGGATAATGCAAAGACCTTTATTGAATATCAAAGAAGACTGAATCCAGTAATGAAAGAAGTTGTTAGAAAAGAAGTACTGAAATGGCTAAATGCAGGCTTTATATATGCAATCTCAAACAGCCCTTGGGTAAGCCCAGATCATGTGGTTCCCAAGAAGGGTGGATTCACTATTATCTGAAATGAGAAGAATGAATTAATTCCTACAAGAACTGACAGGATGGAGGGTGTGTATAGACTACAGAAAACTAAACACTGCTACTAGAAAAGATCATTATCCTCTACCTTTCATTGACCAAATGTTAGACATGTTAGCAAGACACCCCGACTACTGTTTTCTTGATGGATATTCTTGTTATAACCAGATTGTTATAGCCCCTGAGGATCAGGAGAAGACTACATTTACATGTCCTTATGGCACTTTTGCTTTCAGAAGAATGCCATTTGGATTATGTAATGCTTATTCCACATTCCAAAGATGTATGATGTGTGCAGCCGTGACGGCGGAAGAGGCTATGGAAATCTTCAAGCATGACTTCTGTATGGATCCGCTTTTGAGAAATGTCTAAAAATTTTGAAACAAAGATTGTGAGTGTGTCAAGACATAATTTAGCCCAAATTAGAAAAACATTCATGGTAACAGCGGTGCATTGTTCAGCAATAAAATTTTTGGCATGAAGAAGTAGACCAAGCAAAGGTTTCTATCATAAAAACTCTTCTGCCACCTACAACAGTCAAAGGGATAAGAAGGACATGGTGGTTTTTACAAGAGATTCATAAAAGACTTCTCAAAAATCTCTAGACCATTATGCAGACTGCTGGAAAAAGATGCAAAGTTTGATATTGATGAATCATGCAAAGTTGTATTCGTTGAAATTAAATCCAGATTGGTTACAACCCCCATCATGGTAACACCTAATTGGAACAAGGAGTTTGAAACTATGTGTGATGCCAATGACTATGCAATGGGAGTTGTATTGGGACAAAGAATTGAGAAGATGTTCAAGGCCATATACTTTGCCAGCAAAACCTTCAATGAGGCTCAAGAGAACTACTCCTACAACCAAAAGATATGTCAAGTAATGGTGTTTGCTTCAGAATGGGGTCAGCTCACATATTTGTCCCATGTTATAATACACACTGATCATGCTGCAATTAGATATTTGATGGCTAAGAAAGAAGCCAAGTTAAGACTGATCAGATGGGTATTATTACTGCAAGAATTTGATCTAGAAATTAAAGACAAGAAGGCTAATGACAATGTGATAGCTAATCATTTGTCTAGATTTGAAAAACCATCAAGAAGAAAAAAGGAAGCGGAATAAAGATAAAACTTTCCCGATGAGCAACCTGCTTGTTATCGCCTAAACACCCCGGTGGCGCCGATATTGTGACTTACTTAGCTCGTGGAATTATGCCATATGAATTCAAAGAACTGGGTGAAAGAAAGTCGAGAACCTGACAGAGGATTCTATATTCGATGATCTACTACTTTTCAGAAGATGAGCAGATATGATTATCAAGAGATGTGCACTTAAAAATGCATCAGGTGAAATTATTGATAAATGTCATGCATACATGGAGGATATTTCAGTAGAGATAACAACCCATAAATTCTCCAATCGGGTTTTTATTGGCCTACTCTATTCAAATACTATTTTGAATGGGTAAAACACATTGATAAATATCAAAGAATGGGCAACATAAGCAGAAGAAATGAGATGCCCCTATAAGGAATCTTGGTGATGTAGACTTTTGATGTGAGGGGGATAGACTTCATGGGACCTTCCCCATCATCATTTGGAAATCTATACATCCTCCTAGCTGTGGATTATGTATCCAAATGGGTGGAAGCAATAGCTTTTCCTAGAAATGATGCCAACACAATGGTTGGGTTTATACATAGAAATATTTTGAGCAGATTTGGAGCACCCAAAACAATCATTAGTGATGAGGGAAGCCATTTTGCAAATAAAGTTTTTGAAAAACTCATGAACAAATATGGAATTAGACATGTAATGGGATTGGCCTATCACCCTCAATCAAATGGGCAAGCATAAATTTTCAATAGGAAGATAAAGAAAATTCTAGAGAAAACAGTGAATACAAGCTGAAAAGACTGGTCTATAAAGTTAAATTATGCATTATGGGCTTATAGAACTGCTTACAAAACTCCCACTGGAATGTCTCAATATAGAATTGTGTTTGGAAAACCTTGTCAACTCCCTCTAGAATTGGAATACAAAGCTTTGTGGGCCATCAAGAAACTGAATTATGACTTTCAAGCTGCCAAAAAAGAAAGATTACTCCAAATGAATGAACTGGAAGAGTTGATGAATGAAGCTTATGATAATGCCAGAATCTACAAAGATAAGACAAAGAAGTGGCATGATCAGAAGATTTTGAGGAAGGAATTCAAAGAAGAAGAACAAGTCTTATTATACAATTCCAAGCTCAAGATGTTTCCAGGAAAACTGAAATCAAGATGGAGCTCACACAAAGAGTAGTACACTCTTTGGAGCAAAGGACACCGAAAAACTGACTCGAAGTGATTTTTAAAAGTGAATGGTCAGAGATTGAAGCATTACCTTGGAGAGAACATAAATGAAAGATTAATCCATATTTCAAGAGAGAGGAGAATTTTGCAGAAAATACAATTTTACAGCAATTATCTAGCTAAAGACATTAAAATGAGCAGCTTCTTGGAGGCAACCCAAGCAATTTTTTAATTTTCATAGCTAACTTGATTTTGTTAATATTGGTGTGTTTGAAGTTTAGTTTTAATTTTTTTTTGAAATTTTATTTATTGTTTTTGTTGATTTTTCAGGGACAATGAAGCTGAATTAGAAATGATTCATTAGAAAGCACATTCTCTCAAACTGACATTATGTAGAAAAATGTTGCTTGAGATTTACCCTTAACTTATTCTTTAATGATAATGCATAGTCAGAAGTTTGGTGGAAATGTACTCTTTATAGAGAAAAAAATGAATAGTAGCTTTGTTGCTCTCATTATTTGAATACTCTGAATATAATCATGTTGAATTATATTAAGTAAAGAAATGAAATGTGATTGTTTATACTTGAATTGAGGTTCTTTGATGATTAGATGTTTTTTCACAAGTATAATTTGAGTAGGGAAAATATCAGACACCAAGATTCAGGTAGTTGATCAAAACTGTTAATTGTGAAATTTTGAGGAAAGCCATAAGATTGTCACTAGAGATAATCTTTTGTTGCGACATTGGTTCTCTTTGTCGCGACAAAGAGTGAATTAGCCTATTCGAAGTCACAAGAAATTATGTCGCGACATATTTCTTTATGTCACGACATTATGTCAATTAAGATGAATGAACTAGGTCGTGACATTATTTCTCTATGTCACGACCAAGTTGGCTCTAAACCCTGATCTGGCAAGAAAGTGTTTGTCGCGATATAAGATTAAAAAGGGAATAAACCCTAGGTTAGTTTTTGTCGCAACATTTAATGAAGGCACAACAAAACATTTAGCCTATAAATATATAATTTTTGAAACCTGAAAGACCACCTGCCTCATAAACCATCAACCCACTCATCTTTCTTCACCAAATCTCTTTCTTCTCCTTTCGAAAACCCTAGATTCCCAAAACCTTCTTCTGACCATGTCTAAGCCGTCACCCTATTCCTAACCTAAACGAAATGATGGAAGAGTACGCCGAGGGCGAAAGAATCAACTCAAGAAACTCAGCCATGAATAGGACCAGAAGGAGAAAGAGCTAAAGCAAGAGCAGAGATTAAGCAACCAGCTGAAGAAACCAGAAAGAAAAAGAGAGGAGTTGTAGAAGCATGAGCCAAGCGTAGAGAGGAAAAAGCAAGCGATTTGATTTCAAAGTGTGCTTATTTCGCCTGGAGGGACAAATTGCAGCATAGAGATTTCATTGGTGAAAGAGGCTTTAGCAAGTTGATCTCACAATTCCAAGAAATTATTGAGAAGAGAGGATGGCATCTCTTCTGTGAGCACAAGGGTCCTGGATTTGTAGATGTGGTGAAGGAATTCTATGCAAACATGGTGGGAATAAAGGACAAGACATTGTATATCATGAATAAATGGATATCGTTCAGCAGGGAGGAGATTGACAAAACTTACAATCTTAATGAGAGGAAGAACGGTTCAAAGTTCAAGAGACTAGTAAAAGAACCAGACTTTCAAAAAATTATTGATTTGCTAACTGATGGTAAAGGGAAATGAAATGCCACCAAGAAGAACCCACATGAGTCCATTACAAGAGGATCGTTGACTGAACAAGCCAAGATCAGCATGCCAGCGATTCGGGCTCAATATTTACCTTCTAAGCATTTGAAAGTATAGTCAGAAAATATAAGAAGATCAAGTAGCATGCCATTTTGAAGCGGTTACAAATTCGTTGAAAAATCATGTAGAGAACTCAATTTCAGTTGGCGCAGGAGGCTACAGGAACTAGTACCTCCAAGACTAATCACAAGGTCAAGGCATTTTAGTGGGTGGAAGGACTAGGAAGAAGAAGAGACTTGTCCTAAGACCTCACCCTTGACATTGACATGAACAATTAAGGGGCCTAAGAACAGAGGCAAGGAAAAAAAAGCATAAATTGAAAGAAAGGAAAGAGATAACATGGACATAAATCAAATACAGTTTGATAGTGCAACTCAAGAGCATCCACAGAGGCAAGAAGGTTTAAGTCCATTTTGACAAGCCTCCAAATTCAAGACAATCCATCGGCAAGTCGGGAAGCTCAAAGCATCATGGTAACAATACGACTTATGAGATACAAAGTCGGATAGAGATGCAAGAAATGGACAAACAGCTGAAAATCCAACTCTAATTACGGGATGAATACATGGATGCTCGGCTAAAAAGAAGAGATCAGAATCTAGAGGAAGCACTCAGACAGAGAGATGAAGAGTGGAAGAGCAAATGGGAAACCAGAGAAAAAGAACTCAGTGAAGAACTTAGGGCAAGGGAAGATGCTTTCCTTTCAGATCAATTGAGGAGGACAATAAGCTACTAAAGATCATGAAGGAGAGAGATGATGCTATGGAGCAGAACATGCTGCAAAAGGCAGATGCCTTCGATTACTTGTACAAAGAACATCATAAAGAAATAAGGCTCCTTATAGAAAAAAAGGACAAAGAAATGGAAGCAACCCTAAACTATAGAAATAAATTGTGGACAGAAAGTTTGGATATGATCAACAATAATTTGATCAAAATGTACTCTGCCCAAGGTGAGTTTGAGGGAACTCTGAACTCTATTAGGCATAGACAAAATGATCTTATTAAACAAATGGCACTTTCAATGGAATGGTCTGCATTAAACAGAGTTGAGGAAGGTAGTAGGTCCAAGCAACCACAAGTTCAAATCCCTGAATTCTCCCCTTCTACAGCTAGTTACAAATTTGAATTAGTGAATCTGAACCATCACCATAGGCATGATAGAAGAAGGAAATAACTTGCCCTACTATCTCTTCCCTTTTCCCTCTTTGTAACCAAATCTCTTATACCTGAAATCTTAAATTAAATAAAAATTCCTTTACAAAACTTGGTGTCCATTCTCATTTTGCACTTCTTTTTTGGCTATTTTATTTTTTCTTTCTTTAATTTAAATAAGTAGAAATTGATGACTTTTAGTGTATAGCTTTGCTGAATAATGGAGAAACCGGTTTTCTTGGTTTGAATTGCTGAATAGCTGTGAAATGTTTGGTAGAATTGGAATGATGATGGAATTGAATTGTTGTTGTGTTAAATTTCTTTGAATTGAATGGTTGATTTAAATAAGCTTTCAACTTAAAATAGCACAAAGAAATATATCTAGGAACCAAAACAAGAATTTGATATATGAATCAGTAGGATGAGATGAACTCATAAAGAAGAAAGTTGTGAGGATATTAATAGAATGTGTCAACTTCAACAAGGAATATTCAACAAATTTGTTGGAAAAAATAAGACCTATGATTCTATTTTGTAAATACTTAGTTATTATGAACTCGATAAACACCGCATTATGGTCAAAAAAGTATCAAAACAAATTGTGCTAAGATTAGGGACATCTTCTAGGATCTATCATAGTTAAATCTCCAAATGTCCTAGAACTTGTTAGATTATTAGTCAAGGCGAAATCCAAAGCAATACCACTAACGGGAAATGATATAGGCCATTCTTGGAAGATTGAGCCTTTCAAAACCTACCCTTATAATTTTATGGCAAGATACAATACTAGTTCCTTATTTGAACCAAGAGCCAATTTCATCATCAACCAGCAAATGAAAAGCCTAGATCCTCCCTTGAACATAATCCTACAGTAAAGAACCCTTATTTGCCCATATTACATGACAAATACATCAATGATAGAAGAGGATAAGTTTGGGAGAATATTATTTCAAATTCCAAAGAAGGATAAGAAGGGTTGAGACAAGAAAATCAATTGAGATAAAGAAAAATAAAGTAACAGAGTTATTATGAAAAGAAAGTTTCAGAATGAGTTTGGTCTTGTAGCCTTCCTCCTCGAACAACATTAAGTTCTTAGTGGTGTTTCAACACCAGTACCCTAATGCCAACTGTATGGGAGCACCCAAAGTCTGTTATTGATGGTAGAAAGCTTAAAAAGGCAAAACATTGCACTATTCCATAAACCTTGATAAAGATGAAAAGTTAAAAAGCTTCTTAGATGAAGAGGAGAATTGATAGTTTGAGTGTGGTTAAGAAAAATACCACAATAGAGAGTATGCAAGAAGATACACCAAACCAAATGGGGAGATTAGAGAGTTGACATCAATGGAAAAATCAAGGATGCATAATGAAGGCAAGTATGTTAAGTTGTAAGTGAAATTTGGGTAAAATTGAGCCTAAATTGTCTAATTATCTACCTAATTACCCAAGCCACACATTATAAGCCTAAAAGACCTAATTCATTCTGAAGGTGGTATATGCTTACATTAATGGAGATTAATATGACAAACAAACATATGGGACTTTAAAGAATAAAGGTGAAGAAGACTAACTAATCTGCCAAGGAAGAAGAGATAAGATCATCACACACTCACAAATCAAGGTTGAATAATTGAATTGTTTACACTATATAAATTATTTGGATTTTTAGTGAACTTAATTGAAAATCTTCCCGAATCTAGATTGGAAACATATTTAGAAATAATTTTACAAAAAACTTGTGTTTCCTGCCAAATTGTGGATTCAACAGAAAAATGTCATTAAAAATAAAGGCTAAATTATTTAAGGACAAACAAAATTTTCTTTTCTTTGCTTGGGGACAAGCAAAACTTTAAGTTTGAGGGAATTTGATGAGTTCTAAACTCATCTATTTTTAATCCATTTTTCTGGCATATTTCTGGAAGTTTATGATTCATTTTAATGCTAAATTATGGAATATTCACCAACTTTATGTTTTGCAGATTTTAGATTAAAAAGAGCCAATTCCAATAAGAAAGTGAAAAAAAATTAGCCAAGGCATAAATGTCGCGACATAGTTTTTCTTTATCGCGACATAATCTCAAAAGAACCAGCATAAGCTATGTCGCGAGATAAACTCAAAAGAAGCAGCATAAGCTATGTCACAACAAAGAGCGTTATGTCGCAACAAAGATCAAACTGACCTAAAGCCAGAAACGAAGTTTTTTGCGACATCTCACAACTTTGTCGTGACATAGTATGAGAGAAATTTACTGATAAATGTTGCGACAAAGAAGTGAGTGTTGAGCCATAAAAGAAGTCAGAAGACAAAACTTTGTCACAACAAAGAATTTGGTATGTTCACGATCAAGAAATGGCGTTAATCCCGCGTCGCGACATTTCACAACTCCGCTACGACATAAAGAACCGGGCGATGGCAGAAAATCTTCGTCAAGCATAAAGACAACTTTGTCGCTACAAAAATTCAAAGTTAGCATTGAGAGGCAAGAGGACTTTGTAGCGAAAAAGAAGTTTTATGTTGCAACAAAAACAACATAAGGTTGAGGTGAACTCTGTTGAGACAAAGACATCCATTGTCGTGACAAAAGTTGAGAGGAATTACAAGACGAATGTTACGACTTAAAAAATTATGTTTCAACACAATGCAGAGTCGAAGGCAAAAATCTATGTCGCGACAATGGTCAAGCAATGGCGGTAGATTTTTGTCTCAATAATCAATTTTATGTTGTGATAATAAAAGCTGATGAGTAAGAGATTTCTGTCACGACAAAAGAAGTTTTATATCGTGGAAAATGGAACGTATCGAGACAAGTCGTTCATCAAGTTTGTCAAGGGATTAAGATTTTATTTGCTGCACAAATAGTTCCAACCGACAATGATCCAAGAGAAAATTATGTCCATGATTTTGTGAATCTGGTCACGACACAAAGTTTAGTCTCAAAGAGAAAGACAATGAAGACTATGTCACGGCAAAAGAAAATGTTCCATCGACAACAAAGAACATACAACTATGAGAAACTCTGTCGCAATAGAAGAAACTATTGTTGCAACAAAGGTTGAGAAGAACCACACAAAGAATGTCACAACATAGAAAAGAATGTTGCAACAAAGTTGAAGAGCTGGAGGCAGAAATTTCTATCGCAACAAAGGAACTATGTCGCGACAAAAGATGAAAATGAGATAACCGAATTCTGTCGCAACACAGTGATTTTATGTCGCGACATTTCGAACTTATGTCACAAGATAAAGCAATGTTGAAAGATAAGATTTTAAGCCGCACAGCAAACTCCCCTTGGCGTCGCAAACAATCACTAGACAACTTTAGCAAAATTATGTTTGTAATGCCCTAAAAATACCCTAACAGATTTATAACATGTTCAGGGTGTAAAATAAATTAAATTATATTTTTTTGGAGTTTAAATGGCTAAAAACGAAAAAAATGATAAAAACCTGAAAATTTTACAGGAGTTAAATAAATTTTGGTAAATTACAACGAGGACCTAAGGGGTCATAAATGAGAAGTGTAAGTGTTAAAAGGAAATGAAATGAAATGAAGTAAAATGAAAGTGAAATGAAGAGCATCAAGAAAATGGGAAATAGGAATTTATGGCAAGCCAAACAAGGCCTTAAGAAAACTTAAGGCTTAAGACCAAGTTTGGTCTTGTAATTAGCAAAAATAGAGAAAGGGAGCAAGAGAGCTAGGGCTTGGTTGAGAGAAGAAGAGAAGGAGTTTGTGATTTCTTCTCCATGTAATCAAGGGACAAGTTGATCAAGAAGGAGGAGGAAGAAGAAAGGAAAGAAAAACATAGTTTAAGGTAAGAAAAACCAAAACCTAACCCCCTCTTTTCTTGTGTTTGGGTTTGGAGAAAAACCCTAGCTTTGTGTAAAGTGTTCTTGGATGGTTTTAGTTCAGTTTGAGGTTATTTTGCATTGTTTTGATTGGTTTGGATTGGTTTTGAGGAATTTTTTTGTAAAGGAAATGATGAAGTTTCAAAGGAGTTGCTGTCAAAAATTTTCAAAACCCCTGTTTTGTTTTGCATAAGTTGCTATAATCATCCCAATTTAGTGATTCCACTAATAGCAGTCCATAAGATCTAGATCACAAATTTGAAGGGACCAGAGCAAATTGTAGCTCTAAGGCTTCCGAATACATGGGCTTAAAGGTAAGTTTCGGTAGCCACCCGGGCATGTCTGCTTTTGGGTGTGGTCAGGTGTTCGCTATAATTTGAGTTTCACTCATCCAAATTAAGTGATTAAAAATTATTTGTAAACTATACCTCTAGGGGAATAATTTACTAGAAGTAAGTGTATGCAATTTGTAACCCAAAAGAGCCCAGAAATCCGTCAAAGTGGACCTATGTGAAAGAACAATTTGATTCTGCTTTGCAAATTAGAGTAGTCTGGATGTAAAATGCAATAACTTGAGTTTTTGTGATCCAAATGGGATGATTCCAATTGGAGAAGAAACCTTAGAACCATAGATTCAAATTAGTATAAGAAAATATTACCAATTTATGGAGCTAAGACCCCTGAAATTGAGAATAACAGTAGATAACCGATTGAGCTGGGCATACCAACCAGTTTGGCATTAAAATTCCATAACTTGAGTTTGGGTAATCCAAATGAAATGATTCAAATTCCTACTTAAAATAGACTCAAAGAGATATCATTTTCTTAAAGAAAGCATAAGCAAAATATGGCTCATGTGTATTGAATAGACATCAACCCTAACCAAAAATCCTAGAATGCACAACTAATTTTTTTTCTTGGGTTGTTCTTTGATAGTGACATATTTGTGATGGATTAGGGATTGGTGACGAGGAAGCTTGACCCAAGAATGGGATTCCAAGAATAGGAATTTGAGCGAAAACCTTTTATTTGTTCTGTCACTCTTTCCTTGTTTCCTGCTTTGTGAGCTTTGTTTGACCAACAAATCTAAAAGGTTTTATATGAATATATGTGCTCCGCTTGAGCTATAAATGAATTTTGTTTGTTCTCCACTTCTCTCTCTCTCTATTTCTAAAATGTTTGGAAGGATTATGAACAAGTAGATTTATTGAAAGAATTGCAATACAAATTGCATATTGATTTGTTTTAAATTGATTTGATACAACTGGACAGAAATGAATTGCACATGAAAAATTGCATGAGTATTGGAAACCAAGTATTTGATATAAATGATATACACTTGTAAATTGCTATGAGATGATTTTTGAGCCACTTTGTTAGGAATGTTAATTGTTAAATTCGAGTTAAGGATAGAATGGTGTACCAATAAGGGTCAAATGAGCAGTACTATGTCGAACGTAATGATGTGTCACTCCGATCCGTAGCCCAGCGGGACAGTATCAGTAGTGTTCACAAAATGATTTTTAATAACTAGTCAGCAACCCAGTGGAACCGTAATATGTTATAAAACTTTTTTATATACTCTACAAGAAACTGTTGCTTATGACCGCAGTGATCTGCTATCCTATGCACCGAAAGCATAGGTTAAATTTGCTTAAGGGAAAATGAAAAGAAAATTGTAAAATGCATGATTTGTGTTTTGTATGATTTATTGCATTTGAAAGTGCATATTTGGAATGATCAATAAACTGTAAATGAATGTATATGAAATGAATATGTGTATTGTATTGCAATAATCATTCAAAAAGGTTAAAAGGGCATTGTTTTAGAAAAATGCATGACTTGATTTAAACTGAAATGGAAGAGAGTGGTATATAGAACCACTTGTTGGAATCTAGCGATAAGAAAATGTAGCGGAAATAAAATAAAAAATTAATAACCGCATCAGATCCGTTATTGATGAAACTAAACAATGAATCAAGGGAAACTGCATCTTTACCTTTGTAGACCAAACTCTTTCTCACTAGTGCATATTTGCTTGATCACACACACATCGGAACACAAAATGTAACTCCTTCCCCTCGAAATGATCCAGCAACAACAGTAACTCCTTCGAAAGTCAGACGCAAAGAAGAATGCCAAGACGAGGTAAAGAACAACCTGAAGTTAATTCCACACAAAGGAAGAATGATGATGATGCAGCATCTGAGATGTTAGTATCCCGTCCACAAACCAACGAAGATCACCTAGTATACCCTAACCAAAGAATTCAGATGAACCACATACTTTTAGATGATAAACCCCATATTTATATCAAGCCTTCCAAACTTTATTAAAACTAATTTAAAACCAAATTCCATTAACTATTAATGGGCCGGGCTTGGGCTTAATCATGGGCCAAAGAGCCTTCCTAACATCCCATTATATCTCATTCTTATGTGACCCTATGTCTACTCAATGTCAAGTGCTGGCCTAAATCATATTCTAATCCCACGTTATAATCGGGCTCCTAGCAAGACATTATAACTACCCAAATCAAGTGAATTCGATGACTCAAAAACCTTACCACAAGATGATATTAGTCCTTTGATACTACACGATGTTCGATTAAGCAACACAAAGTAATGATGAAGTCATCTTATACAACTTAATCATTTCGATTCTGGCGTAGATCGACTAAACAAAATGATATTGATAACTCCTATCAATCTCATTCGAAAGAATGCGCTGGGCGTATTTCTCAACACTTATCAAGAGGCCAATAGACATCTCACTCAATTAAGAACGGATAAATCTTCACTATCACTCCATTACATTCCTCCACATGATTTACCGCATGCCCAACCATACACCTGTAGATACTCATCCCTCGCTAAAGACGCCATCGAAGCCACGCCAAGACACGAAGTCTCATGGTGGAATCCACGTGAATTCAGTCATGACTTAAATACTACCATCGCAATGAGAATTAATGATGACATAATCCATGTAAGATTTCATAGCGTCACCCAATAACATGAACTTAACATGTATTATGTTCTCGCTGAAAATATCTTTTATGTTCATGACCAAAGAAAAACGCGGGTCTTTTTCTCGGGAAAACATAATAGTCTTACTTCATTGTTATTCTACAATAATGATCAACTATGGACTATTTGTAGGAATAGTGTTCTTATGCCTTACAAGGTTTTACTATCAAGTCACATACTTAATGACATAAAGCGGAGCTAAACATTATTCAAGATCCATTTTATCAAGTTAAACCATAATTTAAATAACAAGTTAAAACAGGATAATGCCTCATGTATATAAAACATATAATGACAATGTATATGCCATCGAGCTACATAATACACACCACGCGCCCTAAGCCCACCGTGCATAAATCGAATGCCTATCAATTCTGGGTGATGACTTATCATGCTTTGATCAGGAGGTTTAGTCAGCGATCAAGAACATCATCGCATGAATTCTGCTATCTTAACATCTCCTCTCAATGATCTCACGAATGAGGTGGAAACGCCTACGTGTTTGCATCACTGTCGTGATCTCGGGGCTCCTTACTTGATGCAATAGCCCCATTATTGTCACAATAGACGCCTACCCGGGTTTGTAATGCTAGAACAACACCCAATCTAAAATGAAATTTTTTATCCAAACCGTGATTCGAGGCAATATGTACCTGCAACCTCTCGTAGAATCGGCCACTTGTCTTACTTGAACTCAACACAAAGACTCTATTCAAACAAAACACAAAACCAAATTGCGATAAAAGTCATCTAAGCCGACTAAAACCAAGATCGATATAATCATACTTATAACTAGTCGCTGTCTAATTTATTATAGATCAAAAAATATCTCGTTCTTCTTAAGTACTAAGGATATTCTGATCGCCATCCGCGATATTCACCGATCTAATCGAATCTACTTGTCATGCTTAAGGCATAGGAGACATCAGGTCGGGTGCAAAGCAAGGCATACATGATAGAACCAATAGCCAAAGCATATGGGATTTTATCCATGCTCTCTCTCTCTCGTCCTTCGTGGATGGACATTGAGACTTACTAAGCTTAATGCCATGAGACATTGGCAAGAAACCTCTTAATCTGCATGCTAAAACCTCTTAGCATTTTGTCTATGTACCCACTTTGACTCTAATCGTTGAGATCTATCTCTATAAATCTTTATGCCTAGATGTGTGCGTCGCCTAAGTCTTTCATTGAAAACATTTCCCAACCAAGATCATTACTCGCAAGGTAGGGATGTCATTTCCGCGGAGTAAGATGTCGCCCACATACAGCACTCACAAGAAGACAATTGCATCCCACTACCTTCTTGTATACACAAGGCTCATCTATTTTTCATAAAGCCAAACTCTTTAATGTACCTCATCAAAACGGCGATCTTAAATTTCCGTGAAACTGCTTTAATCCATAAATGGATCTTTGAAACACACACCCTATTAGGATACTTAGGATCGACAAAACCCTCGGGTTGTGTCATGTACATCCTCGAGTAAGTTTCCATTAGAAATGCTGTTTTGACATCCATTTTCAAAATCTAAACAATCATAGTACCACGTGATAGCAGAAGAATCCTAATAGACTTAATCATAACGGCCAATTGAAAGGTCTCATCATAAGTGATACCATGAGTTTATTTGAGCCTTTTGCAACAAGTCGAGACTTAAAGATTAATATTATGTTTGATCTTATGAACCCATTTACAACCAATGACCTTAAGCTCGGGTGGATCGATCAAATTCAAACCTGGTTATTGTACATTGATTGCATCTCAGACTTCATGGCTTGAAGCCATTTTTCAGAATCTGGGCTCATCATTACCTCATGATAGGTTGTGGGTTCATCTTGATCCATAAGCTCTATGGTTTTGTCGTCAGTTACGAGAAATCCATATCTCTTGGGCTCATGATGAATCCTACTAGACATTCGTAGGCCTTGTGTAGAAGATGTCAACTCAACAACTGGTTGTGAGTCTTGTAGAATTTCCATGGAAGGCTCGGTGGCAACTTGTGGTTCTTGAACTTTTTCAAGAGATGTCTTACTCCCACTGACTCTTTTGGAAATGAACTCTCTTTCCAAAAAGACTCCATTACGAGCAACAAACACTTTGTCCTCAGATGGGATGTAAAAGTAGTACCCTTTGTTTCCTTTGGATACCCCACAAATAAGCACTTATCAGATTTGGATGCTAGCTTATCAGAAGCCTGACACTTTACATAAGCTTCACAACCCCAAATCTTGAGAAGGAACAAACCGGAATATTTCTGTCCACAACACATATGGTGTTTTCTCAACTGCTTTCGATGGAATTCTATTCAATAAGAACGCAACAATCTCTAATGTATATCCCCATAAGGATATTGGAAGATCTGTTCGACTCATTACAGATAGAACCATATCTAATAAAGTTCGATTTCTCCTTTCAGATACACCATTCCATTGTGGTGTTCCAGGTGGAGTGAGTTGTGAGACTATCCCATAATCCTTAAGATGATCATCGAAATTTTGGCTTAAATATTCACCACCTCAATCAGATCGAAGTGTTTTGATATTATTTCTAAGTTGATTCGGTACTTCATTCTTGAATAATTTGAACTTTTCAAATGATTCAGACTTATGCCTCATTAAGTAGATGTAACCATATCTACTAAAGTCATCGGTAAAAGTAATGAAGTACTGATAACCTCCTCCAGCAATTGAGCTTAATTGTCCATAAACATCTGTATGTATAAGGCTCAATAAGTCACTAGCCCTCTCACTGTGTCCAGCAAAAGGAGCCTTGGCCATTTTGCCTAGTAAACAAGATTCACATGTTTCAAATGACTCCAAGCCAAATGAATGTATTAGCCCATCTTGATGGAGCTTCAAGATGCCTTTCTCATTGACATGGCCCAAACGATAATGCCAAAAGTAGGTTGGATTCAAGTCATTGGACTTGAACCTCTTAGTATTGATGTTATAGATAGGCTTGGGTTTGTTCCAAGTTTAGAGCGTAGAACCATTAGATAAATGAGCATTCCCGCCAAAAAATGTCTGCATTATAGATGGAGAAAATGTGCTATTCTTAATAATAAGTGAAATCCATCACGTCTGACAAGAAACTAAAATAATGTTTTACGCTCCGCAGCGAGCACATAATAACAATTCTTTAATTGGAAAACAAGTCCACTAGAGCAAGAATTAAATCATAACCTCCCTCTTGCTAATGCAACAACTCTTGCTTTATTCCCATCGTAGGTCCCTTAGCCTTTATGTGATCTGCGCTTCCACGGACCACACGTTTACCTGATCATGAGATCCACATCCAGTATCTAATACCCATGAAGCAGAAGTAGACAAATTGACTGTTATAACATAAATACCTAAAGTGGTAGCCTCGCTACTCTTCTTTTTCTTCAGATCTTCCAAGTAGAGCTTACAATTCCTCTTCCAATGACCTTATTCATTACAAAAGAAGCAAACTCCCTCCTTGGGCAGCTTTGGCTTCTTGGCCTTAGGCTTGGACTATCCTTTTCCTTTCTTGGCCTTATTGCCTTTGCCCTTTCCTTTTCTTCTCATGCCTTCCCCTTTCTGAACCATAAGCACTGAATTTGTATTTTGAATGTTTGTCTCAACATTCTTTAACATTCCATGTAACTCAGCAATAGATTTCTCCATATGGTGCATATTGTAGTTCATAACAAATTGATCATAAGATTCAGGTAATGAACCTAGAATCAAATCAGTAGCCAACTCATGACTAATAGGAGCACCAAGCTTATCAAGCTAATCGATGAGACCCTTCATCTTTAGCACATATGCACTTACTGAAGTGCCAGGAGTCATCTTGCATGCATTCAATGCTTTGGTGGTCGTAAACCTTTCTTGACATGCTTGCTCTTGGAACATTCCTTGAGATGCCATCATATCAAATACCTCCATTCCTCAGGTATACGAAGCTCGAGTTCATGGTTGTAGCATAAAGCGAGGTTACATCCACAGAGTCATTCAAATGCTTACTATAAGCATCCCTTTCGGCTCGTGAGGCATTGTTAGGAGGAGGTTCATTAGGGATTTCATTATCAAGAACATACATCTTGCTCTCTTGTTTAAGGACAATCCTCAAATTTTGAGACCAATAGAGGAAGTTTGTCCCATTAAGTTTTTCCTTTTCAAGGACAGATCGTAGAGTAAATGTTGATGTGTTGTTTGATGCCATTAGTCTACGTACAAAAATATGCAAAGCTTTTAATACATGAGGTCTTTAATACTCCCACTAAAATTAATAACTCTTTAATTAACACGAAACAATCTTGGTTTCTTAGTGGGCGAAAATCCACATTTGACTTAAATTCAGAAAGCAGCTTTGGCATAACACTTAAACTTAAGCTAACTAGGTAGAAAACTCTTTCCTTTTATGCCCTTAGGCCCAAAACCGTTATGATAGCCTAGTTAAGTCTAGCCATATTCAATCTTATGGATATCACCATTATCCATAATGTCTTCTAGATATTTGATACACTACCTTTGGCGAAACTATATTAAGATGATCGAAGTATTGACAAGTGTTAAATTATGGAAGGCATTTTATGACTTAATATTTTATGTGATGAAATTATCAAGTTGTTAGGCAAACTTTATAAACATATACATGCATCACATACAATACATTATAAACATAAATGTAAACGTGACATGTCATGGCCCGTTTCTAAGGTGATCTCCATAAATCGATATGGGTGCGAGTTCTTTTACCAATACCCCAACCCAGCTTTATGGGCCTGTCTCCAAGAATGAACGGGCTACCATTCTTCATTCTTCTTCATTAAACAAGTAATAATTGTATGCTATTTTATGCTAAAATAATAAAGAGACACACACATGTTGTGTCTATTAAAAAATGACATGAAGTAGTGTATGCTAATATAATGAAAAGAGACACACACATGTTGTGTCGATAAAAATTAATGACACGGGCCGTATTTAGAAATTACAAACTCATAATTAATACCTGCCAATCACATTGAACTAAGGGCCATGAAATACACCATGCAAATTGAATATAAATATATTTAGCACATTATTAGATTATGAATATGGTCTTTCAATTGCAGCGTTAGTCACATAAACAAATTTTAAGGCTAGCATTAGTGAGTTACTGCCTGAAAATTTCTTTAGATCATTAATCACACTAATAATTCTGGTCATTCACCAATGTTGATTACTCTTAATCTAACAGTCCATCATTAATTTGGAATAATCCTACTTAATGTGTAATAATCTATAACAGTCCAATCTTAATGTCTAACATTAATGTGTAACAGTCCTACTGATTAAGAATAATCTGTAACAGTCCATTCTTAATGTCTAACATTAATGTGTAACAGTCCTATTGATTAAAAAGTATTTGTAACAGTCCTATCAGATTAGAACACAAGAATTACAAACTCAGAATTTGATTCTGATCATCAACAGTCCTAATCCTATTAGAGCTTTTCTAAACCAAATCATTTTTCAATTTCTGATGATGTTACAAACTTCACTCTGGAAAAAAAAAACATTATCTTGATTATAAAGCGGATGGGCAATGGATCATGGCATATCACATATGGAAAAGCAAATACACTAAAACGGATCCGTTATATCACATATAAAAATTAGTTTCATCAAACATAAAAGTAGCTCGATACCCTTTATTTGGAATCAATGATAAAGCGCGAGCGGAAATAAAAAAATTTATGAGGCGCATCGAGATCAGCGGTTTGATGAAACTAAACGATGAATCAAAATCGGATCTCGCTACCTCTTGTAGATCAGATCCTTTTCGACTAGTGCGCCATTTGCTTGATCACACACACGAAGAAACACAAGCAGAACTCCTTGCAGGCTTGATCCGGCAACAACGGAGACTCATACACGGGAAGGTCACGACAACGAGCCAAGGCAGTGCAGTATGCAAACTCCCTCCCAAGAGTATCCACACGAATGGCTAATGGATGGGATGGATGTTCTAGCACCTTATGATAGGTGCTGTCGAACCAAAGACACCTTAGTGTCTTCAAAAACTCCTAAAAGAATTCTCTCTCAGAAAGACCACACTTTTAGATGATAAACCCCATATTTATATCAAGCCTCCTAAACCCTTTTATTAAAACGAATTTAAACCAAATTCCATTAACTATTAATGGGCTTGGGCTTGGGCTTAATCATGGGCTAAAGAGAGAGCCTTCCTAACATCCCATTATAGCTCATTCTTATGTGTGACCCTATAGGTTCACTCAATGTTGGCAGTGGGCCCAAATCATATTCTAATCCCATAAGTTATAATTGGTCTCTAGCAAGACATTATAACTACCCAAATCAAGTGAATTCGATGACTCGAAAAACCTTACCATAGTATGATATTAGTCCTTTGTCGCCACGATATCTCGATTAAGCACAAAGCATGGATGAAGTCATCTTTATACAACTTAATCGTTCTTGATTCTCAAGTATTAGGCGACTAAACAAATGATATTATTAACTCTATCAATCTGTTCGAAGCACGACCATGCATTTCTTAGTCTCACGTATCAAGAGGTCAATAGACATCTCACTCGATTAAGAGAAGGACAAATTCCTTCACTATCACTCACATTCCTCCACATGATTTACTGCATGCCCAACCACTTGCTTTATATTACCATCACATTAAAGGCGTCATTTATGACTCACGTCAGACACGAAGTTCCTCATGTAGGAATCCATGGTGAATTAGTCGAAGGACTTCCAGGAAATACCACTCTTGCAATGAGAATTCATGATGACATAATCATGTAGTATTTCTCATAAGCGGGTGATCAAATAACATAGACTTAACATGTATTTATGTTCTAAGTAACATCTTATGTTCATGACCGAAATAAGCGTGGTCTTTTCTCGGAAAACATAATAGTTTTACTTCATTGTTATTCCACTGATAATGATCGACTATGAATTTGTTAGAATAGTGTTCTTATGCCTTAAGGTTTTACTATCAAGTCACATACTTGATGACATAAAGCGGAGCCAACTATTCAAGGATCTGATTTTATCAAGTTGAACCACAATTTAAATAACAAGATAAAATGATAAATGCCTCATGTATATAAACTATATAATAATGATGTATATGCAGCCCAGGCTAGAGCATATCACTAGCACCCTTGCGCATGAAAATGCTTGGCGCGTTATTTTATCATCGCGGTATCAGAAGTAAGTGGCAAGGCCCAGAGATCATCGAGGCGCGAGTCATCGTCGAAACGGGCATTATAGGTAAATGCTCTATCTCATACATTTCATTTCATTCATGATATTTTTTAATTATTTTTCATTGAACTCAAGGATGTAAAAGTTTTTATAAGATCACTTTTCTTTTTAATCTTTTTGAAAGCATGGAAATGTATTTTACAAATTGTGGACAACCAAGGTGAACTCCTGATGAGTCCAAAAACTCATTAGATTTTTAATCCATTTTTCTGAGTTTATAATGAGAATAATGATGAATTGTCTGCAGAAAACTGATAATTGACTCAAATTCCAATTTGCAGGAAAATACAGCCAAAAATCAAATTTTAGCAAAATTATAAGAAATCGACTACTTGTGGTGGAAGTCAAAGCGGAATTTAAAGTCGCGACGAGGAAGGCGCAATTCGAGAAAATTCAGTCACGACATCGACAAATTTGGCCTTGAAGAAGAAGAGCGAAGTGAACAAGCGAAGTCGTGACGAAGAAGGAAGTTGAGACAAAGAATGGCTTGGTCAAGATTAAAGCCTTGATCAAATGAGACGTTCATGTCGCGACATCATTGCGATGTCGCGACACCAAAAAAAGATGAATGATGTCATGATACCACCATGAGGTCGCGACAAGGAGCTGTCTTCAAAGCCATAAGAGGAGCCTTCTCAAGTAAAAGAAGTCGCAACTAATTTTGAAAGAAAGGACTTGATGTCGCGACCTCGTCAGTAATGAAGAATAACACCAAGGTCGCAATAGAAACTCCAAATCAGACGACCAAGAATTAATGAAGAAGCAGACATGATGTCGCGACACCACTTCGAGGTCGCGACATAATTGAAAGTTTAGCAGTAAACATGGAGGTCGTGACACCAAATAGAAGTTGCGACAAAAGATTTTCAAGAGATTGAACATAGAGGTCGCGACAGTTAGAAGAGATCGCGACATCAACACTGAATCATAGATGTCGCGACATCAGTCAGTGGTCGTGACATCAGCTACATGGTATCAAGGTCGAAAGCGTCCTTGATTGAACAGAGCATCGATTACAAAGAAAGAAGGTCGCGGCGTCCTTCGATGAGTCGCGACATCGGTACCAAAGAATGGAGAATTAGCGACATCATTTAGCTGTCGTGACATCAAATCCCAGAGATGCTGAAGACAAGTCACAACAAAAGAAAAGCTTCCACGACATCAAAAGAGCTCATAAGCATAACATTGAAGTCGCGACGTATGATTGAAGTCGCAACCTTAAAAGAGCTTCATAATACGAAGGTGAAGTCGCGGCGTCATTCGATTAGTCCACGACATCAATTACAAGGAAAGAAGGTAGCGGCGTCATTTATTTGTGCGACATCCGGATCAATGGGTGATAAAGGGCAAGTCGTGACCAGATAAAAGTTTCTGCCACAGACGAACAGAAAAACGAAGTCGCGACGTATGATTGAAGTCGCGACCTCAAAATAGATCACAATGCAGAAAAGTGAGGTCGCGACGTATGATTGAAGTCGCGACATCAAAACAACTCAAAAGCAGAACAGTGAAGTCGCGACGTGAAAGAGAGGTCGCGACATCAAGTCAAGGTCGCGACACACAAATGGAGTCGTGACATGAACAAACAAATGGGCCAGTTATTTTGAAATCCACAAATAGGTGCATCGAGTTAGAGACTGACTTGGAGCCCTATAAATACGCGGCACTGCGAAGGAAGGAAGCTCTTGGCGGCTCAGAAAGAGAAGTCTGGGTAGCCGGAGGCTCGTGTATTTTAATTTTTTTTTTGTTTATTTTTCTTTGTTTTGCTGTTATTTTAGATTAGATTAGAGTAGATTGTTATTTGATTTGAATTTCTGGATCTGGATGTTAGTTGTTGAAGTTGAAGCCCGAATGCGGTATTATTTTTTCAAATTCTTGCTGGTTCATTTGAGAATCAAACGAATTTTGGAGTCGAACTTCAGTTGATTTAAAGTAGTTCTTTTTGATCGGGGGCTCTTGTTAGTGTAATGAAGTAATTTAGAAACCGACTTAGTTGAATTACTCTGTTGTTAAATTTATCTTTCTGCATAAATTTATCGAATTCTTGAACTTGAGCTTGGACTCGCTGGTTTGTTTATTTTGTATCGATCCAAATATCAGTGTTCTATACGTAATGGGATTGTTTCATGCTCTGATTTCCAGGGGCCCTCTGAGTGACACAGAGAAGGCATTCCTGAGAGTATTGAATGATTTCTCAAGGGTATGCGAACCTAATATTGGGGATCTAATGGGCTCTGTGAATTTTAATCGATAAATCTCTTCTCACTTGAAACTGAGAATGAGTTGAATGACTTATTAATTAAAATGAAGCGAAGTTCGCCTCGATTGAGCAGTAAGTTCAATCCCGTGTTATAGCGATCTAATCAAGGAAAGAATGAAGCGTTCCAATTTGAGGAAAGAAACCGGTATAGTGTAAACCCATGCTTAGCCTATGTCTTAGGAGCTAAGGTTTATAGTCCATGTTACGGGTATGAAGTATTGAAAAGAAAAATACCCCGAACAAGGCCTTCGAATTAAAGTAGTTATCTAATCCTCTTGTCATGAAAGCGAGGAAGATTAGATGATGAAATGTGTCATTAAGGAGAAATCCATATGGCATTATCATCTTCCTTGGACCAGTTAATCACGAGGTTCATGAAGAAAAGTGCAGGTTATCTCCGGGAATTGATGTTTCCTGATAGGCGTATTTTCAATGCATCCCTTTAAAAGCTAAGCGACCGATCCTATTTCTTTAATTTTTTTAGTTTAAGCATTAGTTCATTTGTTCTTAGTTTTACATATTTTCATTCTTTTATTATTTTAAAGGTTGCATAGGAATTTATCAATTGCCTATCATAGTTCAAATAGTATAGAGCTTGAGTAGTCAGGGTAGTTGATTGAGAATTCTTGAGATCTCTGTGGGATCGATATCTGGACTTAAATCCACTTTATTACTTGTTCGACCTGTCCACTTGCAGAATCATGGATCAAAACCAGAAAGAAATTCAGCTACTCTTAAGGAAACCGTTTTTAATCAGTATAATTGCAAAGAAATATAACAAACAAGTTTCATGGCATTATTGCTGGGGATTAGATAATAATCCTTGGGTAATAACGTTATAAATTTGTGTTGATGTTTTGATCCATTACTCACACTTACATAGTGGGAGAATTAGATTGTCAAACAAGTTTTTTGGCAGGTTAAGTTGAAGAATTAATTAGATGATATTCGACAAGAAGGAAATACTAATTTGGACATTTTTAAGAAAAGAACAAAAATAGCTTTTCAAGCAGTGACTACATTAGTCACTAATTTTTAACAAGCCATGTTGAAAATATTTGTTAGGTTTGACTAATCCTATTAATATGAGTATGCTTTTATTTCAGGAAAACCTTTAATGCATAGGAAACAGGGATCGGCACGATTCCGGCTGAACAACGAATTAGGCGCTCGGGGAGCTTAAGAAAGACAAAAAAAGAGCAAAAAAGCGTTTATGGCGAAGAGATACATGACGAAGCAGGAGGAACGAGGGCGGCGACGGAAGACCCCCATTCTTGACCTGATGGAGGTTTCTAGAGGCTATTATTCGAAAAGTATTATGCAATCGGACGGCCTACGATTGGATGCAAACAATTTACGAACTAAAGCGAGGCGCAATTACAATGGTTCGGCAACGCCGAGTTTCTTGGTCATCCGCAAGACCCGAATGAGCACCTGGGAAGATTTCTCAGGATGACTAATACAGTGAAGCGAGAGCGATTGAGACCGGAGTGATAAAGCTACATCTCTTCCCATTTTCTTTAAGAGACATAAGCGGCCACATGGTATGAATCATTACCATATGGATCTGTTGATACTTGGAAGGGTGGTAGAAACTTACTTAAATGGATTCTTTCCCATCTCTCACTTTAGAGACGAAGAGATAATTGCCATTAGCAGGGGAAGATGAGAGCATGTATGTCGCTTGGGAAAGATTCAAAGATTCTTGAAGAGGTGCCCAGTGCATGGAATAGACTTGAGCCAGGATGGATATAGTGTATCACACTGCGGAATGAACATCGGGTATTATCGATGCTTCATCTTTGTGGAGCATTAATGAAAAAGTGAAGAGGAAGAATCGATAGAGGACACGGCAAAATGCAAAATAAGCTCCATGCGAGTTTTTCAAGAGGTAATGTGAGAGGAAAAGGGGTCATAGAGCTTAGCAAGATAGTGACCATAGAGGCTAGAAGTTGGATGCTATAATGCATAGGATGGACAAACAAAGAGAGGAAGATGCACCTTGCTCATGAAATAGGAAGCGTTAGAAAGAGAATTGATGAGGAAGAAGTCTTTGATGTGCCAATAGAAGAAGATTCTTATGATTCGAGGAGGTTAAGTACGTGAGCAGGCAAAAGAAGTTATCATTTCAAGCCAAATCTCACCTGCCATACACTACAATCCGGCCGAGGAACCGTGAGAATTTAAATGGTGGAGGGACGATGTGGCAGAGGCGGGGCAGCATCTCAAACAAGGATATCGGCCCGACAAGGAGGTGAAGCAGAAATGAATACCGAGATTCGGAGGAGAATTGACCATTTTGAGGAACAAATGCTGCGGAGTTCATGGGGGATAACAGAAATTTGTACAATTCCACTGTGAACCCAGAAAATATCTGACTTAAACTTTCCAAGTCGATGCAGTATTTCGGAAGAATGCTAGTGCTTCCTTTGAAAATCCTAGGGCACAAGTAGAGACAATTGGCCACTGAATATGCATCGGAACAAAGGAACATTCCCCGGTGACACCCCAGCAAAACCTAAAAGCTTTGCATGGCAATTCAATTGAGAAGTGGGAAGGATTTGAGCAGCAACGGAAAGATAGATAGAAAAGAAGAGACTAAGGCGGAGAAAGAAGAGACTGAAAAGAAAGAAGAGAAGAACAGCCTGATTGAACAGATGAAAGGAAGGAAAGACCAGAAAAATAAAGAAGGAGTACCAGCTTATGCTCCTGCAGTGCCATTCCGCAGAGACTTGAGTGAGAAGAACGAGTTTTCTAAATTCTTGGATATTTTCAAGAAAATAAAACCAATATCCCATTTGCGAGAGGTGATCGGAGTCAAATGCCTCTTTATGCAAAATTTACGAGGAAGGAGTCTTGAGCAAGAAAGAAAGATAGCTGAGGAGGGTATAGTTAACTTAGTTGCTTCATGCGGTGCCATTATCAGGCTCGACCAAAGATGAAAGACCACAGCGTTTCACTATTCCCTGCTCTATAGGGAAATGTGAGTTCAAGAAAGCTTTATGTGACTCTGGAGCAAGTATAAATTTGATGCCTCTATCAGTTGTGCAGAGACTTAGTTTGGGGGAACTAACCCCAGCAACAATTACTTTACCAGGATGGGCGATGGATCATTGGCACAACCAGAGGGGCATTACGGAAGATGTACTGTCGAGGTTGGGAAATTCATTTCGATAGATTTGTTATCATGCGAGGATGGAGGAAGATCCTCCAAGTTCCTCTGTTCTTGGGAGAAGACCTTTCTTATGTGAGGGCTGTATGATTGTCTGAAAGGTGGCCGACACTCAAAGTTGGGAATGAGCGGTGCATTTTAATATTAATAGGAGTGGAACATCCCCAATGTAGAGGAAGGCAGGTTGTATGTTTGTAAGAGAAGCAATAGCCTTCTCAATGATGAAGTGAATTCTGATTGTATCATTCAAAATACTATCTCAACAGGGAGAAAGAAAAGGAAGAACTCCAGGTGAAATTTGAATTGAGAGAGCTTAAAGCGGCTAGTCCGATTCCAGGACTCGAAATGGAAGCGACTCATGGGAGGCAACCCGTATAGATATTTTTAGTTTCTTTATCACAGGTTGAATTTTTCTATTTTTACGCGTTTTTGAATTTTTTTAATTCTAGTCATGATTTGTTAGAAATTGCTAGGTTAGTATTAGATTAATTTAATCCTTTTTAGAATTGTTACAATATGCAGATGAAGAATCAAATGGCTCAGGCGAGAAGGAACAAACTCCAGGATTACTCCAGCACTTCACAGGACAGAGCAACTCGAAAAAGGGGAGTACTTTTCTCCCTACATAGATTTTGTGAAAATTGAATAGAATACATTTTGAATTCTTTATTATGGGAATGATTAAATGGATCTTAGAATGTGCAAATTAATAAGAATTAGCTATCGATCATCAGATTTAGGGCAAGTGCGGTAAGTCGCGACCCGGAGATTGATGTCGCGACGAAGTTGGTCATAACTTAGTCGATCTTGAGAAGAGTAAGGGCCGCAGTCGTGACCCGGATTTTTATCGCGTGAGGGGTGAAGTCGCGACCGAGGAACATTCCCAGGTCGCGACGAGACAATTCAGCCAGTGGTGAGGGGTCGCGACAGAGCTCAACTATGTCATAAAATACCTGATGTCGTAGCCTAATGATAACTTGTCCTCCCACAGGTTACTCATGTCGTGACAAACAATAATAGGTCGCGACATAAGAGAAATATACTTAATTTAGGCGAGTTTTAATTTTGCCCTAAATTTAATAATGACACCTGTCATTTTGAAATTAAAGTCACAGCCAAGCACAAATAAATGAAGTAATAAAGAGCCCACAATAATAATTGAATTGCAAGCTGTAGCTCACTCCACTACCATCTCCTTCCTTGGAAGCAAACCATGACCATTCATCTTCATATTCTCGTTCTCGATTCTTACTGAGCCACAAATCAGAACTTCTTCTAAAACCTTCGATTTCTGTGGCGGAACCTTCAGCCTCGTCCAAATGCGAGGTGAAATCATGGAGGAGTATGCTCGGACCAAAGGGAAGTTCATACAGAGCACGAAGGGAGAGCAGCCGTCGGAACAACCAGAAGTTCAACCAGTTACAAGGCAACAGAGGAAAAAGGGAAAAGAAAAGCAGCACGAAGTAGAAGAAGACGAGTTCGTCTCAGAAGAAGCTTTCTCTGTATGGAAAAGCACTATCTTTGGAAGGAGATGTATTAGAGAAAGAAACTGACCAACTCATCTCTCCTTTCAAGGAATTAATAGAGCAAAGTTAGGGAGAATTATGCAAACATCAAAGTTGGATATCTGTGTCGTCCAGGAATTTTACTCAATACGGGTTTGGAAGGAAGGAGAACTCTGTTTATGTCAGAGGAGTTTGGGTGCCTTATGGAGCGAAGACTATTAATGAAATATATGGAATGGAAGGGCAGAAGAAAGGATCAAAATTCAAGTTGATGAACAACCTAAAGTGGAGGAGGTGAAAAATTAATAGGCGGTAAAAAAATGGTGGAAGAAGGAAAGGAATAAAGACCTTGAAGCGGGAATTTGGCAGAGCGAATATTTGGATTCACATGCAGCACTGTTACGATTCCTACCAAACATGCTGCGATGAGAGGCAGAAGAAATCGCCTCTCTTGCATATTGAAGAATTCTGAGATTGATCTTTGGGCAGATTGTGAAAATTCATGTGAGTACCACGGCCGACTATCACAAAGTTATGCATGAGGGTGGGTGTGAAAGGAACATTAGGAAGAGAAAGAAGAAGAATGCCCTAAAATGTCACCACTAACTCTGACAGGAGTAAGCAAGGGGCCAAAGAATCAAAAGAAAAAGGGGTCATAGTAGAAGCAGTTCGAGGATGAAAATGAAAATGCAATACGAAAGGAAGAAACCTTTACGGTGGCGGGGCAGAAGAAGAAAATCTGAAGCACATCAAGAAGGGAATACTTTTATGTTTCAGATGATGAGAACAAGAAGATAGAAAGCCCAATAGATTTCTCGACCCACTAGCGGCTCCCCCTATAAAGCAGTGATTTCAGGAGAACTGGTGAAAGCTCACAGGGAAGCCCGGAGAATAATCGAATAGTAAAATGCTCAATTCCATTCAAAAGAAAGTGGAAGAAAGGGAAGAGCAATGGAACCTCCAGCAAAAGTTCAGAGAGGAGGTTTTTGAAAAAGAATTGCAGAGAAGGGATCAACAATGGGAAGAGGAGATGAATAGAAGAGAAGAAGTATATGAAGCTGAGATGAAAAGAAGGGATCAACAATGGGAAGAAGAGATGAGCAGAAGGGAAGAGTAGATAAAGAAGATCCTAGAGCAGCAAGAGGAAAAATTTAAGAAGGAAATGGAGGAAATAGATCAAGATCTACTGAAGAAGTTAAAGCTAAGCCATGAATCATTCTACAACAATTAGTATAATCGTGATTCTCAACTCCTAAAACTCATAAAGGAAAGGGATTCGGATCAAGAAGCCAAGACTAAGAACGAATCAAGGGATTCAAGTTCCTATACATGTCAATGTTCAAGGACTTCGAGAAAAGGATGAAGGACAGAGATCAAGAGCTTGATGATAAAGATGCCTTCAGAGGAAAAGTCTGGCTTGAAAATTTGGATTTGATCCATGATAATGCAATCCAATTTTAGAAGTCATGGCTTGAAATGGAACCTTCAGCAACACACTTGGAGCACGAGGCAAGATGATTTGAACAAGAAGGTTGATCTCACAAATGAACTGATCCTAGAAGAACAGATAGAGAGTGAAAATGACAAGAAGAAGAAGAGAACTGAAATGAAATTTCCACGAATTCAATCTAGTTTGGTACTCTTAGTCACGGATCCTCCCAACATTTTGCTCGTCCCTCAAAGAAAAATAGACCTTCCCATTGATTTATCCTTCTTTTCCCCTCTTCCTGATTGTTGTTCTCAACTGTTGCATCACATCATGAATAAAACAAGAAAATTTATGAAAAAGGAAATGTTTGCTTGCTTGCAGTTAGATTTTATTGTTATTTTATTGCTTGCTTGAACTAGTTGAAGTAGTTTGACTAGGAGATAAACTTGAACACAAATAATTGCAAAATCAGGGAATGAATAAAGAAACTGGAATTAGGAGTATTCTTGTGTTTTTAGATTCGATTTAGTTGCAAATTGGAAAATTGGTTATTCTTGATGGAGCAAAATACTTGCTAAAATAATGTAAGTAGGCTGATTGAATAGTACAAGTCTTGAAGGAAAATAATACACATCGGTCGACAAACTTATGAAACTTTTGTGGGAATTAGGAACATCTTCACGGGGAGTCGGAGTTAGAGTCCAGTCCTGGGAACATATTTGATTATTGATTGAGCGAAATTTCTAGGTGAAAACAACCAACGGGAAATAGTAGAGGTATCCTTGTAGCTTGAGCCTTTTTAAGCCTACCCTCAAATATGCTTAAGCATATTCTCTGATTCTGATTTGGGCCAAATAAGCCTTATTTCTTGATAAACAGCAATTGAAAACTCAAGATTCCATTCCTTGCAATAAACACACGATAAGAACCCAAATTATCCGGTTCTAGTTCGAGAGAAGTTTAGTATAAAGGAAGAAACAAGTTTGAAATAATATTCCCAAATTTTGACAGAAGGGTTGAAAGAAGTAAAGAGCGAGGAAGCTAGTGAAATAAGGAATAAGTTTTGTCTTGTGGCCTATTTCCTTGAACAATTAAGCTAGGCGGGGTGTTTTAACACCTAGCACTAATGCCCGGCTTTGGTATGGGAGTTGCTAGCCAAAGTTCTCTAAGAGTAATAGAAAGCACAAGAGGAATGAAAACATTACTATTCCAAATCTTAAAGAAATAAAAGCAAAGGAGTTAAGAACAAGGAATCTGCACGAGATCAAGTACATATGGAAGTTGAAATTCCATAAAAGAATTCAAAAGAGGAATCGGGCTAAGATTGATAGAATCGAGAGAAAAGGAACAAGAAAAATGAAGAAAGTTGGAGACAACAATGTAGAGACAAGATGGAAACTAGGTAATTTACAACTAATTTCTCATTATCTACCCAATTACCTAAGCCCAACATTACAAGCTTTGAAAGACCTCATTGATTTTGAAGGTTGAATTTACCTACATTAGTGGAGATCAATATAAAAAACAAGCATATGGGACTTTGATAAACAGTCTAAGAAAATTCCTAGAAGATTAACTAAATTCAACATGAAGATAAAAAGGATTGATGACCTGCACACACACACAAAACAGGACTTGTTAAATAAACTGTTTAAATACATTAGTTTATCAAGAAATTTTGTAATAGAAGTACACCATGCCTTGTGCATGAAACTGAAATTTGAAATAATAGTGATATCTCTTGAATTCCATATCGGAAAGGGTGGAATGAGAAGTGTAAGGTCATCGGAAAAATGTCCTTAAAAATTTTCTAAGCTTATTTGTTTGAGGACAAACAATTTCTTCTTTTCTTTGCTTGGGGACAAGCAAAATTTTAAGTTTAAGGGAATTTGATGAGTCCAAAAACTCATTAGATTTTTAATCCATTTTCTGAGTTTATAATGAGAATAATGATGAATTGTCTGCGAGAGAAAAGCGTAAATTGACTCAAATTCAATTTGCGGGAAAATCTGTGAGAAAATCAAATTTTAGCAAAAATTATAAGAAATCGGCTACGGCCAGGTGAAGTCAAAAATTTGGATTTAAAGTCGCGGCAGGAGCGCGATTTCGAGAAAAATTCCAGAGTCATAACATCAACAAATTTGGCCTTGAAGAAGGCGAAGAGTGAGCAATGATCGTGACGAAGAAGGAAGTTGAGACAAAGAATGACTTGGTCAAGATTAAAGAAACGATCAAATGAAGGCGTTCGTAATCGCGACATCATTGCGATGTCAGCGACGCAAGAGATCAATGATGTCGTGATACCACCATGAGGTCGCGACAAGGAGCTGTCTTCAAATCCCTGAAGCGACCTTCTCAAGTAAAGAAGTCGCGACTAATTTTGAAAGAAAGGACTTGATATTAGCGACCTCGTCGGTAATGAAGAATAACACCAAAATTCGCAACAGAAACTCCAAATCAAACGACCAAGAATTAATGAAGAAACTGACATGATATCGGACACCGCCGAGGAGTCAGCGACATAGTGAAAGTTTAGCGATGGAGCATGGAAGTGCGTGACCGCGAATAAGTTGCGACAAAGATTTTCAAGAGATTGAACATAAGTCGCGGCGGTTAGAAGAGATGCGCGACATCAACTTTGAATCAGATGTTGCGACATCGATCGATTAATTAGCGACATCAAATTTGCATGAAGCATCAAAGGTCGCGACGTCCTTCGATTGGTCAGCGACATCGATTAAAGAAAGAAGGTCGCGGCGTCCTTGATGGTCAGCGACATCGAGTTCCTGAGAATGGAAATTAGCGACATCATTTGGTAATCAGCGACATCAAATCGAGATGCTAAAGACAAGTCACAACAAAAGAAAAGCTTCCACGACATCAAAAAAGCTCATAAGCATAACATTGGAGTCGCGACGTATGATTGAAGTCGCGACCTCAAAAGAGCTCGCAATACAGAAAGGTGAAGTCGCGACGTCATTCAGTGGTCGCGACATCAATTACAAGGAAAGAAGGTGGCGACGTCATTTAGCGGTCGCGACATCAGATCCAATGGGTGATAAAGGGTAAGTCGTGACCAGATAAAAGTTTCTACTACAGACGAACATAAAAATGAAGTCGCGACGTATGATTGAAGTCGCAACCTCAAAAGAGATCACAATGCAGAAAAGTGAGGTCGCGACGTATAATTGAAGTCGCGACATCAAAGCGACTCAAGCGAACGGTGAAGTCGCGGCGTGAAGAGAGGTCGCGACATGTGAGTCAAGTCCACGACACACAAATGGAGTCGCGACATGAACAAACAAATGGGCCAATTATTTTGAAATCCACAAATAGGTGCATCGAAGTTAGGGCCCAACTTCAAACCACTATCATCTGTATTTGCTACTAAAGGAGCGACTCTTGGCGGCTCGAGAAAGGGATGCGGGTGTAGAAGGCTCGATGTATTTCAATTTTTTTGTTTTCTTTTTCTTTGTTTCTTGTTATTTTAGATTAGATTAAATTAGATTGTTATTTGATTTGAATTTACGGATCACGGATGTTAGTTGTTGAAGTTGAAGTTGAATGCAATTGTTATTTTCTTCAAATTACTGCATGGTTCGTTTGGAAGTCGAACAAATTTAGGTCGAACTTCCGGTTCGGTTAAAGTAGTTCTTTTGATCGGGAGCTACCGTTAGTGTAATGAAGTAATTTAGAGCAGAAGCTTAGTTAATTCTTATGTTATTTAAATTTATCTTTCTGCGTAAATTTATCGAAATTCTTGAACTTGACTTGAATCACCTTCTTGGTTTTGTTTAGTTTATGCTCCCAGTCCAAATCTCAATGTCTATATACACCTTAATGGGATTGTTTCATGCTCACGATTTCAGGGGCCTCTGAGTGACACAGAGAAGGCATTCCTGAGAGTATTGAATGATTTCTCAAGGGTATGCTAACCTAATATTGGGGATCTAATGGGCTCTGTGAATTTTAATTGATAAATCTCTTTTCACTTAAAACTGAGAATGAGTTGAATGACTTATCAATTAAAATGAGCAGAGAGTTCGCCTCGATTCGAACAGTAAGTTCAATCCCGTGTTAGCAACGATCTAATCAAGGAAAGAATGAACTGTTCCAATTTTGAGGATGAGAAACCATTATAGTGTAAACCCATGCTTAGCCTATGTCTTAGGAGCTAAGGTTTATAGTCCATGTTCTGGGTATGAAGTATTGAAAAAGAAAAATACCCAGAAAAAGGCAACTCAGATTAAAAGTAGTTATCTAATCCTCTATCTTCGAAAGAAACAGGGAAGATTAGATGATGAAATGTGTCATTAAGGAGAAATCCATATGGCATTATCATCTTCCTTGGACGGATTCGAAATCTGAGGTTCATGAAGCAAAGTTACAGAGTTATCTGCAGGAATTTGATGTTCAAATAGGCGTATTTTCAATGCATCCCTTTAAAAACTAATGACGTCTATTTCTTTAATTTTTTTTTAGTTTAAGCATTAGTACATTTTGTTCTTAGTTTACATATTTTCATTCTTTTATTATTTTAAAGGTTGCATAGGAATTTATCAATTGCCTATCATAGTTCAAATAGTATAGTGCTTGAGTAGTCAGGGTAGTTGATTCAGAATTCTTCAGATCTCTATGGATCGATATACGGAATTAAATCCAGCTTTATTACTTGTTCGACTGTCCACTTAGAATCATGGATCAAAACCGAAGAATTCAAGGTACTCTTAAGAAACCGTTTTTAATCAAGTATAATTGCAAAGAAATATAACAAACAAGTTTCATGGCATTATTAACAGAGTTAGATAATAATCCTTGGGTAATAACGTTATAAATTTGTGTTGATGTTTTGATCCATTACTCACACTTACATAGTGGGAGAATTAGATTGTCAAACAACTCCATAAATATTTTGTAATTATATTTGAAAAGGTATGGAATGTCAATTTATATAAATGCATTATTTAAGAATAGTTATGGGCTCTATTTAAATTAAGGAATTATTTTGTTTTATCAAAGCTACAGTTAAATTATTATAAAAGGGCGCGGTGTGCCACATTTTAAGTGGTATCAGAGCACAAGATGGAGCTATGGTATTGAAAACGTATTTGTATTTGTATTTGTATTGGAGTTTGAATATATCTTAAAAGTAAAAGTATTGGAAGTGCAATGGACGCTACGATTATTTTGGTATCAGAGCCTAGGTTTAGGCGGTTATACAAAATGATTTTGAAATTTTTTTAAATGATTTTGAAGTTGTTTATGACATGCATTGCATTTGCATATAAAGGATGGCGTGACTCTGATGCGGATCTTGTCGGTCTTAATAGGTAGAAGCATTGGATATTTCAGGCTGATAGATGTCGTTGTGAATAGAATTACATAAATTATTTACATTAAGTCTGAGTATAAGTTCGGAGATTTGATCAATTTTGTCATTTAGAGTTTGATGTGATATTAGGGATGGATTGGTTGTCCTGAAACCAAGTGGTAGTTGATTGTAGAATGAAGAGAGTGACCTTAATGACACCGAGTAGTGAGAAAGTGACTTTTATCGACGAGAGGTCAAACCACCTCTCTAATGTGATATCCGCCACTACTGCTAAATGGATGGTTCAAAAGGGGTGTGAAGCCTACTTGGCGTATGTGATAGATACGAAAAAGGCGGAGCCTAGTTTATCAGACATCCCTATAGTTTGTGATTATCGGATGTGTTTGGAAGATTTGTAGGGATGCATGCAGTGGAGTTAAGTTCTGGTGCGTTGTTCGGTGTACTCAGGCATCCATTACAGATCTGGAATGGCTCCAATGGAGTTAAAAAGAATTGAAGCTTCAGTTATAAGAGTTGTTAGGGAAGGGATTTATTCGTCAAAGTGTATCACCATAGGGAGCTCCGGTGCTCTTTGTTAAGAAGAAAGATGGTACACTTAAGTTATGTGTTGACTATAGGCAACTGAATAAGTTGACAATGAAGAACATATATTCATTACCCAAGATAGATGACTTGTTCGGCCAGTTGAAGGGTGTAAGTGTCATTTTGAAGATTGAATTGTGATTTAGGTATCATCGGTTAAGGATTAAGGATGTGGATGTGCATAAGACGGCATTCAGAACGCGGTATGGACATTATGAGTTCCCTGTAATGTCGTTTGGGTTGACAAATGCACCAGCGGATTTCATGGACTTAATGAATATGTAGATCAGTTTGTTTTGGTGTTTATAGATGACATCCTTATGTATTCAAAGGATCGGGAAAATCATGATACACACCTTCAGGTAGTACTAGAAACCTTGAGAAAGGAACAGTTATATGCAAAACTGAGAAAATGTGAATTTTAGTTGAGAGAAGTGTCCTTTCTTGGAAACATTGTGTCAAAAGAAGGAATTCGAGTGGATCCAAAAAAGATAGAGGTGATTATTGAATGGAAACCAGCAAGAAATGTCACGGAAGTGCGTAGTTTCCTGGGATTGGCAGGTTCCTATAGAAGGTTCGTTAAGGGGTTTTCGATGACTGCGGCCCCGATGACAAGATTGCTCCAAAAGAATGTGAGATTTGAATGGAGTGAAAAGTGTCAAGCTAGTTTTGAAAAGTTGAAAGCATTCTTAACCGAGGCACTAGTTCTTACTTAGCCGACCTACGGTAAAGAATACGTGATTTTTTGTGATGCTTCATTAAATGGACTTGGATGTGTCCTTAAGCAAGAGGGTAAAGTGGTAACGTAGCTAGAGGCGGTTGACCGCATGAAAGAACTATCTGTGATTTGGAATTGGCTGCCATTGTGTTTGCATTGAAAATTTAGAGACACTATCTTTATGGAGAAAAGTGTTTCATCTATACCGATCACAAAAGTCTTAAGTATTTTCCCTCGCAAAGAGAGCTTAACTTGAGACAACGTAGATGGATGGAATTGATCAAGGATTATGATTGTGTGATCAATTATCATCCTAGGAAGGCCAATGTAGTGCTTGGTCTCACGAGTAGAAAGTCGATTTACAAAGCCCCGAGCATTGAATGCTCATTTGTCATTATCAGAAGACGGTGCAATGGTGGCAGAATTGATAGCAAAACCAGATTTGTTAAATCAAGTGCTAGAGGCACAAAAGAATGATGAGAAAATTGCAACAATTATAAATCATAATAGAGAGGGGAAAAAAACAGAATTTACAGTGAACGAGGATGGATTTGTGTATTATATAGATTAGGTTTGTGTACCCAATGATGATGAGTTGAAGAAATCCATTCTCTAAAAGGCACACAGTGGATCTTTTTCTCTGCATCCCGATAGCACAAAGATGTATCATAATTTAAAGACTTCATATTTGTGGTCCGGAATGAGAAGAGATGTTTCGAAATTTGTGACCAAGTGTATGGTGTGTCAGAAAGTGAAAGTTGATCATCAAGTTCCTTCGGGATTGTTACAGCCTATCACGATACCCGAATGGAAATGGGATCGAATCACAATGGATTTTGTGATCAGGTTACCGTTAACAGGAAGAAAGCATGATTCAGTTTGGGTCGCAGTAGACCGATTAACGAAGACAGCTCACTTCCTACCAATGAGAACCGACTATTCACTTGACAAGTTGGCAAAGCTTTACATAAAGAAAATAATTCGGTTACATGGGATTCCAATATCGATCATTTCGGATAGAGATCCGAGGTTTACCTCGAGATTTTTGGGAAAATTGCAAAAGGCTTTGGGCACTTGACTGAATTTCAGCACGGCGTTCCACCCACAGACGGATGGACAATCGGAAAGAGTGATCCAAGTATTGGAAGATATGTTGAGAAGTTATGTGATAGACTAGAAGGGTAGTTGGGATAAACACATTCCTCTAGTTGAATTTGGGTACAACAATAGCTTCCAGTCGAGTATTGGAATGGCGCCTTAAGAGGCTCTCTACGGAAGAAAATGTAGAACACCATTGTGTTAGACCGAGTTAACCGAGAAGAAGATAATTGGCCTTGATTTGATTCAAGAAACCGAGGAAAAAGTGAAAATGATTAGAGAAAGATTGAAAGTGGCCACGGATAGACAAAAATCATACGCCGAAATGAGAAGAAAGGATATTCAATATGAGATCGGCGAGAAAGTATTTTTGAAAGTATCGCCTTGGAATAAGGTAATGAGGTTTGGGAAAAATGGCAAGTTGAGCCCTAGGTTCATTAGGCCATATGAGGTGATAGAGAAAGCGGGTCCAGTGGCATACAGATTAGTTTTACCTGCAGAGTTGGAAAAAATTCATAATGTTTTCCATGTGTCAATGTTGAGAAGGTACAGGTCAGACCTGTCGCATGTAGTCTCTTTAGAGACAATTGAGCTTAGACCAGATTTGACATACGAAGAAAAGCCTGTAGAGATCTTGGCTCGGGAAGTGAAAGAGTTGCGGAAAAGCGAACCCCATTAGTCCAAAGTCTTTATTGGAGAAACCCTGAAGACCAAAGGAAGCCACGTGGGAAGAAGAAATTTATGCGGCAACAATACCCTCAATTGTTCAATGAAGGTAATTTGAGGACGAAATTCTTTTAAGGAGGGGAGAGTTGTAACGCCCTGAAAATACCCTAACAGTTTTATAACATGTTCAGGGTGTAAAATAAATTAAATTATATTTTTTCGGAGTTTAAATGGCTAAAAACGAAAAAAAAATGATAAAAAAAAACCTGAAAATTTTATAGGAGCCAAATAAATTTGGTAAAAATGTCAAATAAGGACCTAAGGGTCATAAATGAGGAGTGTAAGTGTTAAATGGAAAATAAAATGAAATGTAGTGAACATGAAAGTGAAATGAAGAGTTAAAATGAAAAAATGGGAAATAGGAATTTATGGCAAGCCAAACAAGGCCTTAAGAAAACTTAAGGCTTAAGACCAAGTTGAGTCTTGTAGTACATTTTCTCACATTTAGCAAAGAGGGAGAAAGAGATAGAGAGCACTTGTTGAGGAAGAGAGGAGTTTGTGATTTCTTCTCCATGTAATCAAGGGATAAGTTGATCAAGAAGAAAGAGGAAGAAGAAAGGAAAGAAAATCATGGTTTAAGGTAAGAAAAACCAAACCCTAACCCCCTCTTTTCTTGTGTTTAAGGTAAGAAAAACAAAAACACTAGCTTTGTGTAAAGTGTTCTTGGATGGTTTTAGTTCAGTTTGAGGTTGTTTTGCATTTTTTTGATTGGTTTGGATTGGTTTTGAGGAATTTTTGTGTAAAGGAAATGATAAGTTTCAAAGGAGTTACTGTAAAAAATTTTCAAAACCCCTATTTTTGTTTTGGCTATAAGTTAAGTTATAATCATCCTAATTGAGTGATTCCAATTGATACATAACCATAAGATATAGATCTACAAATGTATAGAAGGGACCAAGAGCAAATTGTAGCTCTAAGGCTCCCAAATATGGGCTTAAAGGTAAGTTTAGGGTTTAAAATTGCGATTATGCCTTTGTTTTGGGTGTGGTTGTGGTGTTTCGGCCGTAAGTTGAGTTTCACTCATCCAAATTGAGTGATTAAAAATTTTGGGTAAACTATACTTCTAGGTAAATAATTAACTAGAAGGAAGTGTATGCAATTTGTAACTCCAAAGTGTCCATAAATCCATCAAAACGGAGCTATGTGCAAGAACAATCTGATTCTGCTTTGCAAATTAGAGTAGTCTGGATGTAAAATGCAATAACTTGAGTTTTTGTGATCCAAATTGGATGATTCCAATTGGAGAAGAAACCTTATAACCATATATTCAAATTATTAGAAGGAAATATTACCAATTTATGGAGTTAAGACCCCTGAAATTAATAATAACAGTAGGTAATCGAGTGAACTGGGCATACCAATCAGTTTGGCATTAAAATGCCGTAACTTGAGTTTGGGTGATCCAAATGAGATGATTCCAATTCCTAATGAAAATAGACTCATAGAGATATCATTTTCTTAAAGAAATTATGACCAAAATATGTCTCATGTGTCCCTAGAAAATTTTTCAAATGAAGGTGTATTGGGTAGATATCAACCCTAACCAGAAATCCTAGAATGCACAACTGATTTTTTTTTCTTCGGTAGTTCTTTGATAGTGACATATTTGGATGGGACTGGAGCGAGACTCTGACTAGATGGGTTGAGATGGATCGAAGAGCGACAACCTTTTGGGTTTGTTCACACTTCCTTCCTTGTTTCAATTTGTGTTTTGTTTGACAAAATAAATCTAAAAGGTTTTATATGAATATGCATGTGTGCTCCGTTTGAGCCATAAATGAATTGGTTTGTTCTCCACTTCTCTCTCTCTATTTCTAAAATGTTTGAAGGATTATGAAATAAGTGGATTTATTGAAAATGAATTGCGATAAATTTCATATTGATTTGATACAACTGATTGTGAAATGAATTGCACATGAAAAATTGCATGAATATTGGAAACTAAGTATTTGAATATAAATGTATATACACTATTGTAAATTGCTATGAATGATTTGAGCACCCTTAATAGAATGTTAACCATTAAATTCAACTTAAAGATAGATTGGTATACCAATAAGGGTCAAATGAGTAGTACTGCGCCAAACCTAATGATGTCTCACTCCGATCCGTAGCCCAACGGGACAGTATCGGTAGTGTTCACGAAATTATTTTTAATAACCATTCAATAGCTCAGCGGGACCGTACTATGTTATAAAACCTTTTTTATACTAGCCTGCAGCCCAACAAGACCGTGCCGGTGATTCGTTATCCTGTGCACTAAAAGCATAGGTTAAATTCGCTTAAGGGCAAAATAAAAAGAAAATTGTGAAATGCATGATTTGTGTTTGAATTATTCATTGCATATATGAAACTGCATGGTTGAAATGACCAATGAATTGTAATTTGAATGTATACGAAATGAAAATATACATATATGTATTGTACCACATTGGTCATTGAAAAAATTATACAGAGACATTGATTTAGAAAAATGCATGATTTACTTAAACTGAAATGAAGAGAGAACTGTATATAACCACTGGGCATGAAAATGCTTAGCGCGTTGTTTTATCATCGCATAGGTACCGAGTGAATAGGTACGAGAGGAAAGAGACACTTGGCGATTCAGTCAGCGTCAAGGCCTCAGGGGTTGAGTAAAGCTCAGGCCACCGCATTCATGAAATATATTTGACACTTTTTGTACAAACTACGCACTTGTTTGTAAATATTTTGGTATTGAAAATGGATTATAATGTCGTAATGTATGAAGGTGGTAAATGGACCAAATGGGCATGTAATGTCATATTTAATGGAAAATGTGTATTGAAAACAAAATGATAGGCCCCCTTTAAGTTGAATTAGTATATACAAATATATTTTCATAAAGATAAATATCCTTTACAAAATGAGTATTGGAAATGTGTTTTACTGACAAAAGAAAAAGGAATTTGATTCAAAAAGAGGACCGCGTCCCGGATCCGGTTTAGCCTCTGGGTCGGGTCAAGTACGGGGGTGCTAGCCGTCACAAAGTTTGAAGATGCAACTCGTCAATTACGCATTGCATTTAATAAGAAATTATGTATTGATTGCAGAACATAATGGAATTTCACATACTTAATGCTATCAATGGCTATAACCTATGATAATGTCTTCCCACGATTAAGGCAACGTGACAAACTCTACACTACAATGCCATCAGAGAAAGAATGAAATCTAGCAAAATAACTTTTTGGAAAATTGAAATTGTTTTATAATATAACAAAGTTGTTCTCATGACGAAATTATCCCATAACAAATTCTTTTTTCATGAAAGTATGTGAGATTAAAGAAGCATTATATGATTGGTTGATATGCCCAAATGAAGTTGTCAGCACTATGACATCAAGTATGTTAGAAAATTTTGACAAGTATTAGAGTGGGTGTCATATTGTAATGGTAGTGGCAGCTATATTGGACCTAAGATCAAAAAATTCGTCAAATATGTTATGATTTGCTTTCTAAGTACCAATCAAACTCTAAATTTGGTAAACAAACTATAGCATCAAGTTCAAGTCTCTTTAACATCAATTATGATGAACAAGATCCACTTTCTAAGTTTGATTAATTTGTTCATAGTACTATTAGAGAAAGTGGTGTGAAGTTTGAGTTAGACTATTACCTAGAGGAGTTTGTTTTGTCAAGGATTTCATATTTTGATGTTTTAGGTTGGTGGAAAACAAATGGTATTAAGTATCCAACTTTACAAAATACTGGTCGAGATAACTATGTCATTTTAATATCTACAATTGTATCTAAGTTGACTTTTAGTATCAGTGGTAGGATGGTATCAAAACATTGTAGTAGACTTCATCCACACACTTTGGAGGCATTAATGTGTACTCAAAGTTGGTTGGGGAGTGAAATGAAAGGTATCCAATTTCATATCTTCAAACTTTATGAATGTTTAATATTTTCTTTAATATAATTGCTTGTAATTCTATTATGTTTGCTTATATTGGGTAATTCTTTGATTGCTAACTTAGGGGTTGATCTCACAAGTATGGATGATGATGATGAAGAAACACTCATGCTATAGGCTCTTTGTTGAGATGAAGGTAGCCTATTTCATATCTTCAACTTTATGAATGTTTAATATTCTCTTAAAATATAATTTCTTGTATTTCTACTATGTTTGCTTATATTTGATAGTTCTTTGATTGATAACTTAGGGATTTATCTCACAAATATATGAAGATGGTGAAATAGTCATGCTATTGGCTTTATGTTGAGATGAAGTTGGTATTGGAGATGCATTTTGGGATGTGCTTCACGAAAACAATTTATTGTTTATTCTTTTTTTGTGTTAATGTTATCAATAATTTATGTTTGATGCTCCTTTTGTTTTAATGTCGTTATATTAACGGAACAATTTGCTATTAGTATGTGTTGTAATTTTAGTGTTTGATGAGTTTAAACTTTAAAGCGTTGCATTCATGGCATAGAGTTCCCTAGCCAAGTAGATAAGATAGTTTTTTATACATATAACAGATATATGAACTAGATAGTAAGAAAGGTGAGGATAATAGATTTTTGATAGTCTTTTTCCAAGTTACAAGCAATATCTTGAATCTATTTGCAAGTAATAGATCAAACCCAAAACATATATTCTAGATATTCTTGTAAAGCATAATTTATATTATGTGCTTTTTCTATTATGGAAATAAATTTTGAGTTATTTGAAATATATATATATATGACATAATGACCATGACTTGAACTCAAACCTTAATCGGGACAAGTATGGGATTGTAAGAGGCATTATAATCGGGGATGGGAACGGGGACCCTGCCTTGTCTGAGTGCGATGATGATGGAAAATAATTAATTATTATGGTACGAATATGGGATAGGAGTGTGCATCCCAAACCCACCTAGTTATCATCCTTAACAAGACCTAATACAACAATTTATGGGCTTTTTCACGACTTTTGCATCCTCTTTGTGTCTTTCTTGCAATTGTTGTAGACTAAAGATCTTTCTAAGAGTTGAATCCTTCTTATTTTGAATATATAGAATTGCTAGTTGGTGAATTTTTCATATTTTATCTTTATATTGGTAATTGATTATAATATTTGATTTGTGTATTGTTGTTACTAATTCAATTCTAATCAAAATGTTTTGTTTTGTTGAACTCTCAACAACAAAGTATAAAAACTAATTAAAAAAATGAATAATTGATAGGAATAATCCCACATTTCATCTATTTTTTTTAATTAGTCACACGTTTTGATTAACTTTGAATAATCCCATCTTTGGGGGTCCCTTCTTATTTTGGTCGTTACCAGTCACTCAACTTGCTTAACAGGTAACCCATCCTATGTGCGACACAGACAATTATATAATGTGAATATCACATACCACATGTCACCATCTAATTGACCCTCAAAAAATTTTTAAAAATCAGTTTTATCCCACCCCTTTCTCTCCTCTCTCCTGCTCTACCCTTTCATTCGGCAACGACCAAGTTTGGGATTTCACCATCCAGATGAATGGGTGCTCGGCCAACTCTAATCCCTAAGCTATCTCATCCATCTGCATATCACTCAAGTGTACTTATTCCTTCTTGTTTCTCCAGCCACTCCATGTATGAATGAGAAGATCGATTCTTCTCTTTTTTAGGATTTTCGGCACCTTCTGAAGAATGAAGGATTAGTTGAATTTTTTCTGAGTTTAAGTCTAGCCAACGTTTGATGGCACCACAATAGGGTTGTGACCCCTTCGATCACACCACGTCTTGAAACTCACCGACAAACTTTGATATTTATGATATACATGATTTAAAATTCCACTTTTTTAGGTATTTGAGTTTATATTTATGATTTGAATATTTGATTTATGAATATAAAATCTTCATTTGAAATAAATTTGTGATATTTTAAAAAAATATATTGAGATCCTAATAAAAAAATAAAATTTAAAATTCTTATATCAAAATTCTAATTTTGAAATATTTTATTTGGATTTTTAAACGAATGTATGATTTAAAAAAATACCAAATATAATTTTGACATTCCAAAAATTATTCTTTAAATACGGTTGTAATTTGAAATAGTCTCTAGTGACCATGAAATATTTATATTTTAAACCTTCCAGAATTATGTTTTTTAAACTTATCATAACTATCAAATATTAATATTATTGAAATTTGTGCAATATTAAATTTTAAAACCTAGTGAAAAAAATAGTCCTGATAACATTTATGCATGAAATGATTGATTATCCACTCACAACCCAATAAGGTAGGTAGAAATAGATAAGCCCATAGCTCGATCTTTAAAGGAAATAAGTTCCTGGAATTAAGATGGTAACTAAAATTCTCAACACCAACTAATTAGATCAGGAGACTTGGCTAATATATTGAAGGCATACATAGTTTCCGCGGTGATGGTGGCTGTGGGAAGAAAAAATGAAATTTTTGATGGAAATGAATGAAGAGAGAGAAAGTGCTAAGTAGGTAGAAAAAGGTAAATGAAAATATATCCAAAGGAAATTTGGATTAGATGGAGCTCTAGGGATTAGCTTTTGTCAAATTTTGTGAATTGATGTGTGTTTGATCTTTGAAAACTTGCAGTCAAGTGATGTAAATAAGAAAGAGAAGAAGAGATGATGATCATGTCTACACTGAGGATTGTTAGATATAATTTGTTATATATCTGTTTGAAGGAGTTTTTATTTTCATTAAATAGTATGTTAATAAGTCCTAGTCTCCAGGAGGATCTATTCTTTAAGGATAGAGTTTTTTTTGTTTCAAATTTTAATTACCACATTATAGGCTTGTAAAATGTGATTTGTTATTTCCCTTCTGTTTTGTAAAGGCTATAAATAGCCCTAGTTTGCTGAAATCGAATATATTCTTTCCAACTATTCCTTAGTTGTTCTGAATATCAATATTTGGTATCGAGCTAGGTTGGGTGTGTGAAATTTAGGACAAACACGAGAGTTTGTGAGAAGTGTGAGTTAAACACAGAGAGATCAAAATGTCAACCTCAGAGAAGTTTGTGCAACTGTCCATTCCATGGTTCGATGGCCATTATGATGGAGAACTTTCTAAGGAGCAAGGAGATGTGGAGCCTGGTGGACGAAGGGATCCCTATACCGGCAATTGGGATAGCACCAACGAGTGAGGCGTAGAGGAAGACCATGGAGGAGGCCAAGCTCAAAGATCTAAAGGTCAAGAACTTCATGTTCCAAGCAATTGATAGAGAGATTTTGGAAACAATTCCCGATAAGGGGACATCGAAGGCAATTTGGGACTCAATGAAATGTATATCAAGGTCCACAGGAAAAGGGCACAACTTCGCTACTGAGAAGTATTTGAGTTGCTTGCCATGAAAGAAGGAGAGAAGGTAGACTGCTTCTTGGGACAAACCTTGACTATGGTGAACAAGATGAAGTCAAATGGTGAGACAATGGAGCAGAGTACAGTGGTTGGTAAGATACTTAGACCATTGACAACCAAGTTCAATTATGCGTTGTTTTGTCTAATGTGAGAGTCAAATGATTTAAGCACTTGAAAGTAATGATGAACAATGGGAGTCCGTCATTCATGAACAAAGGATGCAGGGATACCAAGAGGAGGAACATGTGTTGAAAGTGGCTCAGGAAGATAAGTCAGGTAGAGGAAGGGGTCGAGGTGTGTTTAGAGGAGGACGTGGAAGAGGTAGAGAGAGACAATCTCTAAACAAAGCAATCATTGAGTGTTTTAAATGCCATAATTTGGGACACTTTCAATACGTGTGTCCCGACTGGGAAAAGAAAGCAAATTATGCTGAGTTGGAGGAAGAAGATGAGCTTTTGTTGATGTCCTATGAAGAGCTTCATCAAACAAAGAGAAAAAAGGTATGGTTCTTTGACTCGGGCTGCAGTAATCATATAACAGGGAACAAAGAATGGTTCTCAAATTTGAAGCAAGATTTTCAAATACAAAGAAGCCGAATGATACGAGAATGGCAATGGTAGCAAAAGGAAGTATAAGGGTGCAATTGAATGGTATAACCTAGGTAATATCTAATGTTTATTATATTCCTCAGCTTAAGAACAATTTATTAAGCATAAGACAACTTCAAGAGAAGGGGTTAGCCATTTTGATTCAGGATGGAACTTGCAAAGTATTTCATCCCAGGAGGGGGTTGATTATGCAAACTGATATGAGCGGGAATAGAATGTTTTATCCGCGCTTCTTATGTCACCAAAAATTTATGTGTTTAAAATGGCCGATTCGAGAAAGAAGCTCACATGTGGCATTATCGTTTTAGGCACTTGAACCACAAGGGACTGAGAACGCTTTCTTACTGCTATTAGCAAGATGGTGGTTGGTCACCTCTTGAAGTCTCCAAAAAAGATATGCACCACATGCTTAATCGGCAAGCAACATAGAGAGCTTAAACAGGAGAGTTGTGAGGGGCCAAAGCAGCTTCTTGTTAGTGCATTCGGATATATGTGGTCCTATCAAGCCAGCTTCGAACAGTGACAAGAGGTACATCTTAAGTTTTATCGATGATCTTACTCTTAAAACTTGGGTTTATTTCTTACATGATAAGTCATAAGCTTTTGTTATATTCAAAAATTATAAGGCTTATGTTGAAAAGGAGATAGGTGCATACATAACTTGTTTGAGGACAGATAAGGGTAGTGAGTTCACCTCGAACGAGTTTGGAGAGTTTTATCAATTACGTATAATTAATAGACAATCGACGCAGCTTATAATTCTTAGCGTAATGTAGTTGCAAGAGGAAGAACAAGACGATTATGAATGTTGTTCGATCCATGTTAAATGAGAAGCAAGTTCCTAAAGCTTCCTGGCCCGAGGCTATGAGATGGTGTGTGCATATTCAGAATCAATGTCCAATAGTAGCAGTTGAAAACAAGACTCCAGAAGAGGCATGGAGTGGTGAGAAACCAGTGGTAGAGTATTTTCAAATTTTTGAATGTGTAGCACATGTTCATGTACCAGATCAAAGGAGAAGTAAGTTAGATGATAAGAGCAGAAAATGTGTCTTCCTAGGAGTCAGTGATGAGTCCAAGGCGTGGAGGTTATATGATCCAGTTTCAAAGAAGATCATCGCCGCCAGCGATGTTATTTGAAGAAGAAGAAAGTCGATCCGCATAACAGGAAGAAATCAAGCAGATATATTAGAACGGGAAGATGAAGATGTGAAAGTGATGTAAGAGGATGACCGTAATGAAGAAGAAATGATAGAAACAAACTTGAAATAATTCGAGTAGCAAGCCTAAAGAAGCCATCAGAGTCACCTGTAAATGAGCCAAACTCTAATACACATGTGAGAATCACAAGGGAGGCAATGAGAAAGAAGAGCACCAGTTTGATGGCGGATTATGAACAGGAAGGATTATTTGAAGAAGAGAATTTGAATGCAATGATGATGAGGATCGAGAACGCACTCAGCCATTTGGAGAAGCAATGAAAAACAAGAAATGGAAGGAAGCAATGTCGCATAAATCGGGCTATCGAGAGGAACCAAACTCGGGAACTTACTTATGGCCACTAAAGGAGTCAAACCTACTGGAGTTAAGAGGGTGTTCAAACTAAGCTTAATAAGATGGGATGCGAGTCTGTAAAGCAGCGACCAGGCAAAGGGTATGCACAACGCCATGGAATATATTACACTGAAGTGTTTGCTCTAGTAGCAAGACTTGACACCATCCGTGTGATACTTGCAGTGGCTGCTCAATTCTGCTAGTAGGTTTTTCAACTCGATGTGAAGAGTGCCTTTCTTCACGAGGAGCTCAAGGAGGAAGTGTTTGTGTAGCAACCTAAGGGATTCATAAAGAAAGGAGAAGAAGAGAAAGTCTATAGGTTGAGGAAGGCATTATATGGCCTTAAACAGGCGCCACGAGCTTGGTACAATAGAATTGAAGCTTATTTTGTGCGCGAAGATTTTGAGAGGTGTCCCAGTGAGCACACACTGTTCACAAAGTCGAAAGGAGGTAAAATATTAATAGTAAGTCTTTATGTTGATGACTTGATCTTTACTAGGAATGATAGAAGCATGTGTGATGAGTTTAAAAATTCAATGATGTCGAATTGATATGTCTAACTTAGGAGGATGAAACATTTTCTCAAGAAGGTTAAACAAAGATTCGCATGGAATTTCTATCCACAAAAGGCATGCACGAAGTGTTAGTAAGGTTCGCATAGAGATAGTAATGAAGAACTAATAGTCTCCTGTGTACAAGTCGGTCTGGCAACAAGGGTGGAGTTAGAACGATGAAACTCTATTCAAGCAGTGGGCTGGAAGCCTAAGTGTATTTGACCCAGAACTAGGCCTAACTCGATGTATGAAAGTTAATTTGATGTTTATTCCATGTCCAATCCCACTATGTCACTGATCTTGGGATTTTTTATAAGAAATGAGAAAGCAGCTTGAGAATACTAGCCTTTACAAAGAGTGATTATGCCATGACTCGACGTACTCCACAAAGCACTCTGTGCTCATGTTTGTTTAGATATCTGAGCCTGCTTGTCTCAAAGAAACAATCGGGTTGCTCTTTCATCGCGAAGAGAGTATATAGCAAAGAAAGATTGTAAGCTTGCTGCCAGGTTTCGCTTAAGGTTGTTAGGAGAAACTTTGAGTCAAGAGAAGATGCACTTGATTACGGTGATAATGTACTCTCCACTATACAAATGGTTTTAAGAACTTGCTTCATGGAAAAGCAAGCATATTGATGTAAGATTCCATTTTCTAAGATACTTGGTGAACGGATGAACACTGAGAGCCGAAAGCTACTACAACTCTCAGGATCAAATTGCATATATTATGACAAAACCATTAAAGCTGGAGTAGTTTGAGAAGCTTCGTGGCATGCTTGGAGTGACTGAAGTTACTAAATTAAGCAAAGTGCAAATGCATTAGCTTAAGTGAGGGAATATTAGATATAATTTGTTATATTTCTGTTTGAAGTATTCTTTGTTTTCATTCAATAGTCTCTTAATAAGTCCTAGTCTCCAGGAGGATCTATTCTTCACGAAGGATAAAGTTTGTTTTGTTTCAAATTTTAATCACCACGTTATAGGCTTGTAAAGCGTGAATTGTTATTTCCCTTTTGTTTTGTAAAGGCTATAAATAGCCCCAGTTTGTTGAAATCGAATATTCCTTCCAAATTTATTTTATTGTTCCTGAATATCAACAAGGATCACAGGGGATTGATGACCCGTGATTAGACCTTCGAGAGCAAGGTCTGAATGCTGATTGTGGGATTTAGTGGATTTCAGCCGTTGTCAAATTTTGTGAATTGATGTGTGTTTGATTGTTGAGAACTTGCGATCAAGTGATGTAAATAAGAAAGAGAAGAAGAGGTGATGATCACGTCTACGGTGAGGATCGTTGATTGAAATTGGTCGTGAAGAAGCAGATCATTTGGAAAGAGTGTCGGACAACGTAATGGCAATGTCAACCTCTGGCTAGGAGGAAGGAGTGTTTCTGAGCACAAATGAGGAGGAGGGGAGGAATAGGAGGTGGATAGACTGCCAATGGAGGTGTTGAATGTTGAAGATGAAGGTGGAGGAGAGATATAGAGGGTGAGGAATCGAAATGATTTTTTTTTTAAATAAAAAATAAAATGTTAAGTGTCAATTAGATAGTAACACGTGATGAGAAATACCACATAGGATTGTTTTAACTCATTTGACTGGTCACTGATGTCTCGAGACCAAAATAAGAAGGGACCCTTCAAAGATGTGATTATTCCCGGTTAGTTAAAAGGTGGAAGTAATTAAAGATGATGGATGAAATATGAGATTATTTCAATTATCCTTAAAAAAAAATTAGATGTCATTGAATATCGTAAGTTTTACTGCACATAATAGAAGGTGTAGTTGAGAAAATTTATGCTTTTTTATTGATCATATTTCAACATTTAGGATATGCCTTTATTGTAACTATAAATCATGAAAAGTGTCATATATTGAATTTTACTTCAAAAATATATTATATATGTTAGCTTAATAATTTTCAAGAAAATAAGTCATCATCAAGTAAAGATAACTATAGAAAATGATCATCATAAAAGAAAGATGATAGTGAGAATTAGTTATCATTAAAACAGATGACAGAGAAAGCAGTTATATTGGGTTGGTAAGACAAGTCATAAAAATTAAAAATAAATAAATAAACCCTTATAAGATGACTAATAGAGAAATGGCTCTTTTTGGATGCCTACTTTTTATTGTCATCTCCTCCTGCCTCCTTGTAATGAGTGTGATATGGTCATCAAAGGTACTTCAGATTTTTCTAGCAAGGAGAAGAATAACAAAAATGGAAACGCGAGACAAGAAAAGTCCAAAGGTTGGAAAAGGACAAGCAAGAGAAAGGCAAGACATTTTTACTTATAGAATGACAATTTTACTAAATGTAAAAGATATTTTGAATAAAGTGTCCTTATACAACGCATTTTCACATTTTTATTAGCATGCGTAAATTTTTATTAGCATGCATAAAACATGAATATATATATATATATATATTATAATAGCGACTTTTAATACGCGCTTGTATAAATGTGATGAATTTTAATAAATTTAGGGACGGCAAAGTATGAGTTTTTTTGGTTCATCCCGCCCTATCCCTAATGGTATCTAGCCATGCAAGATAATCAAATTTTTAATGTGCTCACATTTTTCTCTAACTCGGAATGGGTTCCTGGTATTGTTATGTCCCGTCTCGCCCTAATTATAATTAAAAAAATAATTTTTAATTATTTTATATTTTAATATAAATAGTAATAATTTAAATTTTTTTAATAAAATACTTTATATGTTTTATGAAATATATTAATTTTAATATAATAAAAATATAAATAAAACAAATATTAAAATATAAATAAAAACTTTAAAAAAAATTAAAGTTAAAGGAGACGGGTATGAGAATTTTCCCATAGCTGCCAACCCGTCCTAAATAAATTTAGTATAGTATCTTGTTTATGAGTGCTGATGGGGTTTGAAAAATAAAGCGCCGCAGGCTCACTCACTGTTTCCAGCGAGAGGCAGTTCTATAAAAACACCCAAGCCCCTGGGGCCATTCGCCCAAAACGTAAAGCCCACCCACTCACCCCAGCGCCGATGATATGATAATCGAAGGCCTCACATCCCGCAAATCGGATTAAATTCACCAATAAGTGGAAACAGATAATTTCCTCACACATATACTATCCCCGCAAATCCAACTGGGAATCTCACTAAAAGGAAGGAGATACCTCAATAAACTATTCCTTCAATATCTCTTCTAAAATCCGATAAAGGCAATAAATATCCTTCATCCAATGGGAAAGAATCCCACACCCTCAAATTAAATAATATACACTATAAATACAAGGTCACCCTCACGGTGGAAAAGGGTGATTTTACTCAGACGCGCATACCATATGCAACACACTCGCCCTCTGCGCCTCTTTCTCTCGTAAAGAAACTCGACTTAGAGACGGAGCTGGCCACTGCATACCGGCGACCCCTTCTTCTTGTTTTTGCAGAGGAGTGTTACGACCAAGGTTGGCAGATCGGTATGGCATCGGGCCATACTACCCAGACGATCCAGACTGCATCCCCGCCACAAACAATCCGGTCCAAATCTAACGACCCACACGTCGTACCCGCTCAAAACAAAGCACTTTGTCTGGCGCTGTCAGGAACGATACTCCTCCATAAACATAATTGATTTCGCCATCGATGGTATCAACTCCTGAACACGCAGAGCAACGCCTAACCGCCTGTTGACGCAGATCGCCAGCTACATCGCCATTCGGCCAACGCCGCCAAGGTCCCAGCGCTGGGAGCCCGCTTGCTCACTTCGACGAGCTCTACTCGCACAGCCACGCCGCCTCGCTATCACTACCAGCTACATCGCCATTCGGCTTGAACGCCGCCAAGGCCCCAGCGCCAGGAGCCCAGTTGCTCACTTCGACGAGCTCCTCTACTTACACAGCCACGCCGCCCTCAAGAGCCGACCACCAGTTACATCGCCATTCTGGCCAACGCGCCAAGGCCCCGCCAGGAGCCCAGCTTGCTCACTCACGAGTTCTACTCAGACAGCCACGCCTCGGGCTAGGCCACTAGCCAGCCACGCTATCTTGGCCAACGTCCAAGGCCCCAACTACCGTGGAGCCCTTGCTCACTGACCAGTTCCTTACTCCGCATGCCACGTTGCCTCGGGCGAGGTCGTGACCAGCCGTGTCGCACGCCATTCCTGGGCTTTGAATCTCGCCATAAGTCCCACGCCAAGAGCCCGCTTGCTCATTTCCTGACGAGTTCCTCTACTCTACACGTGTGCCACGCCGCCTCAAGAGTCGACTACCAGTTACATCGCCATTCATTAACGCCGCAAGGCCCCAATACGCGGAGCCCAGCTTCTGTCACTTGACGAGTTCCTCTACTTCCCGCACAGCTGACGCCGCTCAAGAGTCATACTGGGGCCAGTTACATCGCCATTCCCATTAACGTCGCGCATAGCCCCGGGGCCGCTAAGAGCCCAAAGCTTGCTCACTTCACGAGTTCCTACTCGTGACAGCCACGCCGCTCAAGAGCCCGACCAGCCTCAAGCTACATCAGCCATCTCGGGCTTGAACGCCGCCTGCTGGCCCCAAACAGCCAGAGCCCAAATTTGCCCACTTCGACGAGCCTTCCAAACCCGCCTAATTCGACGAGTCCCCATTATTTACATGGACAGCCCGCACAGCCCACCCGACGAGCTCTCCCACAACCCCACCACGGCTCTCCCAACAGCCTCTCCTCGACGAGCCCTATTATACATAGATCTAGCCTACAACAGCCCACCCGACGAGCCTCCCACCAGCCTTCTCCTCGACGAGCTCCTATTATTTACACGGACGAGCCTCATAACAAGTCTACCCAACGAGCTCTCCAAACCTGCCTACCCGACGAGCCCCTATTATTTACATGGACGAAGCTCTCGCATCAGTTTCACCTCGACGAGCTCTTCCCAATGGCCTCCCACCGACGAGCCCTCCAAACAACTCCTATCGACGAGCCCTTCACTGCAGACACCCGACGCACTCCGGCCCTTCCAATCCTATCGACGAGCTCTCCCCTCAACTAAGACGAACGAGCTCCTACTATTCACTTTGACGAGCCCTTCACTGCACTTCAAACAAATCCTGCTCCTTCCAGCCATTCACATTGATTTGAGCTCTTCATCAAAGACAAATGATGACTTCCTTCCTACAATCTATTGATCGAGCTCTCCTCAACTCCGCACGAACGAGTCTTACTATTCGCTCTGACAAGCCCTTCACTCCGCACTTCAAACAAGATCGCTCCTTCCTACTATTCATTGACGAGCCTCCCATCAACCAACATGGGCGAGCTCCTACTACGCATTCTGACAAGCCCTTCGATCGAGATATTTACAAACGGCTCCATCCACTAATTCATATTGACTAAGCCTTCCCCGATATGGACGAAGTTCCCACCGCTCTCACCGACGAAGCCCTTCACCGCCCTCGATGACGGCACCCCACTTACTAATTTCACGACGAGCTCTTCCCACTCCACAACATGGCGCAGCTCCCAATTTCACGATCTTCGAAGGAGCCTTCACCAATGGGCCTTAATAACGAGCTCTTCCTAAGTTCGCATCGACGAGCTCTTCCCATCATGGACGAGCTCTACTCAACTCGCTCACTGACGAGTTCGGGTTTACCCAGCAGTCACGCCACCGAGGAGTCGATCGCCGGCCACGCCACTTGGCCATATCACACTGGCCATCGCCACTTCTACCAATCGCCACTTGGCCATAACGCCACTGGCCATCGCCACTTCTACCACCACTTCAGATCGCCACTGGGCCACCGCCACGGCCACAACGCCACTACCATCACCATCACTTCAATCGCCACTTGGGCCATAATACACTGGGCCAATCGCCATCGGCCATAACGCCACTCGGCCAACGCCATTTCTCGCCATAACGCCACTCGCCAATCGCCACTACCAATCGCCACTTGGCTACACCGCCACTCGGCTCAATCGCCACTTGGCTACATCGCCACTTATTACACGCCACTACCGAACGCCACCAAGGTTACGCCAGAGCCAAGTAATTCATATTGACGAGGCTCATCCCATCACTCCACACGGGACGGTGCCTCTACTTTACTATTCATTCCGACGGTACCATCCCATCACTTAACACGGACGAGCCCCACTGCATTCATCCATCCTAACGAGCCTTCCCATCAAGCCACACATGACGAGCCCCCCGCTCAATTACTATTCCGACGAGCTCTTCCCATCACTCAACATGGACGAGCTCCTCAATTATTCATTCACGAGCTCTTCCTATCACTCAATACTGGCGAAGCTCTTATTCCCGCTACCCACTTTTATCTCAAGAATTCACATCGACGGAAGCCTTCTACCCACCTACTCGCATCGGGACGAGCTCTTCCCGCAATTCCCATTGACGAGAGCTCTTCCTGTTTCGCACTAACGCAGCTCTTCCCATCAATACACATGGACGAGCTCTACTCAACTGTTCACACTGACGAGCTCTTCCCATTAGTTCGCGAGGACGAGCTCTACCCACCTTACTGCATTGACTAATTCCTACTAAAAGCAAAATCATGTACCCTGCTGAATCAATCTAGCCATACAAGTCAACGACGAGAGATCGCTGAACTAGCACTAACGACCAATAAAAGTCGTACAAATTAGGAATCTGGCCCAGCCTCGAACAAGCTAGCCCACTAAGCCCTAGCTGACTCAAACTCTGACGAGCGACTTTCAACCCAGACGCTCAATTTAGGCCATTCGATTCAAGGAACGCAAGACCTAATCCGGCCGAGGATATTTACTAAGAAATGAGCGCGAGAACCGGGAAGGTCATCATTATCACCGTGTGACATGTCGACAACAAAGCTCCAACTAATCCACTCCGAGCCGACACATGGAAATCACAATCTGACAAGAAACGATATACTCTCGCCCACGCACACCGTGCACAAGGGTCAGGCAACCGACTTCGCATTTCAAAAATAGCGCAAGAGCCTACTCACTAGGCCCAAAGGAGAGGCGCAAGCCCTATAAAACACCCAAGCCTCGAAGCCGGCCCAAACGAAGCCCACCACCACCCAAAGGCCATGATATGGATAATCGAAGGCTCACATCCGCAACCGCACTAAATCTCACCAATACGGAAACAGGATAATCTCCACACATATTATCCCGCAACCAATCAAATCTCACTAAAAGGAAATATGATAATTCTCAATAAAACTATTCCTAATATCTCTTTTCTAAAACTGATAAAGCGCATAATAAATATCCCATCTAACGGGAAAGTTAATCTTTACTACCCTCAAATCGGGAATAATATACACTATAACATAGGCTACCCTGGGGCCATGAAGGTGACGCACTTTAGACGCATACTATAGTAACATATTCGCCTCTAAGTTAGCCTCTTTTCTCTCTCGTAAAGAACCGACTTAGCCATCGGAGTCACCACCCAAGATGTACCCTCGCCGACCTTCCTTCTTTGCTTTTGCGTGAGGAAATACACGACTGCAAGTTCAGATCGTACGGGCATCACTATACTGGGCCCGTAGACGATCCAGACGCCTGCATCCCCGCCCACAAACAATCCGGCCCAAATTTAACGACCCCCACACGCTCCAAATTCCCGGGGCCTTCCGGCCAAAAAAAAAAGCATCATCAAGTGCAAATAAATAAAACTTGCAAATATAAATAATGTTTTAAGTGAAAAAAAAAAGTAAAGAAAAACATGTAAATATTTACACAATAAGTAAACTTGTATTGATCTTGTATAAACAATATTTGATACAAATAGTATTTCTAATGTTTTGACATCAAAAACAAATTATGAGAAGTAAAAAAAAAACATGTAAATCTTTTCAGAAAAAAAAAATACATGTAAATAAAGTTTTGTGAATGGTAGAAAATATTTTTGTCTATAAACTTAACAGCAATTACGTAAAATATATAACATTTGGGCGCATTGCCTCATTTATCTATCCACCTTGCAAATTTATTAGACCAAAATATAATATGTAAGTGCAACAAAGAAGAATTAATAAGGAAAATATATGTAAATAGAAAAATATATAGATTCAGTCAAAGAAACCTTGATTGAAACAAAATTAAACTATCAAAACTATAATTATACTGTTAATATATTGCAAATTTTAATATCTACCTTTCTCTTATCTCAATTTAATGTACTGTTTTATTGGCAGCATTTCTAAGGCATGCTTAATTAATAAACAAATAATTGAGATGGTAATAGCTAGATGAACCTTTAGACCAATACCCTTCATCAGTCCTGGATAAGATTTAGATGAGCTTAGATGGACCAAAAATAAAATCCAACCTTCCCCACTACAGCCATATAATATTCACCCTTCTTTATAATATTTTTCTTATTATTATTATTATTATTATCATTTTAAAGAATGAATGAGTCCAAGTAGCTGAAGACACTCTTATCTCTTTTCTGAAGTATTCTATCCATTGGTTAATTTGAGAACAAAAGAAGAAAACAATGGGATGCAATCTAGTAGTTTCAGCATGCACTTAGAGGACAAAGATTTTTTTTATTATTATTATTATTAATATGATACATATATAAGAATTTCTTCTACAAATAATACTACACTTTGATTGGGAAATGTTGATTACTTGTTGAATCCTAAGAATTATAAGCCCTGCCTTGTTAATATGATATATAAATATTGCTGAATCCTGTGAACTATGAGAGAATAGGATATATACAAATGAAAATTTTTGAATAGAAAGATTAATAATTCCAAAGAAACAATCAATTGTGATAAAGTACAACGCTATCAGCTCGAAACAAAAAACAACCATAATAATTAATCTTAAAAATAACTAACATGGCATGTTGATCAACGTATTATCAAACAATCAAAATAGAATATATGAACACTTATAATGTCATGTCCAAAGAATGGATCCAAATTATTCATATCAAAACAAAAGCAAAGATATGCGCTTCTTTCTCTCTGTCACGCATAATTATTTGTAAATTGCATGATTTGGTTCCAAGGCATGCCTATGCCCAAGGCCCACCAGCACAAACATTAATTTACCCACAGTTTCATGATTTTAATTAAATTTAATTACCACCATTTCAGTAGCTATCATCTTAAGACAAAAACTGATCACGGGACTTGAAACATTAATTAGGATAATAGTTTAAAATGGGCAAATCTAAAAATTATTTACAAAATTAACTTCTTTCTTTAAAATATAAAAAGTGATTTAAAAAAACAATCTTTTAGACAAAAATATGATCTTGGGAACTTACTTGTAATGTGGGGATGGGACAAAACGCAGTATGAGGGATTTCTTTTTACACTTTTAGAGGTTTTTTTTTTTAAATATGGTATTTTCAAAATTACTTTTGCAATAAATTAAGTTTATAAATAACTTTTGGATTTTTCCTCTTCTTTTTGTAAATCATCAAATATTCTGAACGGGTACGTACATATATGGAATATACTTTTAAGTCATACCACATTCAGAGTAATCCACTTACGAACCGGAATAAACCATATAAACTATAAAACTCTATCACAAAACACACTTACATTCTCAAGGGAGACAATCGATTAAATTTGAAGAAACTCCAACCATCTCACTTATTATACAATCGGTGGTTGGATTTTTCCTCTTTAAACCACTCTCTATTAATTATATGAATATTTAGCTAATTATAAGGAAGCATACGAATATTTAGCTAATTATAAGGAAGCATATAGCTAGGAGATCCTCGGATTCGAATTAGGGTCTTATCCTATGGATTAGGGAGAGGGTATATGATGAACACATGAAATCACATCAGAGATACATGTAGTGCCATTCATGTAGGACCAAGCATATACATAATCCGGCAAAAGACCTAATGCCAAAATCTGTGAATGAATATCAAATGTTCACATAGCTCACATGCAATTAATGTAATTATTTAATTTTGGAATTGAATATTAGGACATGGTAGATGTGGGCAGCTTGGGAATATTATATAAATAATATACATATGATAATGTGTAGACAGAATGGTAGATGGAAAATCCAAATTGGATTTAGGAGATAACTACATATTTATTTTTGTATGTTCATAGTCAAGATTCTCATGCTGGTTTGTCTCGTTGTGGGTTATCTCTTCTCTACGCATAGTCTCTCTTTCTTTTATTTTTCTTTTTTTTTTTTTAAGCTTTTCTTAAAGAAATGATATGTGGGATGGGTGGCGCACTTGCCCCCACCCACAGCCCACAAGGGTCTTCCCTGCCAATCTCCACTCATAAACAAAGTTAAAGTTTTTGGAAACCCTAATTGAATTAGGTCACTTTCTTTGCATTCATATGGATTGAGTGATTGACTTTGCCAACTTTGTAGGGTCAAGTACTGATATTTACTTTGGACCCCCGCCCTCTAAGCCTTTTTTGGTTTCTTGGGTCAATGTGATTGGGTTAGTTTTTATATGAATGATTTTTGGTGTGATTATTGGGGTGTAGACAGCTAAATCCAATGACCCTAGCTGCACAGATTTTCTTTCGGGGAAAAGGGATATGCATTAGCCCATTCAACTTTTCTTTTTTTTTTAAAAAAATATATATAAAAAATAAAAAATTTAACTATTATTGCTTTCACCCTTTTTCAAAGTCCCTTTGCATCACTTTCATCATGTTACAACACCTGGGTCAAACATTTGATTAGCATAGATATCAATTCTCTTGTTCCCATAGATACATTAACATTTTCAGATCCACCATGCCAAAAGAAGTGAACAAGTACACTTCTTCTCCTAAAGACCTTGCATGAAATTACTTTTCCCACAGTGAAATTAATTGACAATGGACTTTTGAGTTGATTCGGTTAAAGTCTCCTATTTTCATGCTTAACAATCCATTATTTTTTTTCTTTTTGTATAAAATCATATAAATTACCTAAAGACCTTGCATGAAATTACTTTTCCCACAGTGAAATTAATTGACAATGGACTTTTGAGTTGATTCGGTTAAAGTCTCCTATTTTCATGCTTAACAATCCATTATTTTTTTTCTTTTTGTATAAAATCATATAAATTACCTAAAGACTCCTGCATGAAATTACTTTTCCCACAGTGAAATTAATTGACAATGGACTTTTGAGTTGATTCGGTTAAAGTCTCCTATTTTAATGCTTAACAATCCATTATTTTTTTTCTTTTTGTATAAAATCATATAATTACTCCTCCAGCCACTACCACATTCTTTCAATGACCAGAAACCAGAAACCCCCGACAAATAAAATACTAAGGATTGATTTTATTATATAAAATATAAAAAAAAATCAAATATTATCAAAATTCTTTAAAACTGTACATATTTCTAAATTTTTGAGTTACCATTTTTCTCTTTTAATTTCTTTCATTCGTACTTTTCGAATACCAATCAAAACTTAAAGGAATTTGAGTCAATTACAATTAAGGAGCAAATCCAAAATGGGACCCTGCAAAGGTTAACGAATATCATCTATTGTTCGATCTCTTTGTTCAATTTATTTAGTATGCGGCTAAGGTTATAAGTTAAAAGCAATATTTTTTTTTTTTTTAATGAAAAATGGTTTAAGGTCATATCCCCCAGTTATGCAATCCGACAGCAAAAGCAAAGGCATGGAGAATAGTCATATGATAACAAAAATGATGAGAAATAAAGGAAAAGTTGCATGCCCATCTCCCAATAAAAATGGCACTTTTGAACAACTTTACGTGTTCTCATTTGGTGATATTTCAAACTCTCAGATATTGCAGCCAAGACCTCATCTTCCTCATGAAATCAAGAAGCTTTATTCCACCATTTGATTGAAGATCGATATTTCATGTCCCCCCCAGGAGACAGATAATGGACAGTTTGAGTCAGCCAAAGTAGACTTTACCATTCCATATATATCTCTATAGATATTAACCAAATCTTCCTTCTTCGAACCCATAAATACACATTTACGTAAATGCTATATATATATAGCATATGATATGGGTAAAATTTACTGTCGGTGGATGACACTGACTACACGTCAAGTGCCCATTTACAAATAAAGCATCATCGTAAACGATCGTTGGGTCTAACTCCTAAAGAATCCGATGTCGAATACAACCCCCCCATATCGCATTTGTTAGAGCTGGGATGACTAAGAACTTGTACGAAACTATTAGATTATTAACAAGTATCATTTTACTTTTAGATCAAATTTATATTTTTTGCATATATAGCATCTATATAAGGCCTCCTTTTGTATTTGTAATTTACAATTTATAATATACAAATATTGAGTCTTTCTTCATTCATCATCATCTGCTTCAGGGTACACTCACACTTCACCGGTTTCCTCTGTAATCAAGCACTGATATCTTCACCAACCACTTCCTCCAGTTAACTTTTAGAATTTTACCTTTCAAACTCATACTCAGCTTTCTAAACCACCATGAATTTAAGGAAGATGTTGGGGACATATTATATCAAGAGTATTTATTTTATATTTCCAGGATTGCAATTTTTTTCCTAGGGTTGTAATTTGTATTTTCCTAAGGTTGTATAGCCTAACCTATATAAGGTCTCCTCTTATACTTATAATTTAGAGTTTATAATATACAAAGACTTAAGTCTTTCTTCATAAACGATTCAAAAAGTTTCGTGATGCAACATTATAGATTTTTTATCGAATTTGTGGATATAGAAAAAGTATCATGCCAATAAGTATGCATAACTATACGAATCCTCTCATAACCATTTGAGACGCGATCCGGCCAAGGTCTTAGCTGGATTAATCGGGGTTACATACAACTATCACCTAAACATCCATGGTTATCTCACATATCTCATTTTCAGTGGTTTTTCTTTAACAACAACCATTCATATAAGATAAGAAATAAAAATGATACGATCTCACACTCCGCTTCATATAAGATCAGAAATGAATAAGGTTACTTGGCGCCCTTCCATCTAATGCTCTGGCTCTTTTCAATCAATTCTTCTATCGATTTATGTGAACTATAAAAAAAAATCAACTATATTAATTCAAACTTGAGAGAATAAGCTTGAAGTGGGGGATCCAAAAAGGGATCATATATAGTAGTGGTATTTTCCAATCAATATGCCAAAGATAAGACATATAAATTGGTATTTTCTAAGCAATGGATGAGTTTAAATTGGGTGGACTGGAATGAAAATTAAGTATGTGGCCAACAAGCTTCTAATCAAGTCATGTACCCAACAATGTCGAGCACGCTTGGGACATTTTTCTGCTGCCTTCTGCCTTTTCTCTCTCTCTTTCCAATCATGTTATATATCCTCTTCCTTCATCCATAATACCCATCCTAAGATATAATTTCATTTCCTTAAAAGACAAATCATACTCCATGCAGGATCTCATATCTCCCTCTCCCTATGTTTAAGCTTATCACTTCATTAATGAGCCAGAAACAAACAAAATTTGATGAAAAATTATTAGCAATAATTTGTGTAGTTTGCTTTAAACAGACAGAAGCATAGCATGCATAATTTCATAAGGAATGAAGAATAATTACCCCCCCTCTAAATTTAATTAAAAGAAGTTATTGATAACGACTCAAATCATAAGTAATAATTACCCGACCATTATATTAAAAGTGACTTGGTCGGTAAAAAGAAAAGAACCGTTCATGAGGAGTACTGATATAGCTTTGAATTCATTCATCTTTAGGTGCAACAAGACAAAAACCCAAAAGGATGTTATGGGCAATTACTGAATGATATATATATATACATGGTCCATTGATGCAGTATCTGAGTGGGAAACATCATTCAAATTACTCCCAATTACACTTAGGAAAAAAAAAAAAAAGAGTAAGAAGGGACATCCACTTTACTACTACTATATATATATACTCAGGTGATCATTTTAATGGGTAAATAGGGAATTGGTGGCATCTTAAAGGATGTGATGAAGGTTTCCATAAATTAAGGGTCTAATTGATGATTGAGACACGTACGGTTGCTAGTTATTCTACATGCAGTTAGACTCACCCACAACTCTAGGAATTTCCTTCAAAACAATAAATTTTGGGGAATTATGTTTAGGTGGAAAGAACAAAAATTAGAAAGCATGCAACTATTCCAAACCTTTAAAACATGTAATGACTATAACTAAATAATTAAAACCTGCACTGTAATAGCAATCACATCTCTTAAAATCTAAATGTCCTTGTTCTTATTCTCATTCTCAGATGAGGAGCATTTCGGTTTTAAGAGGTGTGGTTATTGTTTCACTACACGTTTTAATTATTTAGTTGGACTGATCATCACATGTTTAAAGTTTTGGGATAATTGTCTTCTATTTTTATTTTTTATTTTCTTGTTCTTCATAACACTTTAAACATAATTCCCCCAAGAAAATTTTTAGTAAAGTCAAGAGGCATGGTTGCTTCTCTCAGTATATGCGGTTTATATTGAAGAAAACACATCTATCGATAAGAAAGGGAAAATGAGATAGTGGAGGGAAGTGGAGCGAGGAGGGCCAAGCCCTTGCACTATGATATAAGGGTATTTTCAAAACTTTGTCTTATATAGAATTATTATAAATATTCTCTTATTTAATCCTAATACTATATAGAGAAAAGATTGAATGTAGTTTCCATGAATATAGGCATCATGTCAAACCACATATTTGCTTTTGTTTGTCAATTCTACTCCTTTGATTTTTTATGGTAAAATAACAGTTTTAATAAAATCTAATTTACAAAATTGAGAATAAAAGAGTCAATGTTTACCATAAAGCTCAAAATTAACTAGTCATTTTTTATTCAAAAGAATGACTAAATATACCCTAAAGTTGACATTAAATTGCCCTATTCAAATCGAATCTTGTGTTTTTATTCAAAATGTTATTAGTTGAAGAGTTTGAAAAATCGTTGTTTAGTAAAATAATACTTAGAGAGGTGAAAGCACGGGTGGCAATTCGTGTCCATGGATCGTACTCGTGTTGTGTCAATATACGGATCGTGTCAACTTTCGCCAATCTAAACCTGACACGAATAATAAACGTGTCAATATTCGCTAATTCAAACGCAACTCATTTATTATTCGTATTAGACAGGTCAACACGAATATAACCTATTTAATTTGATTATTTAAAATCATAAGAATTATAATTAATCATCTATGTTTAATACAAATAACTTATTAAATTTAACATGTTTATAAATTTTATTATTTAAAATAATATGAATTATAATTAATAATTTATATTTAACACAAATAACCTATTAAATAGGCAATTTCAATTAATATAATAATTAAAGGGATTAACTCGTGGTCAAATTCAAGCAGATGCTAATACCGAATACGACCATTTATTAAAATCGTATTGCGCGAAATTAATACTTTAATACGACTAAACACAATTATACTTCAACCTAAACCCCTCAAAACTGCGTTGGGCCACGTCAGGTCAATTTTGTTAGTCCTAGATGAAATGATGAGTTAAAAAAATTATAATATAAGAAATAAAAATTATTAATCCAAATTAAACCTATAAATCATGGAGATATTATAATTTTCACATAAAAAAACCCTGGCACTAACCGTGAAGACAAAAATTCAAGAGATCTAATAATTCATGTTAAAGCGATTACATGTTATCAAATTACATAGAATTATCTAACTATTTAGCCTTAAAAAGATTTTGGCGTGGTTTGTTTTTTTTACTTAAAGGTAAATAGAACTTTTGTTCTTAATAGTGTTAAATAGGATTAAATTAATCGTTTATTTTTTTCTAAAAAAATCAACTTGTTAATTTTTATCCAAATTTTAAAATAATAAAATTTTAAATAAAATTTTAAAAAATATACATATTTTTATTTAATTAACATGAAAATAATCACGAGAGTTTCAATATGATCATAAAGAATATGATTTTCTTATATTATATTATCTAGTTTTTTCTTAAGATCGGAAAACATTCAAAAAAACATTAAGAAAAAAGTCAAAAAACCAAATATTTTGATTTTTTCTATTCAACAAAATGTTTAAAAATTTCGACAATAAGTCATAAAATTAAAAAAACAAACAATTTGAATACTAAAAATTATTTAGCTTTCAACAAAAAGCCCAAAAACAAACGTTACCTTACCAACTTATTACTTGATACAAGTCCATAAGGTAAATTGCTCCAATAAATCACTAGTACCTCATTGAAGAGATGCAAATTTTTAACTACTCAAAAATCATATATCCAATACCTAGAGAGTTTAGAGAACAATAGGACAAGTTATAATCTTATTATTTTGTAAAAAAATTAAAAAAAAACTTAAAATCTATTTGATAGTGATATTACTTGAAGTTTTTTTTTTTTTTTTTCAGACTATAAGGTATTCTGAGCGGGTCCGTGCACACACATAAAGCTCATTTCACCCATACCACATTCAAACTAATCCTCATAATAGCCAAAAGGAAATATAAAGACAATAAAACTCTACCACAAAACACAGTTGCATTTATAAAACTCGAAGTCAAGACAACTGATTAAGATAGAAGAGACCCTAATAAAATATTTCTCCATAAAATACTACTTGTGATTTTCCAATTCTACTAGTAATTTTCTATTGCTACAAGTGATATTCCAAAATTTTAAAAGCATTTCCTAAATTTTGTTAAATACCTAATATTTTCGTAAAACCACTGTGTAGGCTAAAACACTTCCTAAGATTACTACCAAATTGGTTATTGATATCATATGCAGTGCACCAAAAAAGTGGTTTTTCTCTATTTCTTCGTGTTATTTGCCGTCGACTATTACAAATGTTTTAATCTCAATTTGTTAAAAACATGTGTTTGCTACCAATTGCTTCTCGCAAGAGTTATATTGTCGACGACAGCTTCTTCGTAGCTTTTGCATTGACAATTAAATAATGTTTCGATTCGACAGACTTACCAAATCAGACCATGGATTTGAAATCTTGTGATTTCCAAGATTATTGATTATCAAATGCGTAGATCTTTGAAACAATCATTTTTGCTACGTAATTTCACGTAACGCCGCCATCTTCAAAGCTTTTAACACCGATTATATGTTTCTATTAATTGTATTACTAATATGAATCAATAAATTTATCTTTTTTCAATATATATATATATATATATATATTATCCTTTATGGTATTTTATTTAAGTGGGTTTGTCTTTTTAGTTTTTTGCTCAAAACAATTTGATTTCAAAATTATTGTTTTTTAATTTTTTTTCATGATTTATTGTTGAATTTTTTAAATTTTTAGCTAAATAAAATAAGCCAAAAACAATTTTAAATTTAAATTTTTATGAATGTTTTTTTTAATTTTTTTTATATTAAGAAAAAACTATATATTCAAATATAAGCACGACGAATCTAGCCTTAGCCCTGGGGATATGCTGCACTCAAATTTTTTTGCAAAAAAATTCTCAATTGTAGTCAATTGTATACTACTATGTTAACATATATTTTTAAATTTTTTATTTAATTTTTAATTTTTAAAAAATTAGATAAAAATTAAAAGATTGATTTTTTAAAAAAAATAAACAACTAAATACTTAATTTTATTAAGTACTATTAAAAAAACAAACGACACCTTAGTATAATAAAATGATTTTTTTCCATCGATCCATTGATGTGAAGTTGGGTAATTCAATGCATGAACGATCGTGTCCCTATTACAAATGATCGTAAATATATGGAAACAAAATAAAATGAAGAGGGAAAGAAGAAAATTACAAAGGGAGGAAAAGAAAATTTCCCATAAGAAAAAAAATCAGAGTGTTAGTTAGAGATCGAAAACGTTGAGTCTCGTGAAGAGTCACGATCTCCTTAAAACATATTCGTCGTCTCCTCTGGTGTTTGAATAATATCACATCAGCGTGTATCTCATAAGATGAAACGGCTTGATGAATGATCGGTAAAGCACCTTGCACCACTCCGACAAACTGGAATAGATTTGTTTTATTATTGAGTTGTATTACTGATCACGAGAAGGATAAGGAAGAATACGACTTTGGGTAAAGTTCTCTTACGGATTTTCCAAATGAGATCCTGACACTTATAAATAGTGCACAGGAATGATGTTTTGTCCGTTTCAAATTCAACAGTTGGGAATTTAAAAAACTCATAAAAAATAATAAAGGATTTTAATTCCTTTATCCAATCGCTTCAAAATAAAATCAATTTAATTTAAAAAAACGGATAACATCCAATAGTCCCTTTATGTGGACTAATATTTTTTATGTTTTAATTTAATATTGTTTATGTTAAAACTTTCATTAGCACAATAAACTTGTATAAATAGAACTAGGTTAAAGATTTGTAGAAGAACCAAATAAAATAAAAAAACACAAAATAATGAAAAATATAATCTTAATTGAAGATGGAGATGATTATTCTTATTCGAGTATACAATACAAAAAATTACTATGGAGAAATAAAAATTGGACTTAAATGAAATTGGGTTCAAGGTCAATGATAATTGTTGGAAAGCGTTAAAATTTCTAATAATCATGGTACTTTTTGTAAAGGAAATACTTCACAATGAATATTTTATAGTTTATATATTATTGGAATATTAAATTTCTTATGGTGTTGGTTGGGAAATTTATTAACTATATATATATATATATATATACAAATAATAAAAGAAATGTGTGAGGAATTTTATAGTTATAATATCTAGTTCTACTTTATATAAAATTCCAGTTAGAGTGTAGTAATTTACTAACATTATCTCGTTCTTGGATGTGGACATATTAGTCAAATTAAACCACATAAAAATTTGGTTTCTTTGTGTTATATTATTTTATTTCTGTAATTTCAAATGAACTGTTGTTTATATTAACATTTCTACTAGCACAGCACAAAAATGACTCGTTATGAAAAATAATAAAAACATCTTATTTTTCTGTTTCTCAATGGTCCAAAAAATGGAAAAAAGAAAAAAAGATCATATATCATGTGTGTTCTGCCACTAAAAAAATAAAGTGAAATTAGATTAATTTAGAAAGCAACTCGGGTTTATTGATATATTAAATATGATGAAAGTGAAATTAATGATGAAAGATTTGAGGTGACATAAAATAGATAGTTATCAATCTTATTGAAAAGACAAGTTTACTGTCCCCCTCCAAAATTATTTATTTAAATAATTTACTTACAATCATAATAAAATAAAGGAATTGTCGAGATCTTCGCGAATCCACCGCTCTCTGTATTGGTATTTTATGATACACTTTGTGTCTATCCCTTCGTGATTTTGGTTTTCATTCCCTCGAAAAAAGTACCTTTTTTTTGAGAGTTTACTAAGTTGAGCTCTCACCACCTTCTACCATTTAGTGGGAACCTTATGGACTTACCCTTCCTCTATAATTATATGATATTTGTTTAGTTTGGTCCTACGTTCTTGTAGTTTTATTTTTTGCTCTATCCAAAAGATCTTATATAATGATTCGGTTCAACTTATCCACTTTGAATTTAAAGGGTCCTTACGATTTTAAAATGCGTTTACTTTATTTTATCTGATATGAGATGTCACAAGCATCTTATATGTAAACACAACGTCCTCATCGTATCCCATGAAATTGCAAGGTCAAACATGTTAGGTCCGCCCCATTCATTTATGGGTTGGACTTTAATGGGCAAAGGCCATTGCTTCATAAAATCAAAAAACCAAAAGTGAGGGCTGCTAGTGAGTGTCAAGCAATAGCTTGAGAAAAGAGGGAGAGGGTTTAGAGAGAGAGAAATTGGGGCTAGGGTTTTGAAACTCTTTTGCAAAAAGATGGAAGACCAAATCATGTTCTTTTTGGCTTAAATTTGATGTGGTGATTCCTTGCGAAGTGTTCTTCAATCCTAGCGGTTTAGATCGTTGGTTAGCTATTTCCACAATACCCATTTGGTCATTCCACCATTTGGTGAGATTTTTCATTTTCTCTCTTGAGTTATCCATCATTGGTGGTGATGTTTATTGCTTTGGTGTTCTAATAATGATATTCTTGATGTATTGTTGTTCGAAGCTTTCATTTGCTCTGTAGAGAGAAGAACTTAAGATAACCGCATTATTACTAATACAAATAGTATGTTTAAGTGGTCTATGGGTTTCGTGGTTTTTACCTTTCTTATTCAGTCATGCAAACATTGTTGTCTCATTGTGGTTGATTTATTGTTGCTTGGTTAGCTTTATTGTGTTATCTAGTTTGTTTGTTGAACCTATTTTGGCACATGAAGAGGGGAAGTTCATTTTTAGAATCATTGTATTTAGTAGTCTTTCCCAACAAAGTGGTATTAGAACTTGGTTAATTGGAGTTTTTTCTGTGTGTTAAAATGGATGATGGTATGATAAAATTAATTCATTTGAATTATTCCACTTGGAAGCATATGATGGAAGATTTGCTCTATTGTAAATATCTATACAAGCCCATTATATGTTAAAAAACCGCCTTTGGCGTTTCTGATATAGATCGGGGATGTTGAATTATAGAAAAGTCATTACTTATATGAGAATATGGATGGATCCAACTCTACATGAACACATTTATGATGAAATGAAAGCAGATATTGTTTGGAAAAAGTTTGAAAACCTTTTTGTCATGAAAACATCAAGAAATAAAACTACTTTGATTAGAATACTTGTCAATTTGAAGTACAAGGATGGCAAAACAAATATGGCTGGAATATATTAATTCTTTTTAGTGGTATCGTGGAATAAGTCGTTGTCGCGAAATTTAACATCGGAGAATGACGCAAAGATCATTACTTTTTAACTCCTTGCTTGATTGTTGGGAGACATTGGTAGTAACAGTTAGTAATTCCACTCCAAATGGGATTCTAACTATAAAGAGTGTTAAAGATAGCTTGTTGAATGAAGATGCTAGAATAAAATAAAAAGGTGAATCTTGTTATGGAGTACTTGTTCATGAAAAACAAGAAAGACAAGAAAAACCAAAAAGATACAAGAAAAGTCGAAGTAGAAATCTTCATGGTTTTAGAGAAAGATCAAAATCCAAAAAATATATCATATGTTATCACTACAACAAAGTTGGCCACATGAAGAAAGAGCGTAGGATTTAGAAAAAGGAACAGAATGAAGTGAAAAAAGAAAATAAAGAGACTAATACAATTGCTGTTAAATATGATATTATGATTGTGACTTATAATGGTTGTGTCAGTCTTGCAACCCAAGATAGCAACTGGGTAATTGATTTTGATGCCTCATTCTATGTTACTTCTCATAGTGACATTTTCGCTTCCTACAGAATTGGTGCTTTTGGTAATGTTAGAATAGAAAATAGTGGTGTATCCAAGATTATGGGTATTTGCGATATTTTCTTAGAGACTAGTATTGGAAATAAACTGGTATTCAAGGATGTTAGACATGTTTCAGATATTCGTCTTGACTTGATATCTACAAGCAGACTTGATAATAGGGGATTCACAAATTCTTTGGTGAAAGTAAAGGGAATCTCACCAAAGGCTCTTTAGTAGCAGCAAGTGGAAAGAAACAAAACACCCTCTATGTCATAGAAGCTAAGCTATATAAAGGAGAGATCCATGCAACTCAACGAGGTGTAATCATTGAACTTTGGCATAGGAGGCTTTGTCGCATCAATGAGAAAGGACTTCAAACTCTTGCTAGAGATCAATTCTTGTCAATTTTGCAAGGTATGACTCTTAAAACTTATGATCATTGTTTATTTGGAAAAGCACATAGAGTTGCATTTCACACAAATCCATCATCTAGAAGGCTAAATGTTATTGATTTAATTCATACTGATGTTTGTACTATGCAAATTAGAATTGTTGGTGATGCACTTTATTTTGTAACTTTCATTGATGATCACTTTAGAAAAGTTTGAGGCTTTGCTTGGTGCCAAAGACCACACATGCTTTCAAAGTTAACCTACGCCAAATTAAAACAAACATAAAGAAAATTAAAAAGGCTATCAGAGCAAACAATGATGGTGAATACAGGGGTCCATTTGAAAGTTATTGCAAACTTCATGGCATTTGACTTGAAAAAGATCGTGATCAAAACTTCCTCAACAAACGCGAGCCGAGGATGAACATAACCATTGAGAAAATGAAAGAGACAGACGCTTCATTCTGAAGCTACCAAATTCAAGATGCTATGAGAACATCAATTGACTTGATATACCTTTCTCTATCGATTCCTTTAAAAGGTGATGCACTTGAAAGATTATGGACAATAACATATGTTTCATATGACCATTTGAGAGTGTTTGGCTGTAAAGCATTTGTTCATATCCCCAAAGATGAGAGGTCAAAATTTGATGTCAAGGTCATACCATGTATTTTCGCAGATATCATGAAGAATTTAAGATGTCGGTTGGATCCAATGCAGTTATGAAGATCAATGGCGGTGACGTTCTTGTTTATTAAAGCATCAACTCATGACGACATGACAAGGTTGAGAAAAGTAGTTCATTTACTGCAATTCCATCATGACGGAGAGTTCCTACGATGGTGTCATTGAAAATGAAGATAACCCTACAATTGATGATGTTGAGTCAATTGAACAAGTTGATGGAGAACTTCCACTACCACCATATGAACCACCAATGAGAAGATCTACTAGAGAGCGTCAGCCTTCTACAAGATATCTTCCTAATGAATATGTGATGCTTATTGACAGGGGAGAACCAAAAACTTACCAAGAAGCCAATTTACATGAGAGTACAAAAGAGTGGGTTAAAGCCATGCAAGAAAAAGCGAGATCCTTGCTTAATAACCACACCTATGACTTTGTGAAGTTACCACAAGGAAAGAAATCTCTAAAAAAAAAAAAAAAAGGGTGTACATATTGAAAACGGAAAAATAAAAAAATGAAACGATAGGACTAGGTGGAGAGGCTCACTCATTCAGAGCAATGAGGAAAACTATATATAAAATATAAAATTCACCCCAAACCCCACATTCAGAGTTTGCTTTTTTGAATAGGAATCTTTTTACCCACTTCCCCACAAAAAAAAAAAATTACTATAACTACAGGCCACAGTGAATTGAAATAAAGTAAAAAACACAAAAAGAAACAACCACCCTCATGTCATGTGTCTCCAACTACAACTAGTGCTCAGTGCTCTGCTCCTCCTTTTCATGCCCCCACCACCACCACCACCACCACCTCTCATTTCTTTATAATTTATACTAACCTCCCAGTCTTCATCGACTTTCGGACAATAACATCCTAACCGTCCGATCATTCGGCCTAGGACAAACCTATGTCTTTTCGACGGCCCAGATCCAAAACACTTATCAAAGCCTATGGCCTTAGGTGTAATCTAATCAAACCCCCCCCATGTGGAGGATTAATATTTTAATTAGTTATAATTATTGTAAAAGATAGGTTATAGAATAGAAGCATCACAAGTTCACAACCACCCAAAAAATGAAAAGGGTTTTGTTATTAGAATAAATAATTAATGAAACCAGAGAATAATTTGTAGTTTAATGGAAAGGTAAGGACAAGGACTGCCATTGTCAGCCAATCTACACCATATAAAATACTTCCACAATGACCAACAAAAGAATAGAACACAGCTACTGCTACTGTTGCTGCCTCTTTTTTTTTTTTTTTAAAATAAATAAATAATTAATTAATTAATTATATCCATATACCAATGGAGGAGGATATGTTAATTAATTCAGATATTCTTCACCCTTTTTTTTTTAATTAATATAACGTCTTATGAGAAATTAATGAATGAATGCTCTTTAGTCTTTGCTCTTTCCCTCTAAAAAAAAACATTTCAAATGAAAGGAAACCCATGTCCATGTGTCCTATTCACTTTTCAGTAAAGGGTGTGATAAATATTCTCTAGAAAATTAAATTTCGAAAGGAAAAGTTGAAAATTCACTTCATGGTGGAAATAAGGTTTTATTTCATAATTATTTTGGAAACACTTTTTTTCTAAAATTATTATTATTACTTGTTTTATAAAATAAAAGATATTCCATCCTGCCGCCATTTAGCCTACGAAAATTTTTCAATCCTATCCAAAATTCAATATAAAAAATTTTCATCGTAGATATAATCTTTATTATTTTCGTAGTAGCATGCTTACTGAATTTTATTAAAATATTGCTTACTTTCAACCTATTCATTAATTCATTAATTTAATTCAAAAACGAAACAACTTTTACCCTGCTTTCTTATTTATATATAAATAAAATAATAATTCATTCTTTCTTTGTTTTCAAATTTTGTTTTGCCTTATTCTCGTAATTCAAACGCTGTTTCGTTAAAAATAACAGAGAAAATAACATTTTCTACCTTACTAAACATGGGCAATTTCTAAGCGCTGTAATTGATTCTTGAAAATATTAAGGGAAGAAATTTTTTTTATGGAAATTAATTATTTCATTTTTGATAGTATAAAATTTTTTTTAAAGAAAATCTAATATACATAAAATTACTTAAATACTTAAAAAAAATTAAACTATTTAATCTTTATATTGGTAAGTAAAAATAGTATACGAAATTTAACATTTTTTAATTTTTCTTTCATTTTTTTCTTCCACTTTTGTTTGCTATTTTCTTTCTCTTTAGTTTTCTTTGATATTTTACTAGAGCCAAACATAACCTTAAAGACATGTTTGATTTTTGGTTTTGAAAACCTTTTTTAACAACACAAAGAATACCATTTTTTTATTTTTTGAATTTGATATTTTCTATATTTTTCATAACAAAGAAAAAAAAAAGAAACCAAAAGTTCTCTTGGTGTTTTTTTTGTTTTTCGGAATTATTTTTTTTCTCAAAAATTATAACCAAACATGAATTTAAATATTTTTAATCCGTTTTAAGGTGTATACATGTCTAAAATAAATTTTACACTTTTTCTATAAACATTGTATATATTTGTATGATTGTTTTTTAAATAGTTTAGAAAAATAAATATAAACATATCAAAATAAATAAAAACATATTATTTTAGAATATACTACTTTCGGTTTCTAATAACAAAAACAAGTTCACTAGCTGTGTTAATAAAGCTTTCAAAGTTTAAAAAAATAGAACATTCAAAAAGAAAAAAACTCTCATATTTAAAGAACTGGTTAAGATAATTTACTATATCAGAATAAACGACATTATAAAAAAAGAAGTCTTATAATTGTCACGATACACCTATTGTATCCGACAGAGGAAGGATTGGTTGGTGGGATGTGTCATGATATAATAGTTTGTATCGTGACTGGAGGAAGGCTCGTTGTCAAGCCGTGTCGCGATACAATGTTATTATTTATTAATAACCGCATGCGCCTAATGACATACCCTGGAGGCGCATCTATTACTACCGAGAAGGCTATGACACAATGCGTGACACTACGATGCATTGGCCACCTGGCCGAGAGGAAGGCCACGATACCTGCTTGAAAGGTTCGCATCGACGAAATTGGACAGCCAGAAATTAAATTTTACTTGCACGATTCCAACAATGTTCGTTGGCCATCCGATATCTATAAAATTTCTGATTGACGAATTACGATTTTATCATTTTTTCAAAAAGTTAAAATTTTCTCGGATTTTACACTAATAGCTAAAAGTATTTTCCTTTTTTTATAGCAGAAAAATTGTTCTTTCATAAAAATAATTGACCAAAAGTTACGTATACGGTTAGTTTAGATATTTTTTAATGTTAAATGACACTTTTTTTATTTTTTATTTTAAGTAATGCTTTTAAATACAATTTTCAGAAAACACATGTAAGATTCTTTCAGTGCCAATCTTTGCCTAGTATTTGGAATCCTTAAATATTTTGATTTTGGATTCTTTAAAATATCATTAAAGGCACCGTCGTACATGTTATATTATTATCCTTGGATTTTAATGTACTATTATTATTTAAAAATTAATGACTTTATCTTACTTGTATTTATTTTGGATTCTTTAAAATATCATTAAAGGCATAAATAAAACCTCAACTGGACACGCATGTCATAGTACTATTCGTGGATTTTAATGTATCATTAAAAAAATAATTATATGTTCTTATTTGTATTTATATTATGTTTGACTTTATCTTCCTTTTAAAAGTTTCAATGAATGAAACATATAATTCTATACTTTAATCTTTATCTGAATCTGTATCTATTCATAATCAATCCTGGATTTGATAACCAAACATAGTCCAAGATTTGAAATCTCACCCCCCATACCATAAAATACTAAAAAATATATGGAATTAAGATTCATGTAAATCTATTTCCTGTCACAATCATTCATTTTTACCAAATGCTATTGCACTATTACTATTTCTTCCTTATAGTTGATTTTGACATTCATTGAATGGCAAACAGTATATTTATTATTATTATTATTATTATTTAATTACTTTTATATATATTCCATTCTAATCAGGATATGTTTGCGGTAGGTATGTATGTTTGTTTCCGGAAACAAATAAAAATGAAACGAAGACTCTTGTTGTTTCATAAAAACGAGCATCGTTTCTTTATTTTCGATTTCTCAAAATTGTTTTTGTTATCTAAATTTAAATTATTTTTGTTATCAAAATTGAGTGTTTATATATATTTAAAAAAAAGATGTTTTTATGACCCTTTGTTCTAAACCGTTATCCTAAAATGATATAATCATCCATCATATTGGCATTTATCGATAATCATATACGCGATAAAAAATCATACATATTATCATACAAAAAACTATATAAAATTTATATTTATATGAAATAATTATTTTATCGGCAAGATGAAAAAAGATATAAAAGTATGATTTTAGACAAAAAAAAAAAAAAATCATTCCCTACTTAAAAAAAAAGGTTGACATAAAAAAAGTTAAGAAAATAAGAGGCTAAAATCGTTTGTTTTTTTTTTTATTTGGTATAAAAATGTGATAGAGTGGATCCTTCAAAAAGGGAATATATAATAATATAATGTATATATATGAAGAAAAGTCGTATATGAAAAATTGACATTAACCTAACCCAAGTCAAGTCAAATGAATTTCAATTCCCTAATCCTTTTTTTTTGGTCATATTACGCGGTTTTTTGAACAGTCTATTCATACGAGCATAATGCTTAAATCATACTTATTTAGACTAATTTTCATAATGGACCTAAGATCATAAAAATGAAACCTTATACCATAAAACATAACTATATACTCAAAACTGAACTTAAAACTACTAATTAAGCTAGTAAAGACCATAAAAACTCAAACTCGACACAATTAATTAAACTATTAGAAATCCTAATCATCTAAGTTATATATTCGATGATAATTATCTTATCATTTTTTTTTATCAAATCATGAGATATTTTGAACGGGCCTATACATATATTAAAGACGACGCTTTTAAGTCATATCACATTAAGACTAATCCCTATATGAGTCATATGGATCACAAGGATGTTAAAACTTTATCATAAAATATAGCTGTATTTCCAAGGTTGAAACTCGAAATCATTAGTTAAGCTAGTAAAGACCTCAATTATATCACCTATATGTTTATCGGTGATTATCTCGTCATTTTAACTATATGATTTTTTAGAAATGAATGAGTTTATAATTAATATTGATTTTCGCTATATTTGTGGGTCGTGAACTAAGTCGAGCTACCGCGAGCCGCTCGACGCTCGACTCGTTAAAGCCTCGCTCGAACTCGCTTATTAAGCTTAAACGAAATGTTCGAACATAATTCTCAGCTCGTGGTTAAATGAGCCTGGTACTTGAAGACTGCAAATCCCTCATTGCCACCGTAAACAGCTCGTGAACAGCCAGCAAAGCTCGTTAACTGCGCCGCGAACAAGCCGAACCAAGCTCGTGAATGTGCTTCGCGAACATGGGAGGCGTTTCGACGGCATAAATAAATTTTTCCTACAAATGAATACGATAAATATTTAACTTCAACTTCAATCAAGTTAATTTAACTTTTTATCATTTTAATTTTTAATTTAATAGATAATGTATTATTTGTACTTAACATTTTATTTAATTCCCGAACATCATTTTCGAGGCTCGTGAAGTTAATCGAGCCACCAGTACTTTAACCGCTTCGCCACCAAGTAACAAGCTCTGCTTTAACAGCTGAATAAAGCCATGAAGAAAATTATAATCATCATAATGTTCGCTTAACTGCGCCAGAACAGCCAGAACAAAGCTCGTTAACTGTGCTCAGAACAGGCCGCGAACTGCTCAGAACGCGCCAGAAGTTAAACGAATGAGCCCGAAAGACTTCAACTCCTGGCCAATACCAGAACAGCCGCAACAACCGGTATCTTTACTTTTTAAACAGCCGAGCCGAAATTTTGCCTAATAATTTCTGGCCGACTCGCGGCATAACCCCACTATACTTCTATATATACTATATTGGATGAAACATAAACATGTGGGTTTTTTTTTTTTTTTTTTTAATTAAAGAAGACCGAAAAGTAAAAATAAAAAAGGCAAGGCGTTAATAGAAAAGAAGGAGAAGGGGAGGACAGGTGCCATTACCGTAAATAGAAGGAAAAAGCGAGGGCAATGAGATATGACGTCATCTAACGACAGTAAGCCTCACTACAGTACCGCCATTTGCCTTATGTTCAGTGTTCAGTGTTCAGACTTCAGACTTCAGACTCCTCCGGTCGGTCCTCCACTTTCCATTCAATCTGCAAAGTTCCAATTTCCAAACAATATAATAATATTCGATCAAAATTCAAAAAGCACCCACCCTCCTCAGTGGCACTCTCGTAATTTTGGCTGCATTTTGTGGCTCTTTAACAAGTGCCTCCACCCGTGTTTAATGTGGCGCATTTTAGCACACTCTGTTGGAATTGGAATGCAACAAGAGTGAAAGAAGCAGAAGCAGAAGCAGAAGAAGAAGAAGAGTACAACCTCCGCTCGCCCTTCTCCTCTGCCTTCCTACTCTCTCAATCTGCCTCCACTCTCCATCTTCAGCCCTCACTTCACCCCACCAGTCAACAATCTCTCTTTCTCTTCTTTCTTTCTTTCTTTGTTTATCGTTTGAATCATAAGTCTTTTTACTTCGTAATTTTGATCCATTTCCCTCTCGGAGAGCTTACGAAATGGAGAAGATCATGGCTAACTACGAGCTTGGAGCTTGTGGCATAGTCTAGGGTTTTTTTTTTTTCCTTTTTTTAATTCTTCCAACTTCCTTTGTTTTCTTCGCTTTTTTCGGTGCTCTCGCCGTAGAATGGGTTGCCGGATAATGGTCTCCGGGAGCTTGGATCCAGAGAGGAAGAAGTGTGGCGGTTTAAGAACCAAGCAAGCGGGTAGAGGATCCTGCCGGGGAAGTTAGAACTGGAAAATCGAGTCGCCGGATGATGTATTGTCTCCGGCGCTGAGCTATCCCTATTCATCCTGTTCTTTCTTTTGTTATCTCTGTCTCTGCGTCCTTGTATTCGTGTTCTTTCGTTTGTTAAATTGTGTTTCGACGGTTGGTCACAAAAGCTATGGGGTTTCTCTTGAAAGAAGCTCTCAAGTCTCTCTGTGGCATCAATCAGTGGTCTTATGCTGTTTTCTGGAAGATTGGTTGCCAAAATCCTAAGTAAGCTCTTTTCCATCTAGTTTGATGTTTGGTTGCTGAAAAAATGGAGTAAAACGAAGAAAATGCAATTTTGAGTCATGCTGTTTTAAAAAACAGAAGCAAAATGCAAGACTTGAATTTTGTTTTCTTTCCCTCCGTTATCGCTTAGTTCCTTTAAGATTTTATTTATTAATTTTTGGCCTTGGGAATTAGGGTTTTTTTTATATTGATTCGAATCTCAGATACGACTTTGAGGCGGTAGTGCTTTGTTTTGTTCACTGGTATCTTCTTTTTGGTTTGTAAACCGATGTCTCTTTTTCCTATATTTGGAATGGTTTATCTGGTATGTTCTGTTTTGTCATTAAGAATCTGAGTGAAAAAGTAGATTTGTATTCGATGAACCCATTGTAGGAGCTGATTTTTTTGTGCATAATGTATTGATTGGGCTTTTCTCAACTCGTTTGATTCTATTTCGTTTTTGTATTTTCGGATAGAGAAGTATTGTTCTTTTCCCTTTGTTTGATAAGTCATCCAGAGGGCAATCTGCTGACCTGGTGCTTTCTGGAAAATCCTTGTTTGGTTGCGCAAAAAATTTAAAGCCATTTGGTATGTTGGATTACCGTGACGAAGACAATTGAACATGAGATCTAGTTTCTATGTGTTGTACCTTTTTTTCCCTTTTTTCTTTTTGGAAGAAACCATCTGGAAGATGATAAATTGTGATACTTATATGAAGAGGTTATCCTTGATTTACATCTGGTCTTGTTGTCCAATGATATCCAGGCCTTCTCTCATGTGTCCTTGGTATCTGTAGGTCAAGAGATGATCCCTTCCCTGATATTTTGATATAAAATTTTGTGAAGATCGTGTTTATGCTCTTTTTTATTTCGTTTTTCTTTTTTTGCTTATAGTGGTGCCTACGGGCCCTGTCTGTTTGAGGGTTTATGTTGATTTCCATGTTAATTAGAGGAATGGATCCATGCTTGGCAGGCTGTTAATTTGGGAAGAATGTCATTGTGAATCCATACCAAGTTCTGGTCTTCTAATTTCCAGAACAGACAACTCAGAAGTGCCTTTTGAAGGCTGGGAAGGCTGCTGGATGTCACCTGAAACTCGTATTTCTCAGGTTGATGCTCAAGCTGCGCAGTCGATCCATATTCTGGTCGACAAAATGATGATGAATAACCAGTTCAATATAGTAGGAGAAGGGTATGAATATATGCATGTGTCCTTCTTTTCTTTTTCCTTCCTTTCTGAATTCACTCCAACGTCATTATAGTTTAATTTCCCTCAAGGATAGGTTTATTTATTTTGTTTTTGTATTTCAGGATCGTGGGACGGGCTGCATTCACAGGAAACCACCAGTGGATTCTTTCAGAAAACTACACTAGGGAGGCCCATCCACCAGAGGTGATGACTGTTATTCATGATGTTCTGCGTGGCTGAAAATATCGTATATTCTTTTCGTGCTCCTTCTTGTCCATGTTGGGCATTGGTTAGCTGATGAAGAGTCCATGTTTCTTTTGAATCTATATATGAGAATGAATGATAAAATATTTCTGAGACTTCATATTTATTTGTCTTTCACTAAAGGACTGGATGCTAATATTAAGGGGTTGGCGTTCATAGTCTGAATCCATGTGACAACTAAAATTTTTTTTTGGCACTTTTTAGGTTCTAAATGAGGTTCATCAACAATTTTCAGCTGGCATGCAGGTTAGGACATAATTTTCATATTGTTTTACTTCTGATATGATTTTTGTTGCTATGTTCCATTACATTGCTTTGATATGGTTTGCAGACAGTTGCAGTCGTTCCTGTCCTTCCTCATGGTGTCATTCAATTTGCCTCACCCTTGGCTGTAAGTCCTCCTTTTCATTTTTTTGATCTAACAAATGAATTCTGATTGCTCATACCTGGCTTATTATTGGGTACTCGTATTCAGTTATTTGTGATTACAGTATCATAGCTAGCTTTCAAGAAACTCTCACTCATATGTTTTTCTTCCTCTTTCGTAATGGATTGTTGTGCTTGCCCCAGCCTATTGGAGGCTGCCTTACACTTATCAAAAAAGAAAAAAAGGGAGGCTGCCCTACTGAACCATCAAGAATGTCCAACTAATGTGCAAACTTTTGAATTGACTGTGTTCTAATCAATTTTGACTGGATCCTGAATTTACAACTATATTTTTAAGCAAACGAGGGAGTAGATATTTTTCTTCCTATCCGAGAGTTTGTGCTATGCATAGAGTTACGATATTCTGTTGGTTCATGGTTTTTGAGCTGGGGAAAATGCAGAATTAGATATGCTGTTATGTTCTAGGTCGACGATGTTGACACATTTAAGTGTGGAATTTCCACATTAAATTGAATTTTGTACATGCATAGACTATGCAAATATGCTGGCCATGATATAAGATATCCATGCCAATCTAGGCTATAACTTTTAAACCTTTTTGTTTGATTACTAGTGTTACGACTTATCCTATTTTGAAATATTTTTTCATTTTTTCAGATTAGGGAGAATATTGGATTTGTGAATGAAGTGAAGAGTTTGATTCTTCAACTAGGATGTGTCCCTGGTGCTCTTTTATCTGAGAGCTATGCCATAAAAGAAACTAGCCAGAACATTGGTGAACCCATCACTGTTGCAGCATCCATCTATGGAGGTCCATCTCGAAATTATGAAATGACAAACTCAAGTCCTTTTATTGCTGATGGCCGTGATCAACAGAGCAACTCATCACAGGTGTCAAGACTTGTTGGTCAACCTTCTCATTTGATAACCAGACAGATTCAAGATAACCAGCCGAATAATGGTTCAACATTTCACAGTCCTAACCTGATCCAAGCTTTGGTTAAATCCCACGATGACCAGCGCCAGCAAAAGCTTCTTTCAACAATGAAACCTAAGTTTTCTTTCCAGAGTCAACTAGAAGGTGAGGTTGCAAAAGCTGAAGTAATCACATCAAATCCAGATGTGTGGCTGAATCAGCATGCTGTTTCATACAATGCACGATCAGGATTCAATCATCAACCTTGTGTCGGTCCATCAGGCTCAAGCTCTGGCAACCCAAGATTAGTGGAAAATCAGGTATTGCCAGATGCTTGTGTACAGAGTCGCATTAACAATAATTTAAGTGGACCAAGTTGCTTTCTCTCATCTCAACTCACAACAAATGGAGGCCTAGATTCTGATTCTCACAAAAGTTCAGATACTGCCCCTTTGCTTGGAGGTGTACATAATGGTACCGGAAATTATTTAAATTCCATTTCAATTCCACCGTCTGTCTTACACACAAACAAGTCGGCTGACATAAGTCTTTCTTGCACACATTTGGCTGGGATTGGGCTTCAGAATGCTGATTCATTGAAATCAGAGTTGATTCCTTTGTCTAATCAAGTGGATCATTTAAATATTAGTCATGTGCTCTCAGGAGACTCTGATCATAGATATCATTTGAAAAATGAGAAGTGTACTCAAAATGAGTTGGTTCCTAGGAGGCAAAAAATAGAAAATGATTTATTCCAAGCCCTAGGCATCCCAATAGCTCATGCAGATAAGCAGATGACTTTGAATGAGCAAATCCCTTGTTTTCCTCGTGAGTTCCCAAATCCTGAAAATGGTAGTCAGAGTCAAAGATCCAAAAATGCTATACAAGAGGATATGTGTGTTCAACCTGCATCTGGGGATGACTTATTTGATATCCTGGGTGTGGATTTTAAGAGCAAATTTTTTAGTTATGGGGACAATTCTTTCATTAATGGGCCTCCAGATATGAGCTTGCAAAATCCGTGTAAGGAGTCTTCAACATCGATTACCTATCAGGATACAGGTGCTGACTTATATTCTATTAGTGAAGGCATGCCAGACAGTGGTATATTTGCTGGGAGTGGTGCTGACCATCTTTTGGAAGCCGTTGTCACAAGGATTCATTCAGCCACTAAGCAGAGCTCAGATGATAATGTGTCTTGTCGAACAACATTGACAAAGATTAGTAGCTCCTCTGTTCCTAGCACTTCTCCCACCTATGGCCGAAGTAATATGTCTGATCAGATGCAGAGTAACTTATTTGGTCTTCCCCTGGAGAAATCTGGGACAATGGGTTCTAGTTCCTTCCGGTCTGGATGTAGCAAGGACGAAAGAGGAAGTTGTTCTCAAGGTAGTTCCATGTATGGATCTCAAATTAGTTCATGGGTGGAACAGGGTCATAATTTGAAGCGTGAAAGTAGTGTTTCAACTGCATATTCTAAAAGGCCTGATGAGACTGGCAAATCCAATCGAAAAAGGCTTAAACCTGGTGAGAATCCCCGACCTAGACCAAAAGATCGTCAAATGATCCAAGATCGTGTGAAAGAGTTACGTGAGATTGTACCAAATGGGGCAAAGGTAATTCATCCTTCTTCCATTCCTCACTTTTTTGAGGACATTTTACTATCTTGAGGTACTGATTTTATTCTTTAATCTGCTGATGTGGCTTAACAGTGTAGCATTGATGCACTGCTTGAACGCACCATCAAGCATATGCTTTTCTTGCAAAGTGTCATGAAGCACGCAGACAAGCTGAAGCAAACTGGAGAGTCGAAGGTGAGAACAATATCTAGTTTCTTTTTGTTATTTCTAAAACGTACGTCAATCACTTGCTGGAATCCACTGGGGCAACGGTTTCCTGGTGACCCAGAGAAAAGGTCTGTGCTTGGGTGTTGGAGATAAGCTTGGTGACATGGTGGGCAAGAAAATAGAGAAGAAACTTGGATATCATTACAAGGTCGAGGTTAAATAACTGAAAACTGAAATTTTCAAAAATAATGTTTGAAAATAAAGAAGGCACTCTGGGGCATAAACTTTTCTACCAGAAAGATAGTGTATGTGGTTTATAGGAAATAGCTGCATATTGAAATTTACACAGATAATGATTGATAAACAGAAGCTTAAACAGTATGATATTTGAGCTGGATCTGCTTCTTGCCTATGATACCTGGACTCTTTACTTCGCTCAGCATACCCATGTTGACATTACAAGGGTATGTGTATGGGGGTCCTTCTCAAATACATCTAACATTGATTATTTTTATTATTTTTCTTTTCAAAATAGTGACAATAAAGGAGAGAGAGTTTGCCAATGAGGCCTGGCTTAGTGGTTAAAGGGTTGGGCGGGGCATAGGGAATGACCAGGTTCAAGTCTTCGTGAGAGCAGAATGCTACAACGTTTTAATTCCAAGTGAATAGATGTCAAAAAAAAAAAAAGGAGAGAGTTTCGTCTTCTTCTTCTTCCAAATCAATGTTACATAATTATCATTATTGTTGTTATGATTATTATTATTAATAGTAGCATTTGCTTTTAATTGGTTTTCTTCTTTATTTTGTCATGTCCAAATACCATTCAAGATAATTTTCTAGTCAAGTTCCTGTATCCTAAAATTTGTGATTCAAAGAATCAAATAGCTCTATCAATATCCATACCAGAAATCCATACTGGGACCTATGTATTATAGCTTCTTGCAAGATTTAGTCTAATTATAAACCATATGATTTGATCTATGAGGAGAGATTAACAGGATGTCAGTTTCCTCATATCATAGCTTGTTTTACTTGAATTTGCAGATTATTAGTAAGGAAGGTGGACTACTCTTAAAAGACAACTTTGAGGGAGGAGCTACTTGGGCATTTGAAGTTGGCTCACAGTCTATGGTCTGCCCTATAATAGTTGAAGATCTGAATCCACCTCGTCAAATGCTTGTGGAGGTAGTGACAATGATTGTCTTTGCCCTCAGAAAGTCAGGCTTCTGGTATCGTTTTGGACTTATTACATTTTCAACTTTTAATGTTTAGTTTGTTGGCTGACAGATGCTTTGTGAAGAACGGGGTTTCTTTCTTGAAATAGCTGATATAATTAGAGGGATGGGATTGACCATCCTGAAGGGAGTGATGGAATCACGGAATGACAAGATCTGGGCACGCTTTGCTGTAGAGGTAAACTACCCAGTGTACTTGCCAAGTGGTTATATATATATATATTTATCTTGTTTAGTGTTTCTGGTAGGAATAGAGTTGATGCTGCTAGTTTATTTGGATTATTGCACATATGGGCATTATCTGGGATAGTTTTTTGGTTCTATCTGTAGCTAGCTGCAGTAGCAAAAGGCCCTGACCTTAGAGGGACACTCTTTGTGTTAATCTTGGCAATAAGTAAATCCTTGCTTTTGCAGTAAAGTCATGATAAGTTGTGTTGAACCATTCTAGCTCATTTTAAAGTCATAATCTTTTTTAACAATGCAAACTGAACCCAAATAAAAGTGCAGATTGAGATTAATTGCCCATAGCTTCAAAAAAAATAAATCCAGGGGAATTACTTGATTAATTTCATCTTAGGAGATCCTGCTATCTACAACAATAACATTCTAGTCGCACCCACCTTCAACCTCCTCTATTTCTCACTCTCTTTCTCTCCCCTTTCTCACCCTTCGTTCTTCCCTAACATCACATTATCTTCCTCTTGCTTCTAATCTGCACCTTAACCCTAAACATGCAAAATCTTTCACAATATCTCTAAATCATTCAAAAAATCAAGGATTGGTGGTATTGCTCTCTCTTCATTTCCCTTTATTTTTATTTCGTTATAATTTTAATGTACAAATGATGTTGCGGGTTTTTGATGTCTGAGAGTCTCAGGTTTTTGTATCATGGTTTTTCTGCCCCATCACCTTTCTCACCCTACCTTCCCTAAATCTTCATCTTCCTCTTGCTTCTGCATTTTAATTCTAAACATGCAAAATCTATCACAATATCTCTAAATCATTCAAAAACTCAAAGATTGGTGGTACTGTGCTCTCTTCATTTCCCTTTACTTTTATTTAGTTGACACTTTAATGTGCAAATGATGTTGTTTAGATTTTTTGATGTCTAAGAGTCTTGTGTTTTTGTATCATGGTTTGGGCTTTTGGAGAGTAGGGCAGTAAATGTGTTTTCTCAGTGGGAGGCAATGAGTGTTGGGCTCTTTTGCAATTTCATTTATGAGTATTTTGTATATTAAAATGTACTAGGGCTAGTAATCTTTGCGCAAAAATAGCATCAAGTATCTGTTCTTATCCATGATTGCAAGAATTTTTCAAGCCAACTTAATGGGAAACATAAGTGGTCATTTTGGAGATTGATATTATCATGGTGTCTTGACAATTAAGTGTTTTAGAAGAATGATGTGTTCAGGTGTTTCAGTCTAGCTGTGCTCACATGTGACCTGAACTCCTCTAAGATTTTTGTTCCCTTAAAAAACAGGAAACATTGTTTTGATGAATAGGCTGAAATAAAGAAATCCTTTGCTATAACAAATGTCTTCCAAGTTTTTACCCAAATTTCCTTTTAAGGCAATTTCTTTAGCGAAGTACGATCTGATAGTGTTTCTCAAAATTTTGAATTGTTGCACTATAAAGATGCAACTTTGGATTCAGGCTAACAACATTTTGTGATGATAGTACACTTTCAAACTTCCAGTAGCTGGTACTTGGGAAGTATTATTTTGGCGCACATTGTTCATGTGAAATATGGTTGAATGGTTTGTCGCTAACATAAATATCACTTCCTTGGTTTGATCAAGGTCATTCCATGCTTCCATTAATCCATCCCTTGCTTTTAGGCATATCATGTTCTTATGAAAGTAACAAATGATGATGAGTTGGTTAACCTTAAGCTTCCATTAATTCCACGTTGCATTCTTAACCTCGAGAACATTAAAATCAAATTACCTAGGTGTATCCAACCTGGCTAAATTACATCTTTACATTCTGCAAGACCCTTTTAATTTATCTTTTTTTTTTTTTTTTTGTTTCCATTTCTTTTCTCATGTACGTACACACTGCTGAATTATTTTTCGTCTTTATACTAGCCATTAATTTTCAGATCCATGTATATATATGGCAGGCAAACAGAGATGTGACAAGAATGGAAATATTTATCTCACTTGTTCGCCTTCTGGAGCAAACTGTTAAAGGCAGTAGTAGTAGTAGTAGTACATTCTCAGCCCATGGCATTGACAATGACAACATGATGGTCCATCACTCTTTTCACCAAGCTGCTTCCATAACTGCAACTGGGAGGGCTAGTAGTTTCCAGTGAGAACCACAAATGCTTGCCATGGGTATTCTTCGTCTTTGTCGTTGTTGTTGTCTGGATGTGTTATGAGCGAGCTCGGTTTTTGCTTGCCATGACTAACATGGATATTCCAGTCTCTGATCTCTCCGGTGGTTCTAACTCTCTGACTGACCTTTTTGTCTCTCCCACAAACTCAGTTATGACTAACCTCACTTTTTTGAAGAAGGAAGGGGGTGGGGGATCTGTTTAGGTGGTGGTGAAAAGCTTCTCAAGAACTTCCAAATGCATATGCTTTTCAATATGGATGTCTGAACTGAATGTTTTAATCAGGAAAAAAGTTAGCCTAAACAAGTTTATTTGTATGCATTTGATCGCTTAGATTTTCTTTTCCTTTTTTTTTTTTTTCTCTTTTTTCTGGATTTCCCTTTAATGTGTAATGTTATATTATAGGAGCAGTCTTTGTTGTTTTTTCAGAGGGGGGGTGTGTTGTTCTCTTGTTGCCAAAAATGTATAGATAACATGGGGCCGGGGGTGGGGATATCAAATGAAAGAGTATGAGGTGTTAGCTGCTATATTTCTGTCTTTGGAGCACCACCTCTCCTTTTATCGTTTCTGTTTCTCTAAACCGTTTTTCTTTTTCTCAGATTTGGTCAATGCTTCTGTTATGATCAATGGCACATTAAAGAAATACGAAAAGAAAGAAAAACACTAGATTTATGTGGAAATCCTTGAGGGAAAAACCACGACAGAGGAAAAAGTTTAATTATGAATCTAAGAGGAATTATAAAGTGCGGTTTATAGGGAATAAACCTTAATGTGTTTATATAATGGAAAATACATGAGTAGAAAGGTTCATATCGTAGGGGCAAGCCCTTGCACTTCCTTGGGATCAATTGTGAGCTACGGGCTTGGAGTTTGCATTTAGCACTCTGCTATCATAACGGATCTTTAATTTTTTTTTCGTTAACTTCGTAAAGTCGGTAGTGCGAGCACTTCGGGTTGGACGTAAAGTCTAAGCCAGGGTCGGTCGCGAAATACTGATCTTCGCGCGACACGAATTCCGTCATGTCGAGTAACGCCAGCGGACTCACATATTTCAAAAGCAGATCAAAAATATACCTCCTCCTGACAAAGCCTCATAGGACAAAACTCAACATCTAAGTCCCAACAAGTTTGAATAATGCACAAACTAGGCTATAAGAAGTGAGTTAGTCATCATATTTATAGGATTGTCTTGGGTTCCAACTCACAACAATGTCACCATGAGCAATAATCTAATGAACAAAATGATACCTCACATTGATATGTTTCGTCATCTCATGAAACATTTGATCTTTGGTTATCACAAAACAATGTACTGATATGCAACTGATCAATTAGCTCTCCAAACAATCCCTTCAACTAAAGGGCCTCTTTACAAGCTTTTGTAACTGCCATGTACTTTGCCTTTGTAGTTGACAAAGCTACTATTGACTGAAGAGTAGCTTTCCAACTAATAGCACAACCTCTAATGGTGAACACATATCCTGTAAGGGATCTCCTTTTATCAAGATCTCCAGCATAATCAGAATCAACATACCCAGCAACTCCATCTTAAATCCTACCAAATTGCAAACAAAAACTACTGGATCCACGCAAGTATCGTAGGATCCACTGAACTGCTTTCCAATGTTCCTTGCCAAGTTTTTCCATGTACCTGCTGATTGCATTGACTGCATAGGCCAAATTTGGATGCGAACACACCATGACATATGTCAAGAACCCATAACACTAGAATATGGTACTCTGAATATGGTCGACCTCCTCCATCTAACTATGGACATAGGAATAGGATAAAGAAAGTCTAAATATGGTTGCAAGTAAGAGTGGTAATAAGGAACTTTGCGTGCATGTTGAACCTATGAAACACCTTTTCAATATATCCTTTTCGACTCAAGGATAATCTACATGCTACTCTATCCCTTAGAATCTCCATCCCAAGTATCTTCTTGGCTGCTCCCAAATCTTTCATTTAAAACTCATTATTAAGCTACGGTTTTATAGTTCTTATCTCTTCTTTACTCTTGGCTGCTGATGAGCTTAAAAGTCATCTATTTTTAGTCCATTTTTCTGTTTGATTTTAATGTAAAAATGAATAATTAAGATGCAGAAATATGAAGAAACTCACCAAATACATTATTTGCGAGGAGTATAAAGAAAGAAGAAAATACGATTGGAAAATCACGACCTTCGCGGTAAAAATGCGAAAATAGCGAGGGCATAAATGAAAACAAGCGTAACTAATGTTGTAGTTTTGGGGGTTTGCACAGCCAGTTATGAGGTCGCGACATCCAGGAAAAGTGAAGGAAATTTGATGCAGTCGCGACGGGATCCTGATATAAATGTTTGAGGATTGAGCGAAACATAAAAATTGATGTCGCGGCGACCTTCGTGTCTTCGCGACAAGGGATGATGTCGCGATAAGGGATGGAGGTCATTAATGAAGGCCGACTTGGAAAATTTATGACATGTTTGGAAGGATGAAATTTAGAGTTCATGAAGAATTTGTTGTCGCGCGACGAGAGGATGAAGTCGCGCGACGAAGCAGCGAGTGAAGCCTCGAACATAAGGCGATAGCCGGCGACAAGAGATCGAGTCGCGACATGAGACTTCTTTGGTCGGCGTAAGAATTGAGCACATTGTCAGCGTGTGAGGTGATGTCGCGACATCGGGAACCGCGATTGAAAAGCCTCGAGACTAAGGTGTCCCGACAAGAGATCGATGTTATGACACTCACGGCGACCAACAAAGTCAGCAGAGCCATGAAGTCATGTCGCGACACAGATTGGCGTCGCGACATCAAGAGCACCAATGGAAGCTCAGGTTCAGAGACAACAAGAGCAACCATTGAAAGATACAAGGGCGATAAGATTGAAGCATGCAAAGGATCAGCTTGATGTCGCATAATAGGTTGTCGTCATGGCACAAGAAACTCACTGAAATTCTTACAAGAATAGGAAGTTGCCGTCGCACAACGCATTGATGTCATAAATCATGAGAAACCATGAAAACCCGCAGATTCCTGGCCACGTCGCACAAGATCACGTCTACACCACATGTTTAACGCCATGCGATTTACTATACTCGCACGCGGATTGATTTCGCGACATCAGGAATACCAGTTGAAGGCTGCAGAATATTGAACTGAGGTCGTGAAAAGATAACGGCGTCGGCATCGTGAGAGACCAATTGAAACCTCGCAAAGCATAAGCCGAGGTCGCGACAGAGATCGGTGGTCGCGACATCGTGAATCATCGCTTGAAACCTCGCAGCGCATGAAGTGATGTCGCGATAAGGGATTGATGTCGCTACATCGTGAAATCACAAGTCGAGGTCGCTAAGATCGGCGTCGGCGTCGACGTGAGATCGATGTCGCGATTATTTACGATGTCAGCGACAAGGATGGAAGTCGCTAATCAACATTAACACGGGCCAACCCACTCGAAATCCACAAAAATCGGGCTTCGATTGCGGCCCAACCGAGAAACCCTATAAATACGCAGCCTACCCGTACCTCATAAAGGTAGTCGATGCCATACGTATTTAGAGGTTCGGTAGTCATTACCATTTTCTTTATTTTCTTTTAGTTTTTTTCTTTCTTTTCTTTCTTTTCTTTATCTCTTCTTCAATGTCGATAGTTAGAGATTAGATTAGATTTATCGCTTTAAGTTTTCGCTTTCCGAATCGATGTTATGTTTGTTGTCGAATGCGTAATCCGCTCTTTCAAATTACTACCTGAACGTTCGTTCGTGATAATTTCGAATTCAATTTCCGAGTTTCACTCTGCGTTTATTCTTCGATTTATGAACGCCAGAGTCAAGGTAATCCAAGAATTTATAACTCCACCCATTAAGTGAATGCTATTGGTCGAATTATCTTTTCCCGTAGTTGCTTCTGATATTGTGAATTTGTACTTTATGAATTTACTTCTGCCATGGGTTTAAAGTTTTGATCCGACATCGCTTTATACCCGCTTTTAAGAATCGTTTCATTGCTTTGATTTGGCGAGGTCCTCCGGTTTATTACGTGACGACAAATTCCGGGGAAAGCAGGAACATTTTGAAGGTATATTTAAATCTGCTATTAGATCTAATGAGCTGTGTTTAATGATAAACTTCTATTTGAAATCAAGAATGAGTCAACGAGTTATCAATTTAAATTATGTAAGAGTTCACCCCAATTCTGGATAGCTTAGGCCAATCCTGTTAGCCGAGATCTAATCAAGGAGAGGGTGATCTATTCCAATTTTGAGGAAGAGGAATCTTAGTTGTATATATCCTTGCTTGACCGATAATCTGGAGCCAAGGGTTTACAAATCAGAAATGGGTATGAAGTATGCAAAAGAAAAATACCCAGATTTAGGAAGTCCCTTTTAAAGTAGTTATCCCATTCCCGTATTCAGAGAATCAGAAGAATTAGATAATGAAATGTGGAGTGTGAGAGATCCACCAGATAACTTAAACGCCTCGATGTGATTCTAAAATCGGAAACACACAAGTAAAATTAACAAAGAGCACAACAGAATTGATACTAATAGTATCGATCTTAATCGCGGTACTCTTAAACGATGACTATTCGCCCCATTTATTTTCTTAACTATTCTTATTCATTATTCTCGATTTCAGCTATTTGATTGTTTCATTTTTTATATAATAGTATATTTTATGTACCTTCTTAGTCGAAACACCATATCATGTTATAGTTCAAATAGTACGGAGCTCGAGTAGCCCGGGTAGTTGATCTGTAATTCTCGATTTCCGTGGACTGGAGTATCTGACTTAAATCCAATTTATTACTTCGTCTAATTCGCACTTGCGTATTCGGGGCTAAAACGCTTAAAAATGATTTACTCTAGGAGATGTTTCATCCAAACTAACAAGTTTTATGGCGCCACGGATTAGACAATAGTCCTTTGGGTAGTAGTGTTGGCACTAGATATGTGTTTCTGTCCAGCCAATACCATATAAGCATCTCATCAACATATAAGAGCAACATGTATGACTCACTATCAGATCATTTAAAGTAGACACAACTATCAAAGCTACTCCTTTTAAAATCACGAGAGATCATGAATGAGTCAAATCTCTTATAACATTGTTTAGGAGATTGTTTCAAACCATAAAGAGACCTCTTAAGTAGGAAAACATAGTTCTCCTTACCTGAAGCTGTAAAACCCTTTGGCATATATATGTTCTCCTCAAGCTCCCCATGTAAAAATGCAGTCTTGACATCTAATTGCTCAAGCTCATAATCATGAAAAGCCATAATCCCAAGCAAAGCTTGAATTGAGTTGTGCTTCACCACCGGAGAGAATACATCCGTGAAGTCAACACCTGGAATTTGACTGTAACCTTTAGCAACTAGTTTTGCCTTGTACCTTGCATTCTTAACTCCTGCTGTGCCTTCTTTATTCTTGAACACCCATTTGCACCGAATGGATTTCTTCCCTTTTAGTAGCCTCACCATGTCCCATGTCCCATTTTTATGAAGGGACTTCATCCCTTCTTGCATAACAATCATCCACTTACCTAAATTACTGCAACTTATCACCTCTTCATAAGTAGAGGGCTCCTCACTGGAATCAATATTATCTGCTACACTCAAGGAATATGCAACCAGATCAGCTTCGCCATATTTATGTGGTGGCTTAATAGTCCTCTTCTCTCTATCTCTAGTAATAGAATATTGATGCACTGTAACTGAAGCTATAGGAACACTCCGCTCATTTGAATTAGGAATCAAACAAGTTTGAAACTTCACCTGTTTATCAACTCTCTACACAGTCTCAACATTAGAGTCTTTAGGAGCTAAGACTCGAATCATGGAAGTCTCATAAAAAATCACATCTCTGCTAATTACCAATTTCTTGGTTTCCGGACACCACAATTTATAACCTTTCATACTAGATTTATAACTAAGAAATATACACTTCATTGATCTAGGTTCTAACTTCCCATTATCAACATGGACATATGCAAGGCATCCAAAAATTTTCAAATCTGAATAAGTAGCAGGACTACCAGATCATACCTTTTGAGGAGTCTTCTTTTCTATAGCAACTAAGGGAGAATTGTTGATCATATAACATGCAGTGGACGCGGATTTTGACCAAAAAGACTTCGACAACTAAGCATTGTATATAATGTGACCGACCTTCTCCATCAAAGTCCTTTCATAATACGCCCACTATACCATTATGGTCAGTGGAGTATGATGAACTCCGTACGATGTCTAACACCTCTTTCGCAAAGAGTGTTAAACTCACTTAGCACAAAAACTCTAACCCATCGCGCGTTACACTTCCACCCGCCTCCCTGTTTGCTTCTTAATCATTTTCTTCCAAAAATTGAATGTTGAAAACACATCACTTTTCTGTTTTAGGAAGAATACACATACCTTACATGAGAAATCATTAATGATCGTCAACATATAATTAGCACCTCCCATAGAAGATACTTTTGCAGGTCCCAAAAGGTTTGAATGTAAATAGTCAAGCAACCCCTTTGACTTATGAATGCCTGAAGAGAATCTAACTCGCTTATGTTTCCTAAAAAAGTGGTGCTCAGAAAATTGTAACTTACTTGTTTTCTGCCCATCTAGGAGTCCTTTTCTACTCAACTTTGCCATACCATTTTCGCTCATGTGCCCAAGATGCATGTGCTAGAGTTTAAAAATATCATCCTCTGATAATGAACGAAATGTAACAACAACATCTCTTGTAATAGTAAAGACCTTGCAATATATAACTTATGCTTTGCTGACCCTTCATCACAACTAGGGCCTTTCGCTTAATCTTCGTGACTCCACCTTCACTAGCGCGGTATTTGTACCCTTTCGCCAAGAATACTACCTCATGTGGATATCAAATTCATCTTCAAATTAGGAACATGTCTGACGTCACCAAGAGCATGAACTACTCCATCAAACATCCTAATGTGAACTGTCCCAATACTTGCTACCTTACAAGATGCATTCTTACCCATCAAAACCACACCTTTATGCATAGTCTCATATGTACAACCAGAATCTAAAATCCAATTATCACTAGCTCTTGAATCAACATCTAACACAACAAGAACTTCTCCATTAGTCTGATATGATTCCACAACACTAGCTTCACCAGATTTCCCAGATTTCTCTCATTGTTTGTTCTCGAATTTCTTCTCCCTATTCTGTAGCTTGAAACACTCCTTCGATGCCCCTTTTCAGAAGAATAGATTTTATTAGAATTTCGATTTTGACATTTTCCTTTGTTCTTCACTGCACTCTTCTCGCGCCTACCATGTACAAATAGGCTGGCCCCATGCGCTCTGTGCCCTCAATTAATCGCTTCATTTTCCTGAAACAAGGCCTCATAGACTTCATTTGTGGCTGTGGTATCACGACTATATAAAATCGTATCTCTGAAAGTCGCATACGAATTAGGAAGCGAACACAACAACATTAACCTTAGATCTTCTTCTTCATATTTAACCTCCAAAGTTTCCAGATCTGCAACAATTTCTTTAAATGTTATAAGATTCTCTTCTAAAGACGTACCTTTTTCCAAACGGTGCGAATATAATCACTGCTTCAAGTGCAACTTACTCGTAAGACTTTTTATCATGCACAAATCTTCCAACTTCAGCCATAACTCATCGACAGTCTTCTCTTTTAGAATGCCTTGCAGAATCTGATTCGATAAATGAAGGTGAATCTTTACGATCCTTACGTTCTTTCTCCTCTTTTGTCAATGATGACATATTGTCAAGCCCTAGAAACGCTTCATCCAAATCCATCAGCGCGAGCACAACACATCTTAACTTGCCAGAACGAAAATCTGGTACTACGATCCAACAAGGGAATTTCAAATTTCATGGTTGCCATTGATAAGATCGGAAAAACCTAATGGCTCTTATACCACTTGTTATGATCAATGACATAATAAGAAATATGAAAATAAAGAAAAACACTAGATTTACGTGGAAACCCTTGCGGGAAAAAACCACGGGCAAAAAAGAAAGTTTCACTATGAATCTGAGAGGAATTCCAAAGTGCGGCTTATAGGGAATAAACCTTAATGTGTTTATATAATGAAAAATACCCGAGCAATAAGGTCCATATCGTGTGGGCAAGCCCCCGCACCCTCTTGGAATTAGTTGTGGGCTACGGGTTTGAGCCTAACGACCCTGCCCCTCTACTACCACAATATATCCCTAATTTTTTCTCAACTTTTTATTTTCACAAAAGTCGCACATGCGGGCCTTTGGGTCAGACATAAGCCCAAAACAAATTTGGGTTACAAAAACAATAGCTTCTCTGTTGAATGTATATATGTATGTATGTATGTATCTTGATATAGTTTAGCTGTGAAGTCAACAGTAGCCAATAGGTGATGGTCAGTGGTCATAAAAACCAATCGTCGACGATGGCAAAGGGGAAGTAATTAAGGTCGTAGTTGTGGCAAATTTAAGGTTTGTATTAATATTATCCCTCAACGTGTGGGTTAAGCACTTAGACCAGTGATAATAAATGAAGGACGAGAGAAGCCAATGAGGCATGGCTTAGTGGTTAAAGGGTTGGGTGCGGCACCTCAAAGATGAGTCTCGGAACTAATAGATTTGTACAACTTTGAAATGTAAATTGTGAACATATGTAAAAAAAAAAAAAAACGATGAGAGGGTTAGAGTTTGTTTGTTTACTATTATTGAAAACTGTTTTTTGTTTTAAAAAACATGGAAGACATGTTTGGTTTCCAATTTGTTTGTTTTTTTTTTCCGAAAAAAATAAAAAACACATAAAACATTAAAGTTAAAGAACAAAGATGAGTTTCCAGAGAATGCCTCTTTGGTGTTTTTTATGTTTTTAAAAATTGTTTTTAAGAACAGTTTTAAAAAACACTAATCAAACGTATCCTTAAAACCATTTGAAATCAAAAGAAGACATCTAAGAAGGCCAAGTTGACTTATCATGCCCCTTAATATGATAGGATGACAATCAGAGATCAAGGTTGATAACTGCATTGGGCAGGTTTTTGACGAAAACAAGGTCCAACAACAGATGAAGGGATGGGCTAGCATTGGGGCCAAAGAGGTAGAGACCCAAGCTGTAACGATCGAATCAAGTTGTCGTTTTGATGAGGAGATCAATTTAGGCCTGCCCCAAGAAAGAACAAGACAGGAGAAACATGTGAGGTGAGGCTGCGTAAAAAATCGGGTTGGCTCAACGATTTTGAGCTAGATGGAGATCATTGAGAAAGGGGCGGATCGATATGGTTATTATTCTGTTTTCTGTCGCTGGGTTGGGAAATTATATAAGGGGAATAGTTTTGTAAATGGGTTTTTGTGCTATCAAAGAGATTTGACTGTAAGGAGTCAAGGCACCGACTAAAGTGCGACCAATACTATCTTCATTTCGATTTGTATCACTGTGCTTTACCGAGAGACAAGGGAAGAAAATCGTTGAAATCATGAAACCATGGAAGCTGCACTCAAGCAACACGTTGCTAACAACTCATGAAATTCACCTTGCTTGGAGCAAAGACATGGCCAATATGGGCCGGTGGGGACGCCATCCGATCAGGATGCGACGTAGAATCCGGGGCCAAGTTAGCTGTCCCAGCAGTAATGTGGAGGACTGACTATATAAGACTGATAAATTTTTTTCGTTGCACCGGGTGGATCCAGAACAAGATTAGCTGTGGTGGCCTTCCACCTTGATGGTGAACATTCAACTTGGTATCAGTGGATGGATAAGGGTGGTGTGCTCACCACTTGGGATGCTTCCATCCACGAGCCACGGAAGAGGTTTGGGGCTTTTATCTTTGACGATTCTTTGGGGAGAATTTCCAATCTGGTTCAAACTGGTAGGGTTTCACAATACCGAGCGGAGTTCTAAGGATTAATGATGCGAATATCAGGTGTATCGAACCATATGCTTCTTAATTTTTTATTTGGGGATTGAAATAAGAAATTCGAGAATTACTAATGGTACAACCCTTGAATTTGGCTAAGGTACAGATATTTGAGGAGCGAAACGAAGACTTGATTAATAGACATCACGATGAGATGAGAAATGTATATTGGTGTAGGGTTTGAATTCCCGTGAACTTAGTGATAGTGCAGCGCGCATTACACAAAAACAATTCGATTAGCTACGAGATACAAGCCGAATCCATACCTTAGAGATCTGGTCTGGATTTATCTCAATAAAATTGATCTGGCAAGAGATTGCTCCACCTCCAAGCCTTCACCGTATTCTAATGCCAATGAGAAGAGGGAGGGCCCTCTTCAGGTTTCCTCGACGATCGCCAGTTCTGAACGTGAAATATAATGAATATCATTTAATTATAATTCACCTTAAACACTAAAGAATCATAATTGCACTCCCTCAATTTATTTGGCAGTATAATCGAGCCCTTTGTTATTAAATACTTATTAATCTCTCAACGCAGATTACGTGATACCCGCTGATTAAATTTTAAATTTACATGTAGCTTTATTTAATCAACATCCGGCTAATCACCTTGAGATCTTCCACTTGACCCTATTTGATATGTCGATTAAAAATCCAATTGTGGTTTGACAAAATCAAACTTTATGGGGCATCCCCAAGTGTATCATCAATCCAATTAATGTGTGACGTGAGATCGCCACAACAATATTCACTTATACAATTAATGCAATATATCCAACTCCCACTTGGTGATTACAGATCCCAAAGATTCCCACTCTTTTATGAATCAAAATAACTAAATTATCATGCATGTGTCTATTAATTATCTCGAGATTAAGAGTAATAGTATTCATAATAACCATGAGGTATTAATTATTTTATGTGTCAGTATAAAATAATTACCTAAAGTTGGTCCTGTTCAATACACACGAGTGTCTAACACAAGAAGTTGGAACTAAGCCATCTCTCGTAGTCAAGATGCACTCCATTGAAGTCTCAGGCTAATCTATCAATGGTGTGTCAAATTCCATTGCATCAGGAACCAAATATTTATATTCCACAAGAACCAATGATTTGATCTTCTATGCGTAAGCCGAACTCTACACACCAAATCATCTACTATGTAGAATAAAAGACACACATGCATGATATTTAAATGCAAACATAGCTCATGTAGATTCTTATTGAAATGAAATAACATAATTTTATTAAAATAAAATAAACATCCATAACAATAAATGACTTTCGTATATATAAATTTCCAAGAATCCCACCTGACTCAAAGTTTCATAATGCCACATCTCACTCCCATTCCCTCTACATGCCTATCAAAAGTCTTAGCTGGTAAGCTCTTTGTAAAAGGATATGCCAGGTTGTTTGCTGATGCTATCTTGGTCACCACTACATCTCCTCTTTGCACAATATCTCTAATTAGATGATATTTTCACTCAATGTGCTTTCCCTTCTTATGGGTCCTAGGTTCCTTTGAGTTAGCAACTACTATACTATTATCACAGTAAAGTGTAATAGGTAATTGCATTAAAGGAACCACTCCTAGATCCAACAGGAAGTTTATGAGCCAACCGGTTCCTCGTTGCCCCGAGGTCGCTTACATATTCCGGGCCTCCATCAGGAATCAACAATGCAAGATCGCATCACCCTCCAAATCTTATGGCTCCACTCCTAAGGTAAACACAAATCCAGAGGTAGACTTTCTTGAATCTGAACCGACCGAAGTCCGAGCTCAGATACCCTAAAGGTACTAGACCGTCATTGCAAACTAACATATAATCTCTAGTCCTTGTGTACTCGATTATATGTTTTAAATTGGCCCAATGTTCTTCCTTTGGGGTTAGACTGATATCTGTTGATCATGCCAACAACAAAGCAGATGTTAGGTCTAGTGCAAAGCATTTCATACATAAGGCTTCCTACTGCAGATGCATAGGGAACTGCTTTCATCTTCTTTATCTCATTAGGTGTTTTGGGACACTGATCCTTGGATAGAGTGATTCCATGTCTGAAAGGAAAACCTTCTCGAATCCCCATGCCAAAACAGCTAGAATACGACCAATATAAGGCAGCCTAAGTGATAAGCCCAACATTCTTTGTTTGCGATCCGTAGTGCTTAATCCCCAAGAATGTGACTAGCTTCTCCCAAGTCTTTCATATCAAACTAACTGGATAACCATACCTTAATTGAAGATAATACCCCCACATCGTTACCAATGAGCAAGATGTCATCCACATATAGCACTAAGAACACCACCACACTTCCATCACACTTTTGGTACACACAGGACTCATCAGGAAATTGATTAAAACTGTAAGATTTAATGGCTTGATCAAAGCGAGTATTCCATGATCTAGATGCTTGCTTAAGTCCATAAATGGATATCTTAAGCTTGCACAACATGTGTTCTTGGCCCTTTTCTCTGAAACTATCTAGTTGCATCATATAGATGCACTCCCCAAAATGCCCATTCAGAAATGCAGTCTTTACGTCCATTTTCCAAATTTCATAGTTGAAATGAGCTACAATGGATAAGAGAATTTGGATAGACTTAAGCATGGCTATCATGAAAAGTTTCCTCATAATTCCATCCTTCTTATGAGTAAACCCTTTTCTACAAGCCTAGCCTTAAAAGTTTCCAACCTTTTTGTACGCCCTCTCTTTTCTATTAAATCCACTCAGATCCGATGGGTTTTATCCTCTCGTGTGGTTCCATAAGATCCTGTGATTTACTAGAGTACATGGATCAGATCTTAGATTTCATAGCCTTTTGCCAAAGTTTTGCATCTTTATTCTTAAGTGCTTCATCATAGTTATAGGGATCAATATCTAGCTCATCAGGGATCCTGTTAAAAGACCCTCCCAAGAGTGTATACCGCAAAGGTTGACGAATAACCCTCCCATTATGACGAGACACTCCCTGTGGCTGTGCACTATCAATGGTACGTTGTGCAGATGTTGATTCTTGTAAACCATCATGGTCATGCTCCTCCTGTCAGAACCGACATGTTGGGATGGTGTATCACAAGGTTCAGTGATCAACACGCGGGCCTTAACAATCCTCCCACTACGACTAGGCAATGGGATGTCAAGAACACTTTCTTGTGGTGTTTCCTCTTGCACTATCTGTATTAAAGAAGTTTGTACTAGTCTATCTCCTCTCAATTCTTCCAACAATTTACTTTTCTCATGGTTCACATCGATAAAGGCTCAAAAAGTGCTATTTTGCACCCTCTTTATTGCAGGTTTTGAGCACTTTTTGTGTACTAATCAACGTAATTAACCAGATTTTCACATTAAGGTCCTTGCTATTCTACTGATCACATTTTGTGGCTAATTTTGTAGTTTTTGCAAGCTATTTATGTCAAAATTGTTGAGTCGATCAAAGCACGAAGAATTCGAGTCGAACTCAGTTTGCAGATCAGAAACTAGAGGAAAGAGGAGCAGAAAGTAGAAGAAAAATGGAAGCAATGAAATTTGGCAGGATTGAGAAATTTTCGCAACCTGCAAAATTTCGCAGGTTGCGAAATTTCCTTCATACAGCCACTATTCATCCTGCACTATCACTTCCTCACGCTTTTACTTTTCGACTCCCTTTGCCCCTTTGGCTTTCTTCCTAATTCAGCCTCATCACATTATTTGCTTTTGGTTTTTTTTGGTATTTTGTATGAGGGGTTGGCTATAAAAGCCCCGAAGCTAAGCACTGTAGAGGGATCTCCTTCATTAATAAAATTTTTTTTTGGCGAGAAGCTTTCAGCTCTCCCACCTCATTTCATTTTCTCTCATTTTCTCTCATTTTCTCTCATTTTCTAGGTAGCTAAACACCCTCCAAGGATGAAAACTTGGAGGATGAGTGGCTAAAAACCCTTCCTCCGAGCGGAAGGTCGCGCAGATCCAAGGTAGCCGAGAGGGTCTCCGGCGTTCTTCACGAGGTACCACCGGGCGCAGGTTTCCCTTGAACTCGTAGGTTTAAACTTTAGATTCACTCTTGAATGGTTATTACTTGATAATCTTTGTGCTCATTGGATGCTTAATGTTAGATCCATTGATGTTTGTTAGTTATCATTTATGATCCTTGTAAGGTGAGTCAAGGAGAGTTGTTTTTCACTGCCGAGACCATTGATGCTCTGTGATTACCAATTTTTCAAAGGATAATTATCAAGGGTTAGGTTTTATAGCTAAATGAAGATCCGGTTCGGGAGATAACTATAGGTCATCCTCCCCAACGCGAGGAAGGGACCCTGGAAACCCTCAGTTGCCCTATAAATCCAACCCCAGTGACCTAACACTTAAGAAGTTCTATTTTACAATTTTTTAACTCACTCTATTTTTAGTTTCCAACCATCAAACCTCCCTGTTTTTACAAAATCCCATAATCCAAACCAAATTCACCATTTTAGCCTTCACTGTAAATCATTTGTGCGAAGAAAACCCATCCCTGAGTTCGACCCTAGAGCCGCTATACTGCAGTAGCTAGACTACAACAGTAGAAGGTATAATTTACAAATTTTATTGGTTTGGAGCTGCCTAGCTACACATTTACGTGCGAATCAATTACATAGTCCTCTTCTAAGAACCGGGCATTGGTGCTAACAATGAACTTTTGATCCTTTGGACTATAGAACAAACCACCTTTGGTTCCTCTAGGATACCCTACAAGGAAACAAACTTATGTTCTCGTCTGTCCTTATTCCAAGCTTCCTTTCAGCACACAAGCCGGGCAACCCTAAAAAGTAGAATGTGTTTCAGATCAGGGCTTGCGCCTCTCGTCTTACAATCTGGGCCATAGACTAAGTTTAAGATGTAAGCTGCTGTTTCTATTGCATATCCCTAAAAGGAATTAGGTAAATCGAAATAACTCATCATTGATCTCACCATGTCCATAAGAGTCCTATTCCTTCTTTCTGCTACACCATTATGTTGTGGCACACCAGTGTAGACAACCGGGATGTAATCCCTTTGTCTCGACAAGTAGTCCCGAAATCCTCCTAAGAGGTACTCACCACCACGATCAGATCGTAATGTCTTGAGACATTTATTGAGATGCTTCTCCGTTTCCGCCCTATACTCTTTGAATTTCTCAAAGGCTTCGAACTTACTGTGCATCAAATAAATATACCCATACCTTGAGTAATCATCAATGAAGGTGATGAAATACTCAAAGCCACCTCTAGCCTGGATAGTCATGGGTCCACATAAATAAGAGTGAACCAATTCTAGTTGTTCTTTGGCCCTATAACCTTTATCCGTGAAAGGTCGTCTAGTCATTTTTCCTTCTAAGTATGACTCACAAACTGGGAGTGCCTCCAATTCCAATGAACCTAAAGGTCCATTTTGAACCAGTCTTGAGATCCATTTTAGATTTATATGACTCAGCGTAGCGCCAAAGATATGTTCGTTCATTCAAAGGTTCTTTCATATGGCAAAACATTAGTGTTATTCAATTCATTTTGTTGCAAAGATGGAGATAAGACATTATTATAAAGATCAGCCCATCAATGTACCGTAACAAATAAATATTTTATTCCAACTTGATAATAATGTAATCATTAAACAAAACCGAATATCCATCCTTAACCAAACTAGAAATTGAAATCAAATTCCTTCTAAGGGAAGGCACATAAAGACAATCCTTTAATAATAAATATCTGTCTCTACCAAAATTAAGATAGTAATCTCCTACAACAACAGCTGCCACTTTTGTAGCATTGCCCATGTGAAGATAAATCTCCCCATCACTAAGTTGCTTGGTTTCCTGGAACCTTGCAAAGAATTGCAAACATGATTAGTGGCTCTCGTATCTACACACTAGGTACCGGTAGATAACACCGCTAAGCATGTCTCAACCACTAGTGAATAAGACTTACCTTTCTTGTTAACTTTGCTGAGATGGGGATCGACACGTTCTTCCAATGCCTTGATCAAGCAGAGTAGAAAACACTTACTCCTTAGGGCTTTTTCTAATTCCTCCTTGTGTCCAGAGCCGACCGAGAGTACGAACTTGCTTCTGAACCTTTTCATCTTCTTATTGCCTGGGCTTAGAAGAAGAACTCCTTTTTAGTGATAAGAACAATAGATGGCTTCTTGATAAGGCCCTCAGTTGATACCAGTTCTTTAAGCAATTGTGCCAAAGTCCATTGAGGTTTATTCATATTATAATTCAGGTAAAATTGCTTATATGAATTTGGCAGTGACTAGAGAATGATACTGACCTGGGATTCCCCATTAATTTCAGCTCTAAGGATCTCTAGTTCATTTAGAAGACCAATCATCTTCAGAACATGATCCCTTACTAAGGTAGTTTCAACCATAGTTGTGTTCATAAGATCTTTCATAGCCTTCTACCTAGCAGAACGAGTTTGATCCCTAAACATTTCTTTGAGGTTCATCATCATATCATAGGCTGTGGGCATAGACTGATGATGATGTTGCAGAATATTTGACATAGAAGCCAAAATATAACACTGCGAGATCTCATCATCCTTAACCCACTTCTCATAAGGCTTGGCTTCCTATTCGGTCACCCCTTCATGAGGTTTAGGCGAGCAAAGGTCTGTGAGCACAAACTTATAGTCCCCACCTCGCCAAAATAATATCCTCGTGTTTCTTTTCCAATCAATATAATTATTCCATCAAGTTTATTTTCTTTGAGAATACAACAAGTGGATTGAAAGCCATAATAAAACTCGAGAATCACAGTTACAATTTAAAAATTATAAAGAGCATATTAACTTTGAATTCCATTTTAAATATTGGTTCCCTACTAATTTTAAATGAATCGCTAGCACCGACATAACAGGAATAACATGCCTCGATGGGAGAATTCTACTATCCAATTACCTGTCTCATGTGCCAATTCATATTAATCTTGGTTATTCAGCAATGGTCCGTGCCAAACAAAACTAAATAGATGACTTAGTTTTTTGGTCCTATAAATAACAGCGTTGACTCCTGATGGAGAGGATTATTATTTATAGCTAAGTGTATACCATCACTTAATTCTAGATCTATTATTCCATAATGAATCCCTCAGATGGAGAAGTGATTCACATTAATTAGTAGAATTATTCCTTAGGAAGTTTGTACTTATTGAGTTTGCTAATCAATTAGTCCGATAGGGAATAAGGTACCAAGACCAACACACTAATTAATTTGTATCACTAACAAACTAGTGATGGAGACCAAGGGATTTAAACTTGATAAATTCTCTCACCCACTTAGTTATTTGAAAAGAATGAGGATTTTAATATATATGTTTAATTCTATATAAATTAAAAATTACAAAATTGGAAACTAATAAAATTCCAATTTCCTTTGAGAAAATAATTTATATTAAAACATGGGAATTGCTACTAATTTATTTACATCGATCTACGTCTCCATTAAGGAGTACAAAAAAAAAAAAAAAAAGATTGAAAAAAAAAATAGCAATAACAATTATACAAACTAGTGTGATAAAAAAACCGTCACACAAAACCGCAAATTTAATAAACCCATATTAAATAAACATTCATCCGCACATTAAATCATACATTCATGTGACCACAATAGCGGGACAAAATGCTGCAAAACAGTGGTTAGCACCCCCTAGTTCTATCCATGGCATATATGCATTCCTATATTCGGATTATAACTGGGTTAATCCATACACAGTATCATAACCTTACTCTGATACCAATGTAGGGGTTTGGAATTCCCTATGAACATAGTGATAGTGCGTACAAATTACACAACAAAACAATCCGAATAAAGCTACGAGGATACAGTTAGAATCCATACCTAGAGATCTGTCTGGATTTATCTCAATAAAAATTGATTCACAGCAGATTGCTCGACCCTCCAAGCTTTCTACCTTATTCCCCAATGCCGTATCGAGTAAAGAGGGAGGACTCTCACGCTTCTCCTTTGACTACGCTCTGTGGTTTTTAGAAAGTGACCGATATGATTTTTCCTACTTTCTGTGGTGGTCGCCTAAATACGGCATATAAATAGGCTACTTAGGACCTAAAGCAAATAAGATTTCGCCCTAAATGTAAATATATGAACTTATTTACATTAATTATAATTCACTCCACTAAAGAATCATAGTTGCACTCCCTCACTTATTCGAAACTATAATTCGAGCCCTTTGTTATTAAATACTTATTAATCTCCCCACGTTAAGATTACATATACCCATTGATTAAATTAAATTTGATTAAATTAAATTCTTGTGATTTGTTGTCAGCATGCGATAATCACCTTGAGACTTTAAAACCAACATTTGATATGTAGGATTAAATCCACCGAGGGTTGACACTAATCAAAACTTATAGTATCCTCAAGGGGTATCATCATCGATTAACGAGGACATGGATTAGTTTAATAATTAATATTCACTATACAATTAATGCAGTTATCAACTCACGAGAAGTTATTGATGCAAGATCTCCCTTTTATGAATCAAAAATAGCAACAATAGAAATACATGTGTCTATTAATTATCTCGAGATTAAGAGTAATAAAATGTTCTGCCAATAACCACAGGTAATAGTATTTTATGTCGTTCAAAATAATTACCAGTTTGTCCGTTATAGTACTGAGTGTACTAGCGAGAAGTTGGAACTAAGCCATTCCAGTGATCAAGACGAGACCTGTGAAGTTTGTGCTACAGAAATCTTGCAATGGTGTATTAAGTCACATTTGGGCGCAGACGATAACTTATATTCCACGAGAACCAATGATTTGATCTCACCCAAATATTATGTAGAACTCTACACCAAATCATTACTATGTAGAATAAAAGACACCATGCATGCAATCTTAGAAGTGATAACAACTCATATAGTTATCATTGAAATGAAATAGCAGGAATTTTATTAAGTAAATAACTGTCATAACAATAAAATGAGCTTTTGGTACATATATAGCTAACAACTAGATGGGTAAAAAATTGGAGCTCGAGGAGGCGGAATAAGCCTCATTGCCTTTGAAGTGGTGGACAGCAGTTGGGAATCGGGTTACCTATAAAGCATAACTCAGTGAGGTTCGGGAGAAGCGAGCTAGAGGACTATCCACTTTACTGTGATGAAAAGTATCATGTCAACCACAAGTGTAAGAATATTAATAGAGATCTTGTTGATGTTGAGGAAGATGAAGAAGAAACGACAAGGGGATGCGAACAGCAGATGGAGGTTAAGTCTTGTGGGAGAGGATGAAGTGGAAATCAGTTTGAACACCCTTTCTCATTCCATAAATCCTAGAATATTTCAAATTATGGAAAGGCATGGGATAGAGGCTTTAGAAGTCGTAGTGTGTGAGTATTAACTATTTCATTAGAAGCCTTGGTGGATAAGCAGGCTCAAGTGCGAGAAAGAGCCTTACGGTTCAGTGTATATGGGCAATGAGTAGTACCCAGCTTGTGACCCAAAATGTGTGCGGGCGTTGGTAGTATTATGAGAGAATAACTTTGATTGATTGTTATTTTTTATCTTGGGATGGGATGTTGTTTAGGGATCTGATGGTTGTGGGCGTGAGTATATGCGTAGCCACAATGAATTGACAATGGAGTTTCAATGGCAAGGAAAATAGGTCAAGTTTGCTGGCAGCACCATGCTTAACACTCACTGTTAGGTGTGAATCTCTTTAGAACTTAAGCATGTTTTGCATGATCATTATTGGCTTTTGATGCTAGATTCACACATAGATCATGCAAGTTTATGCTAAATTCCCTTGAACTCATTTTGTAGGAATCATTATGAAAAAGAATGCAAATGGGGCAAGAAAGAAACAATTTAGAGCAAGGCTGCTGATAATAGAAGTGGTTTTCGTGACATGGCATTTCTTGTCGCGACAACCATGGACATTCAAACAGGACCAATCTTTGTTATGTCGCGACAACCAAAGAAGAAACTGAAGACAACCATTCTGGTATGTTGCAACAACCAGAAGCTATATCACAACATACTATGAAAATTTTGGAGCATGCATACTGGTATGATGCGATAACTAACTCCTATGTCGCGACATACATCGTCGGGCATGAACACAAGATTTATATTTTTGGCTTGTTTTGATGCCCATTTCCCAGGACACTATAGAAACTTTTTTTTTTTTTTTACGTTTTTAGGGTTCATATTTGGGAGGAAGAATACCTTATTAGGGGTTTTCCATCTAAATTTAGAATCATTTTAGGTTTTTGATCTTTAACTTATTCTACCTGGGGGATTTGGTGATTTTCTTGAAGATTTGACCTTATAAAGGACTTCATTCAACCTTGGAGCAGTTTTTGGAGACATGTTCATCTTTCATTTGTTTTGTATCTCTAACTCTTGCTTTGTTTCTATTTCTTTCAATCTTATGGTTGTAATAGACATGATTTTAATTGATTTTGGGTTTGTAATGAAGAACTAAACATCCTTTAGGGTTGATTGTTAGATTTGATATGTTATTTTATAATATTTTCAAAACAGTTTTGTGGAAATATGTTTGTGTTGATGTTGTTGGTGTAGATCTTGGATGGTTATGATTTTTTTTTTTTTGATTAAATTATATTTGGAAGCTTGTTGAAGGCCTTGCTTCAAAAGGATTTATCTAGGGTTTCTTGAGTGACAGTAGGAATAGAACCACAGGGGCGCAGCGGAGTTCATGTTAGTATAACCATCCGGAGAATCTAGTATTAGCCTAATCAAAGGAAATTTAGGAAATCGAGGAAATTTGCGATTGCTAACCAGTTTCATTGAAATACATAATTAACATTGTGTGGGGGTCGTATGGACTTAACCGTGATCGAAAACGCCTAAGGAAAGAATTGTCTTAGAAAAATATCATTCTAATTACCTGAATGGAATTCATGATTCAATAGGAGTTGAATTGTGAGGGAGTGGGGTTAGGCAAAAGTGAAAAGCTTTGATACCTTTCCTTGGACAAACATAAACATTTTCACATAACTTGGGCTTAATTCATATAAATCATGAAGCATCGGAAACAACAATCAACCTTAGTATTTCCCCTTTGAATATTTTCTTCTAGTTTGATTCAACCCTTGTTAGTTGAGCTTAGATCATCCTTGTTTTGTTTTGAATTTGATTTTAAAACCTTCTTTTCCCAATTGTTTTGTGAGCTTATATAGTGAATAGCTTGAGTAGCTGGGGTACTTAATCCCCATTGAACCTCGCCACACATTGATCCTCGTGGGAATGATATCTAGACTCTTTAAGTCCACTTTTACTACTTTAATTCTGCATTTCTTTTAAGGGTCTCAACCCAACCAGACCGCCTAGAAATGAGGCTCGAGGCTTGAAATCGAGTGGAGCCTTTATGCGGATTGGCCGGAATCGATGATGGGGTTGGGCTTTAGATTTTTAAGGTCTGGCTACATTACGGACCTTGTACTAAACGAGCATGATTGACCCGAGGCGGGCTTTAGCTGCAGGCGGCTTGATGGAGTGACATGGGCGGGCCCAACGAGTAGGCCTATGGGCCACCCCTCCCCCTTGCTCCCCTCCCTTCTGTGGTCACATGACCGGTTGGAAGTTTAGAACCCCCTCCTCTCCCCCCGCTGTAACGGTCATGTGGCTGGTTGGACCCTCCCACCTTTTTTTTTTCTTTCACTTTTTTTTTCTTTATAAATACTACACATTTTGTTTACCATTTTTCATCCAATTAGTCTCTTAATTTCTCATTTTCTCTCACAAAGTTCTCTAAATTCTCAATTTTCACAATTTTCTCACATTCTTTAATACTTCATTTTCTTCATTGTTCTTCATATTACATGATATTATTGGTGGTGCAAATCAGAAAGTATTGTTGAGCTTCGAATAGTTCAAATTTTAAGAATTTCGGCTTAGATCCTCAATTGAGTAACATTTCTCACCTTTACTTTCTTTGTTGTTACATTTTATTTTGATTATTATTTTAATTTTTGTACTAATATTTATTAATAATTTTAATATGGATAGTGCATGTGCATCTTCTTCTTGTTTTATATTCACATCATAAACAAAAATTTAGTTCAAATATATAATTTTTGATAGAGTCATAAATAATTTTGAAAATAATAAAAGAAATAAAGCAAAATGTGAAATTTGTAACAAACTTCTTAGTGGTGGATCAAATTCGGGCACAAGTCATCTAAAAGGATATAATGAACAATGTAAAGCTAAGCATAATGTAGATATTAGAAATTATATGCAATTAGGTAAAGATGGATTTGGAAATTTAAAAACATTTTCTTATGATGAGTATTTTTGTCGTGAAGGAATGATTGATTACATAATAAGAGCTGAACAACCTTTTAATATGATGAAAACTCATGATTATTCAGAAACAATTCAAACATTGATTAATCCTCAATTAAAAGTTGGTCAGAATACTATTAAAGAATTATTATGAAAAATTTCAAACAAAAAGAGAAAATTTTAAAAAATATTTTGCAAAATTTGAAGGAAAAATTTGTTCAACATCTAATATTTGGATATCTTTAATGCATATAGGCTTTTTATGTAAAACTATTCATTATATAGGTAGTGAATGGATATTAAATAAAAGAATAATTTCATTTAAAACAATAAATACTCCACATAATGGTAAAAATATTGCAACTTTAATAAATGATGAAATTATAGAGTTAGGTATTCGTGATAAAATATTTACAATTAAATTAGATAATGCTTCTAATAATGATGCAGCAATACAAAGATTAAAAATATTTTGACAAATAAAAGAAGATCATGCAAAATTATTCCAAGTACGTTGTTGTGCACATATTTTAAATTTGATTGTAAAAGATGGATTAAAACAAGTTGAAAGTATATTTGAAAAAAATTAGAGACATTGCATATTGTATTAATAGTTCCCAAACAAAACATGAATTATTTTTTGATTGTTGTAAAATTACAAATATGAAAAGAAAAAATATAAGTTTAGATGTACCAATTAGATGAAATTTTACTTATAAGCTTTTACAAAATATAAAAAAGTGAATGGAGTTATACGAGAAATCTGATTATCCCAATAATAATAATAGTGATGTAGATGTTGATGTATTAAATAACTATGATTGGCACATTGTGAACCTTCTACGAGATCTTTTTGAAAATTTTGATGCTTCAACAAATATTTTTTTAACTGTGTATTATCCAACTTCACATTGGGTCATTAAACCCAAATCTTATTTATATGGTACTAAGGTTATTTAAGTTATGAAAAATTTTAATGATACATTTTGCAATGATAGAAAAAATTAAAAAATGACAGGGAGAAATACCTTTGATTTATTATATTGGTTTAATTGTGGAACCTAGATTAAGGAATTACATTCACTACTAAATGAATTGTTACCGGCTACAATGAAGATCAAATAAATTGAAGAAATTAAAAATAAAAATAAATCAGTTAATTATATATTTTATATGTATTATTTATAAAGAAAAAATATGGTAATGATATTAGTTCGATAGAAATCATCATCCACGACAAGCTTCTCATCTTTTTATAAAAGCCCTTTAGAAATGTTTAAAAGTAGAAAAAGGCAACAACTAGTTCTCTAAATAATACAACAGATATAGATAAATATCTTAGTGTAGAAACAATTCCATTTGAAGACAATGAAGATTTTGATGTTTTTAGAGATAGTGGAAGCAACAAATTAAATACCTTGTGTTCATCTATTTATTGCCGCGTGATGTATTAAAGCGTACTGTCGATGCAGGTTGCATCGGCGCTTTTTGTGCGAGGTGGAAGAGTGGTTAGCAAAAGCGATGTAATTGTCACTGGCTTGTCGAGCGTGGTATGTTTAAAGATTAGATTCTGCGAGTAAGGGTGCATTTTTATGTTTGAGAAGCCGCACTAGTGATCAATACAGTAAACTTAAAATTATCAAGACATGAATGGATCCATGATAGTTCCTTGTCACCAGAAAATAGTGATTAAAATATTTCATTAAATGTATATTGTATTTTTATTTTCTTATGGATTTGAAAGTCTGAATGATTGATGAATAAGTAGGTGCCAACCTAGTTGGGATGTATTTATTTTGTAGTGATGTAAACTTTCGCCTGTTCCAAATAATTATATTCGATGAATAAAAATTTTAAATCAGGTATTTTTTTTATTTTGAATTGTTTTTAAGCTTACTTTTTATTTTTTAATTAACTTTTGAATATAATTTAAGTAAAACACAAGTGGAGAGAGGAGTTGGCACCCTTTAGGCGGGCTTACAGGCGGGGCCTCTGGGCAAGCCTAAAGCCCATGAATTGGGTGGACCTCGAGTAGAGGATGTGCTCGACCCTTCTTAAAATAGACTGAATTCGTGAACTCAGCGGGCCTCAAGCCCTGACTTTTTGGAGATCTCTAACTTGCGGTAATTAGGTTGCTATTTTTATATACACGTAAAGAACCTAACATGTTTTTGGTGCCGATGTTAGGAAGTTCATTTTTTGCAATTGATTCAGTGTTTGGATTGATATTTTGGTGAAAAAGGAAATTTTCTACTTTAAGAAAATTTTTTTTGCATTTGTTTATTTTTCTTTTATTGTTATTTTGCTTTGTATTCAGTTTACTTATTTTTTTTGTTTAGAGTTATGTTTTGTGATTTCAGGTGCTTGGTTGTATGCATAGGAAGCCTATTTATGAGCTCTTACCTTTTGATTATGAAATTGAAAGAACTTTAAGAAATATGAGGAAGACAAAAGTTGATATAAGAGAGAAATATGGCTGAAAATCAAATGGATAGAAATGAAGAGAAGAATCAACAACAAAGAACATTGACTGAAATTTGGAAGCCCACTATAAATGAGAATTTTTTTGGAGTGAGGATGAAACCAATTGATGCTAATAATTTTGAGTTGAAACCTACTCTTATTTCTATGGTGCAGTAAAATCAGTTTGGTGGACATCCATCCGAAGATCCTAATGCACATATGTCCTATTTCTTAGAGGTTTCTCGCATAGTTAAAGTAAATGGAGTGCCACGTGATGTAATTAAGATGAGTTTATTTCCATTTTCACTGAAGGACAAGACAAGATCTTGGTATCAATGCCTACCTCTTATTGAGACATGGAAGCAACTAGTTGAGGCATTTATGGCAAAAATTTTTCCGCCTCCGCTTATATCCCAGCTTAGAGTTGAGATTAGCCACTGATATGCTGTTGTTGGCCTTGGTATCTTTGAATGTTTTTGTATATTCACTATTTTTGTATACCCAAGTGCCTTGAATAGGTGCTACTAATGTTTTTCGTGAATTCTATTTTGCAGGATCTTGTAGTACCTAGGTTGTGAGGTTGAGTGTATGGGTGAGTGGCCTTGTATGAGAGTGGGTGAGGCTTCATGCTTTTACTCTTTCAACTAATTGTAAAGGGTTTTGTCCCAGAATTGCCAAATGGGGAGATTGTGAGTATTTAGTTTAGGTTGGCAATTCAGGACAAAATTTCCTAAGTGTTCCCTAGCCTTGTGTGTTCAAATATCTCATGGATTATTTTCTTTGAAACTCAAGATTTGAAGAATTACTAAGGGACAAAGTTGATTATTGTGTTGATAATTCTCCTCCACCCCCCAAAAAAATGTTTTTCTACTGCTTATCCATTACTTTTGTATTAGTCTTATTTGCAAGAGAGGCAAAGTTTATTTAAAAGAATCTGTTTATTTGCTTACCTAGATTTTTGGATGAATCCAACTTACCTAGATTTTAAGATCTCTTTTCAACCCTTAGATCTATGGTTTCATCTCTAATAAATAGAATCTATCTTTTTTCTTTTATGATAGAGAGACACATAGCAGCAACCCTCCCTGAAATTTGAAGATATTTTCCTTTAGAGGGTTGTTTGTTTTGAAAGAAAAATCTTTCTCTCACTAGAGGTTTAAGAAAATCTCTTGTTCTTGTTTGTGAAATCCATTTTCCTTTTTTTTTGAGTTTGAGAGATAAACATCACATCCACCATCCTCGCTTCTCCAAGCTTCTTTGATCACAATAGGTGTTTATTTTGGATGAAATCTCTCTCTCTCTCTCTTTCTTTCTCTTTGTGTTTTCAAGAAAATCATTTGTTCATTATTTTAGAAAATGGATCGAGATCATCACAACACTCTACTCTCAAAACAACTAGGTTTTTGGAGAAAACCCGTGTTCTTCTTGATGGATTTTAAAGAGGAAGGCCAAGATCAAGTTTGGGAAGGACTCCAAAATTTCTCGGAAGATTATGGGGTGGAGTTGAGGTGAGAAGGTTTTGTGAAGTAGTTCATAAGGGATTTGAGGCTTCAAGCTGGGTAAATTCTTTTACACCCAACCTATATGCATCATTATGGAAATTTTGATTGGTCGAAGGCCCGTGGTTTTTTTTTACCTCCTAAGAGGTTTTCCGCATTAAACCCTGTGTCTTATCATTATCTCTACTTCTTCCTTCGATTTCTGTTTTTGTGTTTATTTTAGTTTTATTGCTGGATTTAATTTAACTGCTTCATCTTGCTTATGAATGCATTGATAAACTATTTGAAGAGTGTTGATTCATCCTGCATTTTGATATATTCATGAAGTATTTGTTGAGGTATTTTTGTTGAGATTTGTTGGATATTAAGTGTGGAAGATATATTTTCAAGTAATTAGTAAAACACCTATTCCATCCTAATTGTTCATCCATTGAGATTCAGTTTACATTTTTTACTCAAAAATATGAATAAAATAATTTTAATTTAAATCTAAATTAAAAATATTTTATTCATAATTTTTTATCGGTAAAAATATATTTCCTCACTAAAATATAGATAAATCATATCTCTACTTCAGATCATCCTCAAGAGTTATCTATATATATATATATATATATTACTCTATATTTCATAAATAAGATGTCTAAATAGGATGATGGAAATTATTTTAATAAATAGCAGCCCATTTAAATTTAGAAAAAAAAACAGTTTTCATGCAGTAGTTATGGGATGATATTATTATTATTATTATTTTAACATCTATTCACTTTGCCTATTACATTTAGTACTTTATATCCTGATTCTCTCATGTTGTCATATGCCCATCTCCCATTTTTACCACTTGAGTAAAGTCTCAAGGATATTATTTGATAACTAATGGCCTTTGTTTGTTTTTTTTTTTTAACTTAGTGCTGAATAAAACTTTTTTTCAGTTTAATTAATGCTAAATAGTACTTAATGGTATTAAGTTATTTGTTTTTTAATATTGGGTAGTGAATAGTACTAGCTCTTCTCCTTATTAGAGAAGGGTGGTGTTTCTTGTTTTGGAAGATGGTTTTGCAAGAAAAACTTAAAACAAAATGATATGGATTGCCTTCCACAAAGCTGCTCAATTTTTAGTCTTTAGATGGACTTGCTGTTGCCATAGTTCTTTTCACTTTAATTTTCTCGTCGAACTAAGAGTCATTAACCACGATTGCTTTCTCTAAGGTAGTGCTGTCTCTAACCGTAACTTTGAATTCCTCATGATTCTTTGGTTCCCAGTGTCGCTTTGCTAATTGTGTGCTGATACTATTGGCCCATATGGTCACGCCATTTGGATTTAAGCTTCTGGAAAGGTCTTGATCACGAGGATTAGGAATCTGGGACTGATCTCCTACCTTGATTCCTATCAAAATTTCGTTGATCATACCATTTTTTTGTTTTATCTTTGTAGATTACGGCACTATCATAGGCTTTATTCCTCGGCTCTTCGATTCATTTAGTGGGTAACCTCTCTTCTTTATGACCTTGAAATCAAAATTTAGCTTCTTGATGGCCCACATAGCTTTATATTCTAGCTCAGAGGTAGGCTGACAAGATTTCCAAGAAGACAAGCTATGTGGGGACATTCAGATAGAATTTAAAGCAGTCTGTATGCCCGAGTGCATCATCAAGCTTCAAGACCAATCTCTTATCTTTTGGAACTTACGGTCTTTTCAAGAATTTTCTTTATCTCACGTTGTTCGGCTTGCCCGTTTGTTTGAGGGTGATAAGCCAAGCTCATATGTGTGTTTGATACCATATGCCGCAGGTTTGTCAAACACTTTATTTACGAAGTGAAGCCCCATCGTCGATTATGGTTTTGGGTGTCCAAATCTGCGAGAATATTTCTTTGTAAAATCCAGCGATTGTATTGCGCATCATTCTTGAGACAAAATTTTAACAGCCTCGACCCGTTTTGATACATAATCCCGCGACTAGATGTGTATATATTTCAAATGAAGGCACGGAAAGAGCCCATAAAATCCATTCCCCATACATCAAACAATTGCACTACCAGGATACCCTGCAGATGCATTTCATGCCTTTTGCTGATATTTCCCATTCTTTGGCATTGATCACATAACTTCACCCATTCAAAACAGTCCTTAAAAATAGTAGGCTAGTAAAATCCTGACTGGAGAATTTTGTGGGCTGTTTTATCTCCTGCAAAATGTCCTCCATATGGTGATGCATGACATTCTTGTAAATCTTGCTTTGCGATCTTGGTACACATCTCCTTATAATCGGATCTGACTCTCTTTTAAGCAGGGTGCGTCATCAGAGATGTAGTACACCTTTGTCGATCTTAGCTTTTCTCTGGCGGTAGCTGAATTACGGTGGCATAATTCCTGAAGCTAAGGATTCTAATATCGACATACCAAGGTGATTGAGTGGCAGTGATATTTTCATACGAAGGGTACTGCGCTATTTCTCTTTCTTCTTCTTGTCGATGGGTTCTCACTCTTGACAAGTGATCAGCTATCACATTGTCACAACCTTTCTTAATAACTTTTATTTCTAAATCAAATTCTGCCAATAACAACTACCCCTTGATCAGTCTTGGCTTTGCTTCTTTATTTGCCATTAGATACTTAATTGATGCATGATCGGTGTGCATAAAAACATGGGACCCCAAAATGTATGGCCTAAATTTTTCACATGCAAATACTATCGCCAAAGATCTCCTTTTTTAAGAGGCAGAGTAATTTTCCCGAGCTTCAAAGGTTTTGTCAGGCATAGTATATGGCCTTGAATACTTTTTTAGCTTTATGTCCCAATACAGCTCCCATTGCAAAATCACCGGCATCACACATGATTTCAAATTCTCTCTGCTCTAACTGGCTTTGCCATGATGGGAGCTTCAACTAGTCCGATTTGATTTCTTCAAAAGAATTCTAGCAGGATTTATCAAAATAGAACTTAGTATCCTTTTCCAGCAATCTACATAGTGGTCTAGCAATTTTTGAGAAATCTCTGATAAATCTTCTGTAAAATCTAGCATGTCCTAAGAAACTTCTAATTCCCTTGACTGTAGTGGGTGGCATTAAATTTCTTATAATTGAAACTTTTGCTTCGGTCTACTTTTTAGCCCCCCAGAAACCACGTGTCTCAAGACAATTCCTTCTCAGAACCATAAATGGCATTTTTCCCAATCTCGTAGCTAGATTCATGTCCTTGCACCTTTGAAGTACTCCGTCTCTAAGTTATGCAGCACTGCTCAAAACTCGGATCCATACACTGTGAAATCATCCATGAAGATCTCCATAACTTCTTTTGCTAAATCAGAAAATATAGACATCATGCATCTTTGGAAGGTACCAGGAGCATTACACAAACCAAATGGCATTCTTCTAAAAGCAAAAGTACCAAATGGGCATGTAAAGTGGTTTTCTCCTGATCCTCAGGTGCAATGACAATTTGGTTATATCCAGAGTATCCATCAAGAAAACAAAAGTGAGAGTGTCCTCGCCAATCTATCCAAAGATCTCGATCAATGAAAGGCAGGGAAATGATCCTTTCTTTGCTGCGTGATCTGGGCCATAGTCAATACAAACCTCCCATCCCGTCGCGCTCTTGTAGGAATCAGTTCATTCTTTCATTTCTGATCACGTTGAATCCACCTTCTGGGAACTACATGCACCGGGCTCACCCAAGAACTATCTCGATATAAAGAGTTATATATAAAACCTCGTGATGCGAACCATTTCGTAACTTTTTCTAACAACTTTTCTATCATCAAGTTCAACCTCCTTTGATGCACAATGGAAGTTTTTGTATTATCATTCAACAATATTTTGTATGCAAATGGAGTGGACCTGACACCCTTCGTGATCCTCAATTGACCAAGCAATAGTTTCCTTGTATTTTCTCAGACTTCCAGCACTCGTTTCACTACCAATGCAGCTGATATGATGACTAGTTTTCTCTTTTCTGGTTCTAAGAACTCATATTTCAAATGACTGGGCAATTCTTTCAATGTTAACCCTTATGCACTAGTTTCCTGCTCATGAGTTTTCTATTTCTGGCTGCATACTTCATCTTGACTGTTTTCATTTATGCTCGAGACTGTTTCTTTGTTAAACAAATTTGAAGGCAATATTTCACAATCAAGACTCTCAAGATACTGAAAATTCATCTCAATTTCATTGATAGAATGTTGAAGAATGGCGCTGAACACCAACACCGAGAAGACTATTGTTTTCTACAAACCATACAACTTTCAGATCTACATCAGATGTTCCAAACTCCTATTAGATTAAAGTAATCGCTTCATTCCCACCCTTAGTGTCGGGCCACCTTTCATATATCTATCAAGGCAGCCCGCTGCTAAGAAAGGTCTTCCTAGCAGCAAAGGAATCGTATCTTCCTCCATCTTCATGATAATAAAATCCACTAGGAAGATGAACTCCAACCTTGACAAGTACATCTTCAAGAATACCTTCTGGTTGTGCCATTGATCTGTCAGCCATTTGCAATGTAATTGCTGTTGGGGTAAGTTCCCCCAAACTAAGTCTTTGCACAACTGATAGAGGCATCAAATTTATACTAGCACCAGAATCACATAAAGCCTTCTTGAATTCATATTTCCCTATGGAGCAGGGAATGGTGAAACTGCTAGGGTCCTTCATTTTGCTAGAGCTGGTTGATAACTCACCGCAGTAGCATCAAATCTCACTCATTCCCTCCTCACTATCTTCCTTCTTGCCTCGGTATCTCCCTTTAGAAATTTTGCATAAGTAGGCATTTGGTTGATTACCTCCCGCAATGGGATATTGATTTCTTTCTTAGAAAATGTCTAAGAATCTAGAAACGCTTCCCTACTTCGAAGCCTCTCTTCCTCGTTGAAATGGCACCGTAGTGTATAAGCCGGTACTCCTTCCTTCTCGTTTCTCGTTCATTACTTCCTTCAGCTCTGCTCGCCCAGGTGCTCTTCTCTCCTTCCTTTCCAGTCTCTTCTTGTTCTTCCTCAATCTCTTATTTCCTTTCTTTCCTTCTGTTGTTGCTCACTTCTTTCCCACTTCTTAACTGAATTGCCATGCAGTCTTTTGGATTCTTTCATATTGTACTTGGCTAGGTCTTCTATCAGATCCCTAGCCTCTTCAGCACTTTTTCTTTTGAATGCTCCATAGCACGAAGCATCGATAATGCCTTTAGATGTATCATTTAAGGCATGATACACTATATCCATCTGGGTTTTAAAATCAATTCCATGCATAGGGCACCTCTTCAGCAACCTCTTGAATCTCTCCCAAGCTATATATAGGCTCTCATCTTCCCCTTGTTGGAACACTATTATCTCTTCTCTCTCGAGGTGAGAGATGGGGGAAAGAACCTGCCCAAGTATGCTTCTACCAAATTTTTCCCAAGTATCAACCGGTAATGATTCATACCATGTGGTCGCTTATATCTCGTGAAGGAGAATGGGAAGAGATGCGACTTTATCACCTCCGCCCACACCATTCAATCCTTATCGTGATTACATCCAGAAATTCACCCGTGTGCTCGCTTTGGGTCTTCGGTGGGGTGACCAAAGGAACTGATGTCGTGGTTTGCCTTTTTCTATATAGATCGGAACCCTCAAATTCAACATAGTTACAAGAGTCTTACACTTCTCATCCATGTCACTTTCTGATAAATTTGCTTGATTAAATAACTTTTTCTTAATATTCATGATTTAAAAAATAAGGGTCGCAAGTCTGGCGACACCGCAAAGTGCAATGTGTCATACAAGTAGTAAAACATGAATGTAAGTCCGTGTATCGGCCCTGCCGTAGATTGACAAACGACCAAAGATCAACTACCCCAACCGCTAAAATTCCATACTATTTGGACTAAGAACTCATAGTGAAAGTTTTATCTAAACAAAAAAAAATTAAAGATCCTAGACTATTGAATATTATCAAACTAAGCTAAAACAAAAGTAAATGAATAAAAATAAAATTGTAACTATAAGAATGGATTGAATCAGCTATGTGAGAAGCTTAAAACCACGCGAAATACACGAAACAAATAATTCCAACACTAAAGTACAGCTCGTTTCGCATATGGAATCTGGTTTTGTCCAAGATTTCCTAATTGTTGGAATTGGATTTCTCCATATTCACTAGTTGGATACCCTTGCTTCTCTCGAAGACAAGATCAAACCAGCTACCCGTATTCCAAATTCTCTTGCAAGATCTAGGTATTTTTCTCTCTCAATACTTCACACCCATTTCCCGTTGGATACAGACTCCAGATTTCCCTTCTCGTGATTTTCGCAACGTTTCTACCACTTAATTAGTGGCTCATCCTCCAAATCTATGGGTTTGTCCCTTTCCCTTGATTAGATCTCAGCTAACACGGGGTTAGGAACTTACCTTTAGATTAAGGTGAACTCTCTCGATTATTTATATTAAATACACCTCCAACTTCAATTATGAGTGAATGGGGATTTATCAAGATGAACTCGCAGCTCAGCACAAAACCAATGGTGTGGTCTAGGGGCACACTTAAAAGAATGCTCTCACTCAGAATTTCCGTCTGTGTCAATGCCAGTAGGGCATCCTGATATCGTATAAGACATTCCTCGCCTGGTGTTCGCAGACTACTATTGGGAACTTATCAATTCAAAAACGATACCAAATGAGTAAAACCAAACCCAAATTAGTTCTCCATATTTGTGCGGGAAAGACTGTAACTAAATGTAAATCAAATCCAGCAGAGCTGTGCTTTGATTACTGCATTGCGAATTAGGAAATGGAGTACCGATCACGCAGACACCCACTCAGAATTGCAATAAAATCGAGTAGCTAAATGAGTTCCGTAAATTTGTCTAGATTTCATAAATTTTCAGGCAAAGAATTTAAGAAAATAACGTAGTCAACAATCCAAATTTCTACTTGTCTCTCGTACAGCCACGATTCAAATCCAAAAAGAAATAAACTAAAAATAAAGAAAGAAATAAAAATCTACTCTAAACTATACTTTACCGAGTTCCTCCTTACTTCCCCTTTTTCTCTGGTAGTGAAGACGGAAGCTAACTTTACTATTCTAAAACTGTCTATTTATAGTGTCAAAAGAAATTGGGCCGAATCCCCAAAAAGCTCCAGGTGGAATTCCCAAAGAAAAAGCCCAGCTCACTGTTCTATGTCGCGACCTCAAGTTGATGTCGCGACATGGATTTATCTTGATTGCTCGTGATCGCCATTTAATTTCTTTGTTTCTCATGGTAACCGCTTTTCTTGTAATTGTTTTTGGATCAATGGTCGCATATCGCTTGTAGTCGCCAATCTTATTTTCTCGCAGCTCAGTTGCTGATGTCGCTGACCTTAGTTTCATGTCGCGACATCGTTGTGTCTTTTCTCTTCTTCCAGCCTTCCGAGCCGCGACAACAAGCTTCTTGTGTTGAGACCACCTTCGTTTGTATGATGATTTCATGTTGAGACTTTGATTTCTCGGTCGCGATTGTGTTGGGTGGTCTTCTCGCCTTCACAGTTTCACTTTATGTCACGACCCCGATGGTGATGTCGCGACCCTTTGTCGCCCCATTTCTCTTCCTCGGTCACAACCTCGCCCTTGTTTCGTTGCAAACCAATTTCCTTTCCCACCTTAGTCCGTGTCACACCTAAACGAGCGGTCGCGACATCAAGCTTCGATCCTTGATTTGTAAATGGTCGCAATCCTCGCTTCTTGGCAAGGACTTCGGGTTTGGCTTCAAAGCTGCGACCTCCTTCAACCTCTATTTTTGGTTGCAACTTAAATATTCTCGTTTTAAGGCCACGACATCGTAGTGGTGTTTTCATGGCATGAAATGGAGCCTTCATTTAAAACTAGTTGCAACCTTGTTCTCTTGCAAAGACCTCAGGGCTTCATCGACGGATCCTTGTCGCGACCTCAGAGTGGCGTCGCGACCTCGCCATATAGCCTCGATTACGCCGCGACATCGTGAGTGATGTCGCGACATGAAGATCCTTCTTTTGCTTATTTCCTTTAGTCTCGACCACATTTCCTTTGTTGCAACCTCTTTCTTTAAGTCACGACTTCAACTTGTTAAGGTCTTCCATTTCTTCCTCAAAGTTGATTTTGGTGATGTCGTGACTTGGAAATGACTGACAACTAAGCTTCCTATTGCGACTTCGATTTTTAGTTGCGACTTCAATTTTGCTTGTGCTGGTCTCTACTGGTTTCTGTTGAAATATTGGCATCCGCTGTATTTCCCTGCAAAATTAAATTTGAATAAAATATCCACATTTCTCGCACAAATTACCAGCTTATTCAGAATATGATCGAAAAATGGATTAAAAATCTAATGAGTTTTGACTCATCATGCCGTCGCACCATCATATATCAAGCCGGCTTTGTCTCGAAGTTATTTGCATCCACAAGAGGCTGTCCGATTGCGTATCATTCTTCCTAAATGATAGGCCTCCGTAAATCCTCCATTGTGTCGGCAATAGGGAGGCCCTCTAGTCGCCGTCCTCCGTCTCTCGTATGGCCTATGTCTCTCATCTTCCATAGCTACAAGCTGCTCTTTTAGTCTTTCTTAAGCCTGAAAGTTCTTTCCACTCATGTCTCTGAACATGTCGAACTCAAGTTTCCTATGCATTAAAGGATTTCCTCGAAATCAAAACACACTCGTGACATTAGATCACCAAACTAAACAAAATATTTTCAACATGGCTTGTTAAAGATTAGTGGTTGATGTACCCACTGCTTAAAAATCTATTTTTGTTCTTTTCTTTTATAAAATGTCCAAATTAGCATTTCCCTCTTTTGTTAAATATTGATCTATTTAATTCTTTCAATCCCCGGCAATGTCACCATAAAGCTTGTTTGCCTTTTTCTATATAGACTAAAAACCCCTCAAATTTACATAGTTGTAAGAGCCTTACATTTCTCTTGCATCCATGTCACTTTGGATAAATTTGCTTAATAAAATATTTCTTTCAGAAGGTTCATGATTTAAAAATAAGGGTTTAGTCTACGACACTGCAAGTGCACAGGTCATACAAGTAATAAAATCTTAATGTAAGTCTAGGTATCATTCCCATAGAGATTGGTACGAATTAAAGATCAACTACCCCAACTACTAAAATTCTATGCTATTTAGACTCAAAACTCACAATGAAGGTTTTATCTAGAAAAATAAAAATCTTAGACTATTGACTACTGTTGAACTAAAATAAAACCAAGTAAATGAATAAAAACAAATCGTAATCAAAAATATCGGATCGAATCGGCTTCCTGGGCGAGAAACGAAAAACTATGGTGAAATACGTTGAAATGGGCTAATTCCAAAGCACTAAAGCATTGCTCAAAAGTATATGGATCCGGTTTTGTCTAAGATTTCCAATGTTGGAGTTGGATTTCCATATTCACCGGTTGGATACCTTGCTTCTCTCGAAGACAAGATCAAACCAAATACTTGTATTCTTAATCCTCTTAGCAAAGATCTCGGGGTATTTTTCTTCTCAATACTCTTCACACCCATTTCTCGTTGGATAGCTTAATCTTTGGGTATTTCCTTCAGGATTTTGCAAGTTTCTACCACTTAATTGATGGCTCAACTCCAGATCTATGTCATCCCTTCTCGATTATCTCGCCCTAACACGGGGTTAGTGAACTTGCCTCTAGATTAGCGGTGAACCTCTGATTATTTATATGGTTAAATACACCCCTCCAACTTCAATTTATATGAATGGGGATTTATCAAATGAACTCCTCAGAGCTCTCAAAGAACATCAATGGTAGTTCAGTATACCTTAAAAGAATTCTCTCAAATCTAAGGAATCTTCGCCTCTATGTCAATGTGAGGAGGCATCCCGAAATTGGGGAGCAAGATACATTCTTCTCAACTCGGTATTCTGCACTACTATGGGAACTTATCAATTAAAAACGACACCAACTAAGTAAAACCAAACCCAAATTAGTTCTCCATATTTGCAGGAAACTCAGAATTAAATGTAAATCAACTAAAGAGGAAATACATTCCATTACCAGATTGCGAATTAGAAATGGAGTTACCGATCAATGCATAACCACTGTAGGATTGCAATAATCGAGAAGAAATGAATTCAGAATTTGTCTAGATTTCATAAATTTTCAGCAAAGAATTCTAAGAAAAAATAAATGTAAATAAAAATTTCGCTTCCACCCGCAATCCGCACAGTCAAGTAGATTCAAATCCGTAAAATAAATAAAGCAAAACTAAAATAAAGAAGAAAAAATAAAAATCTACTAAACTATACACCGAGTTCTCTCCTTTTCCCTTTTTTTGGGTAGTGAAGACCTAGAAGCTACTTTACTATTCTAACACCGCTTCATTTATACCGGTCAAAAGGAATCAGCCGATCCCCAAAAACTCCTTGTGGAATTCCCAAAAAGAAAGCCTAACTCACTGTTCCCATGTCGCTACCTCGCTGATGTCGGTACGGATTTCTGCTGGTCTTATTCGGCCGTGACCTCGCCGCTCGCTATAACTAGATTCCTTGTCACGCGATGGATTAATTTGGCCTACATCGCTTGTAGTCGCGAAGTCGCGACCTTGTTTACTCGGTGGCTGCCGGAATTGATGTCGCGTCGGGGTTTCATGTCGCGACGTATTGTCTTTCTCTTCTCTTAGCCTGAGTGACCTCAATTTTAGTTCTGACCGCCTTTTTGTTTGTATGATGACTTGATTATAACTTTCTTTTCTGTTGGCGATTGTGTTGGTAGTCTTTGTCTTCCGCAGTTTCAAATTTGCGTCAGGCACCGAGGTGATGTCGCGACCTCATGTTGTTCTTTCTCACGGTTGCGTGTAGTCCCGGTGCTGCAAAGTAGTTGCGACCTGATTTCTTACGCTTTCGGCTTTCTTGGTCGCGACACGGTAAGTGTCGCGACATCGTTTGCGGTCTTTGATTGATAAATAATCCTTGACTTCATTTTCTTGTTAAGGACTTCGTTGGCTTCTTTCCAGGTTTGCGACCTCGCTTTGTTCTTCAACTCTAATGGTTGCTTCAATTTCTGTTGAGACTCGAGTTCTTGTTTTTATGTAGCATTCAGCGGCATGTGCGACCTCAAATGGGACCTTTCATTTAAAAACTAGTTGCAACAATTTACTGCAAAGACCTCTCTTGTGGCTTCATTGGCGGATCCATGTCGCGACATCGGATTGGCGTCATGACCTGGATATATTCAATTGGCGTCGCGACATAGTGGAGTGTCGCGACATGAAAATCTTCTTGAATATTTCCTTTAGCCTACGACCACACTTCGCTGTCGCAACCTCTTTCATTTGTTACCTTAGTCATCTGATCGCGAGCTTAATCTTCAAGTCACGACTTCGCTTGCTACAGTCTTCTATTTCTTTCCCAAAACTGATCTTGGTGATGTCGTGACTTGGAAATGACTGAAAACTAAGCTTCCTGTCGCGACTACGATTTTCAGTTGCGACTTTATTTTTGCTTATAGGCTAGTCTCTTCTGGTTTTTTTGCTGAGATTTTAGCTTATGATGTATTTTCCTGCAAAATTAAATTTGAGTAAAATATCCACATTTCTGCATACAAATCAACATTTATCTTGTAATATGCTCAGAAAAATGGATTAAAAATCTAATGAGTTTTTTGGACTCATCAAAACCCTAGGTAAATCTCTCATAAACCAGGTCTCACACATATGTCCTAACACAAATCAATTAGAAGAAACCATAACAATCCAAGATTTACACCAACCAACATTAACATAAGCATATATTCACAAAACAATTCTAAAAATTATATAAATCAAGCATCAACTTCAACAATCAACCCTAGAGGATGTTTAGCTACTCATTACAACCGAAAAATCCATCAAAATCATGTTTATTACAAGCATAATAAAGAAGGAGATGAGAAAAGAGTAAAGTTTAAAGATGCAAAATAGATTAAAGGTGAAAAAGCTCTCAAAACTTTGCTCTAAGTTGTAAGAGTTCCTCTAGCAAGCCGTATCTTCAAAATTAGCTCCAAATCTAATGTAAAATGCTCAAAAATCAAAATCCTAGGTTGATTCTAGCTTAGGATGAGAGAAACCCTAGAACGGGTGTTCTCTTACCAAAGTAGAACCCTAAAAAAGTCTAAAAAACAAGTATTTATAGTGTCTTAGGAAATAGGCCCTAAAAGGGGCCGAAAATGGGAGCTTTTTGCAAGACTGGACAGTGGATGTCGCGACATTGAAGGCCCTAATGTTGTGAAATCATAGAATGTGTGATTTCAGCATTTATGCTTCGATGTCGCGACATTGACTTTCCATGTCGTAACATCGCGATCTTCGACAATTCAACTTTGACGCCCGGCGAAGCGTCTTGCTCTCTCATCAGGCCTCCAAATGTGATGATTTTGGTTTTACGGAAGATAAGTGAGATTAGAATATATATATATATATATATATATATATATATATATATATATATATATATATATATATATATATATATATATATATATATATATATATATATATATATATATATAATCATTGAGGCCGTTAGATGGCGAAAAGTATGAACTTTGAGAGTGCTTTGCATGTGATGTTTTGGATAATCCTCCATTTGACTTCATGAGGCCATATCGTTTTCGTCTGGACTCCGAATTGGGTGATCTTTGACTTGTTAGAAAGCTTGAGAAGTTTAAAACACATTTATAGGTAGATCAGAGCCAATTGATGCCCCTATTAACATAGAAAAATCAAAAGATCAGATGCTTGCTGTGTGTGGTTGCTTCTTGGTCTTCTTTGGTTCCAATTAAGCTCATTTTTGTTCATTTTTCTCCAATGTTGACCTAATCACAAAAATGAGGCCTTTAACCATTAAAACACTAATTATAATCATCAAAATCATAAAATTCACATAAAATGATTTGATAATCATGGTATGAAGTGCACTCATCAATTTTTTCAGCTTTTGGAAGTTCCTTTGATCATTGTCTTAAGAACTTGGAGTTAGTGTTACAGATATTCTAGGTGAAGAATCTTGTTCTAAATTGGGAGAAGTGCAATTTTATGGTACAAGAAGGCATAGTTTTTGGGCACCGCATTTCTTCAGAAGGTCTAGAGGTTGATAAAGCCAAGATTTCCATCATGCAAACTCTAATGCCACCAACCACTGTAAAGGGAGTGAGAAGCTTCCTTGGACATGTGGGCTTCTACAAAAGATTCATAAAATAATTTTCAAAGATTGCGAGACCCATGTGTAAACTGTTGGAAAAGGTTGCCACCTTTGATTTTGATGAGGCATGTTTGGAAGCATTTGAGGAGATGAAATCTAGATTGATTTTAGAACCCATCATGACAATACTGAATTGGAATGAACCATTTGAGATTATGTGTGATGCAAGTGATTTTTCCATTGGATCAGTATTGGGGTAGAGATATGACAAGAAATTCAAGGCTATTTATCATGCAATTCGCACATTAAATGAGGCCCAAGAGAACTACACAACTACAAAGAAGGAAATGTTGGTAGTAGTTTTCTCCTGTGATAAATTTAGACCCTATATTATTGGCTCCAAAAGCATTCATTTACATTGATCATGCAACTATTTAGTATTTGATGATGATGAAGGATGTGAAGCCCAGGTTGATAAGATGGGTCTTAATTCTCTAAGAATATGATTTGGAGATAAAAGACAAGAAAGGAAGTGAGAATGTGGTAGGTGATCACTTATCCCGTCTTGAGAATGGAGTTGTTGAGAACAATACCAAGGAGATCACAAAGCCTTTTCCAGATGAGCAACTCATGACCATAGACAACTTGCTACCTTGGCATGTTGATTATGTTTACTACCTAGCTTGTGGTGTACTTCCTCCTGACTTAAACACCCAGCAAAGGAAGATATTCTTCCACTATGTTAGTTATTATCATTGGGATGATCCATTTTTGTTCAAGAAGTGTGCATATTAGATTTTGAGACGATGTATACCATATGAGGAGCAAAGTGCTATTTTGTCCAAGTGTCACTCCTTACCTTATGGAGGACACTTTGGAGGTGCCAGAACAACACAGAAGGTACTTCAATCTAGTTTTGTTTGGCCCACTCTATTCAAGGATATCACCAAGTTTACTCAAAGCTATGACAGATGCCAAAGGGTTGGTAACATAAATAGAAGGAACGAAATGCCTCTAAACAACAAACTGGAGATAGATATTTTCGATGTATGGGGCATAGATTTCATGGGACCATTTTCACCATCGTTTAGGAACTAACACATCTTGTTAGCAGTAGATTATGTGTCTAAATGGGTAGAGGTCATCGACACATCAAAGAATGATGCAAAGACCGTAGTTACTTATAGAACTACGTTTTACACCATACATTTCACTAATTAGAGATCCATGTTCTTTTCATATACATGAGTCTAATCAGTTACTTGTAGAATATAATCCTCTTTCTAAGATCTGGATATTTTTCCTTTTTAGCACTTCACACCCAAGTCTTAGGATTGAAGAATTTTGGCCCCTATAGACAGGATAATGCAAGCCTTCTCCAATGTAATTGGGACCTCGCCATCAAATTTAATAAAGTTCTCTCTCTCCTTGATTAGATCTATGCTAACACGGGATCGAGGTCATTCTATCAATTTGAGGTGAGACGTTTGAACATTAAGCGACCGTAAATGGTATCCTCACACCATGAGTCAATTAGTGATCTATCAAAGTAATCTTTTAGAGTTCATTAGTTCCATAATATTAGTCTAACATACCCCCAAGTTATTGCTCTTTACTCTCAGGAATCTCCATCTCTGTGTCATTCAAATGGTCTCTTGGAAATCAGAGCAAAGATACAACTCTTTTTTATGTATAAGCTACTAATATTCCGAATAGTTAATTACCAATTATATAAATTCACTATTCAAACCCACAAAATAATTGAGAATCTATAAATCTAAATGTTCAACAATTATCCCCACCCCTAGAGGGTGTTTAATGTTCCATTCCTGGATTCCAATCATCACCAATCAAACAAAAAGTAAGAAAATGAAGAAAGAAATCAAGAGACAAGGAGTTAGAAAAAAATCCAGATTTTAGTTTCAATCTTTGTTTGAATAGTAATGAAATTTGAATCTCTGATGTACATCACCAAAATCTCTTCAATACAAATAAAAATATGCTCTAAAACAACTCTAAGATCTACTAAAAATCAAAATATGCAGCAAAACCAAAAAAATGGGCAATTTAGAGAGAGGAACCCCATGAGAGGTGTTTTCCCACCTTCTCGTTACCCTAAAAACCTAAAAAACTAGTATTTATAGTCCTAGGGTGAAGTGGGCTTGAAAACAGTCCAAAACAGTAGTTTTCGGGGCTTAAAAAAAAGGCCTAGCGTTTTGTCTTAATCTTTATCGCGACAAAATTTGGTTTTGTCACGACAGAGTTTGTTGCTAACTTTGTCGCGACAGCTACCTTTGTTGCAACAGAATTTGGTTTTGTTGTGACAGAGTTTGTTATTAACTCTGTTGCGACAAAATCTGGGTTTTGTCGCAAGAAAGCCTTGTCACTGGCTCTGTCGTGACAAAATCTGGTTTTGTCGCGACAGAGTTTGTGCTACCAGCTTTGTCGTGAGCGAAATCTAGTTTGTCATGAGTTTGTTACTAACTCTGTTGCGACAAAATCACGAGTTTTTGTCGTAAAGAAAGCCTTGTCTGCGGCACAATGCGACAAAATGCATTGCGGGACTTGTTTTCTTCTCCAACTTGTTGATGACATAACTTTTTCATTTGAACTCGAATTTGGGCATGTGAGGTGTCGTTGGAAAGATCTTTGAATGAAGAATACAAAAATGGGCGAATTTGAACCATTTGATGTTCTATCTGGTATAGAAAAATTCACATCTTCTAGTGGCGTATTTGTGGGTACAGTTGACTCTTCTTATGCAATGAAAATCTTAAATTTTATAATAATTGTATTATAACAAATACAGGTATGAATTGAAACAACTGGGTTTTGCAGGAAAACTTATAAATTATGAAATATGAAATGAATATGTGAGCATATGATTAAATGTTATATGCTAAAATGAGAAATTGATTGAACCCGGAAATAAACCCAAGTGTAAAAAGGGCAAAAATGGAAATTTGTAAAATGAGGACCTAAGGGTCAAATGATAAGCTTAAATGCCAATATGAAATAAATGATAAGTGAATGTGCAAATAAGGAGACTTGTAAGCTTTAAGTGAGAAAAATGGAAAATGGGATTTAATGAACAAGCTAAACATGACCTTAGGGTGAAAACATAACTTCAGGCATATTTGGTCTTATAATAGCCATTATGCAAAAACGTTTTTGGAGCAAGAATGAACCAAATGTGAAGCATAGTACCTCGTAGAGTAAAGGCGAAAGGCACGGTTAAGTTTGAGTAGTGCTAGTTTACTAAATGTGATGTGTGTGATTTGCTAGGGGCCGGTGAGGATCACCTAACCTAGGACCGAGATTGAAGGCAAGGCAAAAGAAAGAGATAGATTGGTTTGTTCTATCTTCTCCTATTCTCGGTTCAAGATTTGAAATGTTTGTTCTAAATGTATAAGAAAACACATTGATTTGTTTTAATTGATTTATTGATTGATTGTGAAATGTTTGCATGAAAATTATGAGTAATTGAAATGTTTGTTTATAAATGTACATATTATCTTGTATTTTTCTATAAAGGATTTGAGCATATAATAATATAGTATTAACCGTTTATTTTGCATTAAGGATAGATTAGTATACCAATAAGTGCAGTCTTATCTTGCGAACAAATGTATTGATGTATTATCTAATTCGTGACCCGGTGGGACAGTATCGGTAGTATTCACGAATTGATTTTTAATAACTAGTCAGCAGCCCAGTGGGACCAAACTGTGTTATAAAACAAATGTTTTTATACCGGTTTGCAGCCCAGCGGGATCGTGCCAGTGATTCCAATATCCTGTATACCGAAAACATAGGTTAAATTCGTTAAGGGCAGAAATGAATTGATTTTGAGATTGTATACATATTGGAATTGAAAAGCATGATTGCAAAATGAAATGAAAAGAGCATTGTGAAATGCATGATTTGGTTATAAATTATTTATTACATATGAAAGTGTATATTTGGAATAATTAATGAACCATAAATGATTATATATGAAATAAGTATATGTATTGTATTGACATTGATCATCCAAAAAGAGTTGAAAGTTTTGTTTAGTAAAATTGCATGATTTGACTTAAACTGAAACAGAAGAATGGAATTGTATAGAACCTCTAAGCATGAAAATGATTAGTGTATTGTTTTATCAATGCGCAGGTACCAAGTGATTAGTGCCTAAAAAGTACTATTTTTAGCCATGTTTATCGTAGGTCTTGAGCACTTTTTGTGTACTTAATCTAGCGTAATTAACGATTAGTGTTGGTCCAGAGCTATACTAATCGCATTTTTATGGTTGTTTGTAGTTTTGCAGATAATCAAGCCAAAGTTATGAGTCAATCCAAGCCAGAACTTGTAGCTCACGAGTCGGAAGGAAGTGGAACCCTGGTGAAGAAAATTGGAACTACAAGAATTTGCGGGGTGCGAAATTTTGCAACTTTGTAAATTTACATAATTCGTAACACTGCAATGCCTCCCGAGTTTGACCTACAGTTTACCACTTTTTGTGACTTTTTCCTAAAATACATATGTATTGATGGTAGTTTAGACATTTTTAATAATTTCCCTTGACTGCGACGTGCTCACAAGCCTCGGTCGAAGCTACGTAAACATATCCTTTGGATCACTGATAAATTAGCGCAGCTTTCGGTTTTCCACTTTTCTTTCTCTCTACTCCCCTTTCCTTCACTTTCTCACGCGAACACCCTTGAGGATGACAACTCAAGGGATGCTTAACTAATTCCCTCATCCTTGAAGAGGAAGGCCCTTTGGGCCAAAGTTTGAGGTAAGCGGGTGTCCTCTCTGGCCTTCCAACGCATGCGGGTTAGTCATTTATGTTTTACGTATCTTGCTTCAGCCTTAAATCCTTCTGATGTTCCCTAATTGGCCAGTACTTGGCAAACTTTTAGGGCTCAGTGGATGCTTACCACTAGATCCACTAAGGCTCGCTTAGTTGCCATTTATTTACCTCTGCGGGTTAGGTCAAAGGATCGTTTTTACTGCTTTGAAACATAAATGACCAATAAATGCTCTATCTCAAGAGAAAAACTTTTAGGGTTCAATTTTTATGGCTAAATGAAGATCCGGTTCGGGAAATGACTATAGGTCATCCTCCTTAACGCGAGGAAAAGGGCCCGAGGACCCCTTAGTCACCCTAAAACCTTAAACCCAGTGGCCCGAAACTTCAAGGAGTTCTTTTACATTCTATTTCATTTTGTTTGTAGTTTTCAAACCACTAATCTGCTTGTTTACAAAAACCCCAAATCAAAGCTGAAATCACCATTTACATCAATTGTGAATCATTTTTGCGTGAAGAAAACCTATCACGAGTTTGACCTAAAACCACTATCTTTGCGGTAACCATTTCTGACGGTAAGAATTTAAGTTACAAATGTTGTTTATTCGAATTTTTGCTAAGGCCCGAATCCGATGGCGCGGATTGCAGGGGATGGTGTGCCCAGCAGAGCAAGTGAGGAAAATTGTTGAACTTGTGATCCTCATCACAAGTGTTGGTAATTCTAATTCCTTTTGTTTTACTTGAATCTTTAACGGTTCCCTGCGGGTGGATTTAATTTTTATCTTTATCCTTGCATAGATTTTCATTTTTTATGCTTCTTAACCTTTTTGCTAGCCCTGCTTTGTCTTTTTGGTTGTCTGTTTGTGTTGCTTGCCTAACAGCTTATGCACCATTGGGATAGGAACACTCTGAGAAAAGTGGAAAGGGTGGTGCTCCCACTTAGACAAAAGCTAGTGAAGTCGACTGAACACTAATAGATGGAACCTCCACCCGAAGAGCAACAAAGCCAATAGGGGTTACAAAGAAACCCTAATGCCTACGAGGTGTGGGGACATATACACCCACAAGGGTGAGTGCACCCTCATGTATTATACCTCTTACCCAGGGATGTGAGTGTCGGGGCCTTATCTGGTGCCCTGCTCTGACCTTCCATGGTATGGAAAATGAGAAAATCCATACACACACATCGGAGGATTTTGAGGAAGTTTGACTTTAAGGAGGGTGCGGTTGAAATAGGTGCTAAAGTTGAAAGCCTTCCCTTAACCCTAAAAGACAAAGGCCCCGAATTTGGCTTAACTCTAGACCAGAGGCCCATCAAAAATTGGACCAGAATCTGGTGAATTCTAAAGAAATTTTCAACATACATAAAACCAACACTCACAAGAAGTGATTTATACCTTTGCGACCTATGACAATGGAAGTTTGCAGTCTTTGGGAGAGATGTTTGGATACCATCAACCCTTTGTCCCTCACCATGGTTTCGATACTTGGATCTTTGGTCGACCATTTTATGATGGGATGTCCCCCACTATGAAGCAATTATTGGAGACCATGTGTGGAGGGGACTTCCTAAGCAAGAATCCAGATGAAGCCATGGATTTTCTCAATTATGTGGCTAAAAATTCCAAAGCATGGGATGAGCCTAACCCCAGGGAGGCAGATAGGATGAAACCTACGGTAATCCAAAGGAGCCATGTACTCCGCTGACGGAAGGATATGGAAATGGCTTAAATTTGTCACCTTGATTAGAAGGTTGGAAGAATTGGAAGGGAGAAGGTCACATGAGGTACGGGCAGTAGAAGAGGCACCTGTATCCATCCAGCCTTGCTTCAACTACCATTCCATTGACAACCAAAGTGAACACTGCCTTATGGTTCCTTCAGTAAGGGATATAATGGTTGAGCATGCGATGTTATGCATCGGTACCAGCCTCCCTACCTGGTAACAACGGATCTCATCCCACATTCGGCCACACCATCTCATCTCGATTAGACAGGCTATTATGAACGAGCAAGGTGGTGGGAAACTTTAATGGAGCGAGGAAGGCGTGAATACCAGGCTAATAAGAGAATTGACACAGTGGAAAGCACGCTCAACAAGAAAATGAACAACCGGCATTTAGAAATTTCCCAAAAAACATGACTGGCTTGTGAAAGTGAATTTCCCAAAATATGACAACCTCGTTATTCAATCTCGAGTTAACTAACAAGCAACGGTCTGAGAGAAAGGAAATTTCCCTCGGACATAACCCGATCAGGGAGTGCATGAAGTGAGCTCTTCCGAGTGAGCCTGAAATCCCGGGATGGATGAGGTCGAGGCAATTATCACATTGAAGTGGTAAAGAGCTCAAACAACCATTACCAGCGTGAAGAAGGCCCGGGGAAGCTAAAGAGGTGAACCGAAGAGGTGGTGACCTGAGAAATTGCGATTGAAAAATGGCACATCCCACCTTTCAGTGACGCTAAGGTAAGAAAAGGCCATCAACCAAGCTGAAATATTAGAAGTGCTGAGACAAGTAAAAGTCAACATTCCTTTGCTTGATATGATAAAAAAAGTCCCCACATATGCTATATTTTTGAAGGACCTATGCATAGTGAAGAGAGGCTAAATGTTGAGAAGAAGGCCTTCCTGACCGAACAGATCAGTGCTATCATCCAGTGCAAAACTCCTGTTAAGTATAAAGATCTGGGTTGTCCTACCATCTTGGTTAATATTAGGGCACTTGTGTAGAAAGCCTTCCTTTGGCGGACTTGGGTGCTAGATAACAAACTTGCTTCCTTATTCGATGTCTGAAGCAGCTCGGGTTGGGAGAATTAAGCCACTTCCATCACATTGTCTGCTGCGAGATAGATCCAAAAAAGATACGAGGATAGTGGAGAAGATGTTTATAATACAAGTGGACAATTCTACTATCCGGTAGATTTTGTCGTGCCGATAAAAGCGACCATGGCTTAAGGGCTAACTATGTACCTATCATTCTGGAGACCATTCAGCCACTTCCTAATGCTATTATCGACTACAGAAAGCAGGTTATGCGGCTCGCGTGAAACATGACCTTGACCTGCTGTCTTCACTTAAGTAAAAAAGCACATGCAACATGGAGGATGTCAAGAAAAGTCTGCATAGTTGGCCTGATCACGGAAGGAAACAGGGCTGTCAGCAGCACATAGGATGTGCTAGCGGGAGCGGTCAAAGTGGTGAAGAAGCGGCAGGGAGCGAAGACATGAATGTTGTGTAGGGCCACTTGCGAAAAAAGCAAGAAATTTTGCCTTTGATGATTGAGGAAGAAACCGGTGAACCTTAAAAACTGGACCTTAAACCTTTGCCTGTGGATTAAAATATGCCTATGCGGAAGAGCAGGGAGGCCGGTACCGGTTGTCATTTCCTCCGCAGCAGTAGCACCAGGAAGATAGCCTGCTTTGGACATCCTTAGGAGAATAAAAGGGGAATTTATAGGGTGGGAGATCAACGATGCGAAGGGTATCGACCCGATAGTTTGCACCATCACATCTACTTGGAGAAGGCAAAGTCGATAAGGTAGCCGCGGAGAAGAATTTAAATCCTCATGTGCGAAGTGGTTCAAGCAAAAGTCTTAAAGTTCTTTGCAATTTGAAGGTATCATTACCCCATGTCGAATGTGCTTGGGTGAGTCCAGCCCGGGTTGTGCCTAAGAAATCGGGGGTAACCATAGTAGCAATGAAAAGGGGGAGGGAGGAAATGCCCACCCGCCTTACTACGGGTTGGAGGGTATGTATTGATTACAGACTAAATGGGGCGACGGAAGGATCCTTCCTCACCCTTCATGGATCAGCTTCTCGAAAGGATTTATGGCAACCCCTTCTACTGTTTCCTGGATGGCTATTTAGAATATTTTCAAATAGAAATTGCAGCAGAAGACCAAGGAAAGACCACCTTCACAAGCCCATTTGGCACATATGCCTACAGGAGGATGCCCTTTGGCCTATGTAATGCCCCTGCCACTTTCCAGCGATGCATGCTTAGTATTTTCAGTGATTTGGTAGAGTGCATTATGGAGGTTTACATGGATGATATTATAGTTTATGGAAGGAGCTTTGAAGAATGCCTGATCAACTTAGAAACTGTCCTGCACGGGTGTATAGAGAAAAACTTGGTGATGACGGGAAAAATGCATTTATGGTCGACCAGAGATTGTCTTTGGGCCATATCATTTCATAAAGGAATCGAAGTTGATAAGACAAAAAATTGACATGATTTCAAGCGCCCTCCCCAGTGTAAGGCGTGAGGCAATTCTTAGGAACACGCAGGCTTTTATAGGAAGGTTCATCATGGACTTCTCAAAGTGAATCTTTTTACAAGCTTCTTTGGAAAAAGATGCCAAATTCATTTAGGTGAAAGGCGCAAAGGAGCTTTGAGGAGCTCAAAACCTATTTAACCACTGCACCAATAGTGAGGGCCCCCAACTGGCAGTTACCTTTCGAGGTGATGTGCGATGCAAGCGATCTCGCCATTGGGGCAGTTCTCGGGCAAAGGGAAGGAGGAAAGCCCTATGTGGTCTACTGGAAGCAGACATTGGAACGAAGCCTGGAGAATTACACCGCCACGGGAAGGAAAGTTTGTTGGCATTGGTCTATGCCTTGGATAAGTTCTGAGCTTACTTGGTTGGGTTTGACATAATCATATTCACAGATCACTAAGCCTTGAAGTATTTGCTCACCAAACAGAATGCTAAGGCTAGGCTTATCAGATGGGTTCTCTTGCTGCAAGAGTTCTGTAACACCCCAAAATACACCCTAGTCATTTTCGACATGTTTAGGGTATTTTGTAAGCCTAATTTGACTGTTTCATGAGTCAAATGCAAAGCAGAAACGAGAGACCAGAAGTTCTCAGCTTTCAAAGATGATTTTGTAATGGGTCCCGAAGGGGCTTAAAGTCCTAATGTGAAAGATTTGAGGCCAAAAGAATAAACAATAGGAGAATGGTTTTATAATTCCTAGAGATGAGAGGCAAATACAATAAAAGAATTGAAATACAGTATTAATAGTTGGGGGAGACCAAATGCAATTACAGTGAACCCAAAATGGGTTTTTGATGGCAAACAAAGGCCGTAACAAATGGATTTAAAAGACCAGAGTGGTCTCATTTGGGGAGAGGAACAAAATGTGAAGGGGGAAGAAGAAGAGAAGAAGAAGAAGAAGAAGAAGAGGAGAGGGGATCAAGCCAAAAGGTATGGAAACTCATGATTATGAATTTTATGTAGATTATGTATGAATTTCCATGCTTGGTTGGTTAGTAGTTGTCCTGAGCAGCAGGGTTTTTCTAGGGTTTCATCTTAACCCAAAAATGTATTCAGCAAGTAAGGTGGGTAAGACCCCCATATGGCACAAAGAAGCTCATGAAATCCTCTCTTTGAGGATGAATCCATAGTTAATGGAGTAATTGAGTTAGGGTTTAGAATGACTTCTATTCAATCTCTCTTTATTAGTGTATGGGTTATAACCCCATATTAGAAGGGTTTCGAAGAAATCCATGATGGATTTTTGAAGAAATATATGAAATTGAAGAGGAATTGAGTAGAAAGAGATTCCAAGAGTGAATTTTGATTGTTTTGATGTGTGTTTAGTACAGAAGTGATTGGGGATCATAAGTATGGTGGAAAAGTGTGAGGAAAACACACATTTTGGAAAAATTCAGTGAGTATGCCATTGTTGAGCTTTGTACCCAGGTACAGCTCAGATTCTAGTCAATTTTCAGCCAACTTGTCTGCGAACAAGTTAGACTTGTCTCAGTACAACTTCAGTGCAGTTTTCTGTTTTGACCAGTTTTCGTAAATTAATATAACAACCATTTCTTATCCGAATTTAGTGATTAAAGTGGCTACGTAAAATAGACTTCAAGGAGAACCAAACTTATTTTATAGGTATCTACAAATTCTGACTCTAGATAGCTCAAAAATTCACTCCAAAGTGGTATGTGGCCATTTCCTGCATCGATTGATCATAGTATAGTCGAGTTGTTTCGGACGTAACTGGTTCGATTACTCGAATGAGGTGATTCCAGTTGGAATAGAACCCTTAACACCTTAAATTTAAAAGTAGTACAAAGATCCAGTGCCAAATGTCAGACAAGGCACTGGGAGAGTAAATATTGCAATCTGTACCTCAACATTAGTAGCAGGCTATTTGGCATGAAAATGCCATAACTTTAATTTGGATGATCGAATGAATTGATTCATTCTAAGTGAAATAAGATTCCATAGAAGAATAGAATCCATTAATAAAGTGTGATTACATACGCATCATACCTTACCGATAAATGAGCGATCATCATGAACACCTAAGAAATTTAAAATGCCTATTCTATTCTCATGCCAAGTTGTAAACCACTAAGACCGAGTTGGTAAATGACGCCTTTCTTGTCTGAATAGTAACGGTGCTCTAGTTAGTGCTCCGGCACTCTGATTAATGCCAGTGCTCTTGATTACAACCTCGTTAAATCTCCGGTACTCTGATTAGTGCTCAGGCACTCCTGATTGAGCTCTTGGTACTCTGTTGATACTACGACACTCTGTTACGATTAGTGCCTACGGCCTCATTACGACTAGTGCTGCGGCACTTCGTCTTTGTATAGTATCTTGGTACTTATTGTCTTTGTGTCTACTCATTAGTATTGCTGAAGTGCAGGAAGTGAGCAATTATATGATAAGACTGCGATCTGAGAATAAGAGTAAAAGATCGAATGTACCTACGTATACGTGCATGGTACCTACGGGTACTCACGTCTACGAATAAGATCTGTAGTACCCTCACGGGTACTCACGTCTACGATTAAGCTCACGTAGTACCTACGGGCCTCCTGTATACGAAAATGTTACGTAGTACCTATAAGGTACTCTGTATCTGTATAAAGTCTGTAGTACCTACGGGTACTCACATTATCACGATAAGTTACGTCTCTTGTATAAGTCTGTAGTACCTACGGGTACTCCACGTATCTGATAAGTCCAGTATGCGAGACCGAGTTGTATCTTGTATGCGATGCGTTACGTAGTACTGCGGTACTCGACATTTGATTAAGTTACGTTACGTATGCGATGCGTTCTTGTAGTACCTCTGGTCCTCGACATTTGATTAAGTTACGTCATCTGATACGTTTCTATAGTACCTCTGGTGCTCCAACATTTGATTAAGTTACGTTGTATCGATCACGTGCAGCGAGTACCTACGGGTACTCGGCATTTGATTAAGTTACGTCTGTGTCGATGCATTACGTAGTACCTCACGGGTACTCCGGCGTGATTAAGTTACGTCGTGTCACGATACGTTGCGGCGTAGTACCTCACGGGTCTCTGTATCGGCGATCGATGTCTGAATAAGTCTGTGGTACCTACGGTGGTACTCCTGCGTCTGAATAAGTGCAGTAGTACTGCGGAGTACTCCTGGCATCCCGAATAAGTTCTGTAGTACCTACGGGTACTCCTGTATCCGATAAGTCCTGTATCTGTATAAACTCATTAGTACCTATGGGTACTCCCGTATTGATAGACTAAGTATAAGTCCAGTAGTACCTACGGGTACTCTTGTATCTTATGAAACCTACGAGTACTCACGATATCAGTAAGATAAGCATAAGTCTGGAGTACTACGGTACCTGCGTATAAGGAATACGTCTGTAGTACCCTCTGGTACTTGTACCCGACAAAATGTTCTATAGTACCTACGGGTATACGTATCCAATGCGAGAATAGCTCCGTATAAGATCCCGGAAATCTGAGGATATGTTCAGTAGAATAAGTATAAAGTTCTGCAACTCCTACGAGTCTACGAATAAACATAAGTCCGTACATAAGTATAAGTTACGTAACTCCCTACGGGATTCTGAATGCACATAAGTACATTATAAGGATATGTTACGCATAAGAATAAGATGCAGCTAACTCTACGGGAGATCGAATAAAGGCGTAAACTGTTATAAGAAGAAATTACTCGTATAAGTTCATAATATAAATGCCAAGTTTATATTATACATTATTGATATGCGTTAAATGTGTATATGCATAGAAATGTTGCTAAAGCGTAAAGCTTAGCACGGGTTTTAATCCGTGTAGGTACGAGAGAAGACATCGTGAGCATCCAGCATGCAATTTGAGCGACACACTTGTAAGGGTTCGCTACATGTGAGTTCAGGTGCTACGAATTAGCTAAATGTAAAGTAAAGTTTTGTATTTGTAAATGGGACTCGAGTTATGTATATAATATTTTTGAATTGTTATAAGATGGGGCCATACCCGCAGTACCAGTTAGTTTTAAAAAAAAAAAAAATCAGGTAAAGAGTCCCAGTATTTGGTTCGCGTCCAGAGAAAAAGCGAGGTGTGACAAGATTGACACAACGGATCAAGGACAAAAGAGAGATTGTGGAGAATGTTGTTGCGGATCTATTGAAGTTAACAATGGCACACAACACTCATGACCCTCAATCAATGGCCGAGTTCCACACAGAGTCCACACTCTTGGTTGAAAGCACACCTGGTATGCTAAAATTTGCCAATTATTTGACAGGGAGCTACCGATTGGGGCTTCGAGACAAGAAGTTCTTATTTACAAAAATCCACTCCTATTATTGGGAAGAACCCTTCCTATACAAATATTGTGCTGATGAATGGCCGAGTGTGTGCACGAAGCGAGCAATAAGGAATACTCGGCTATTTGCTGTAAGAATGCTTGGCAGGCCATTTTGCTTCAGCGCTAGGAAGGTGCTACAATCTAGATTCCATTGGCCCTCTCTTTTCAAGGATGCCCATACCATGTGCAGAGAATGTGACAAATGCCAAAGATTGGGGAAAATCTCTCATCGTCATATGATGCCCTTGAGCCCAATTTTGGTAGTTGACCTATTCGATGTTTGGGGCATCGATTTTATGGGACCATTCCTTCCTCCTTTGGATACAACTATACATTTTAGTGGGGAGTTGACTAAGTGTCAAATGGGTTGAAGGCTGTGCCTTGCGAGCAATGGAACCACGAGTGGTAGTAAATTCCTAAGGAGAACATCTTCTCGGTTGGGGTCCCCCGAATCCATAGTGAAATGATGGAGGTTCACATTTCTGCAACAAACCTTTTGAGAGCCTCCTAGCTAAATATGGTGTAAAGCATGAAGTGGCCACCCCATACCATCCTCAGACCAGTGGTCAAGTTGAGCTAGCCAATAGGGAAATCAAGACGATACTGATGAAAGTGGTGAACTCTAATCGAAAGTTGGTGCCAGCTCTTTGGAATCTTTGTGGGCATCTGGAAACTGACCTACAAAACCATCCTTGGCATGTCCCCCTATTGACTAGTTTATGGCAAGGCATGTCACCTACCTATGGAAATTGGTACTAGAGGCATGGTGATGAAGCGAACACGGATAATAATGCGAGAGGCATTTGGCTTCAAAGGCTCCTGGATATCAGCGAGTTGGAAGAATTGATGAATGATGCCTACTTCAACTCGAAAATTGCGAAAGATAAGTTAAAGAAGTGGCATGATCAACTAATAGCTTGTAAGAATTTCAAACAAGGAGACCGAGTGTTGCTTTACGACTCAAAGCTCCACCTCTTTCCAGGCCGGCTGAAGTTGAGATGGACTGGGCCATTCACCGTCAGGAGAATACATCGATGGATCAGTGGACCTGCTCAACTTCAAAGACAATAGGGTGTTCAAGGTCAATGGGCAAAGACTGAAACCCTATGCAGCAAAACACTCAACAGACAAGGAGAAGATTCCCCTCCTTGACCCCCCTTGAATTCAAAAGACTACCTGAGTGGGAGTGGCTTTTGCAGTATCTCAGAAGTCACTAAAATTTTTGTTAGAATTTTGTGTGTTTTATTTTAAGTTTTAGTTGTGATTTTCTTAATTTCTCTATCTTTAGTTTTGTTTTCCTTTGCAATTTTCCTCATTTACGAGTTGTGCTTTCTCATAATTTTGGTTCTCTATTTTACGGGTGTTGCGGTTCGTGGAAGTTTTGAGCGGTGTGAAATTTCAGGTTTTGCGAATTTCCTTGAGATTCGCGAAATTCACTTTGCTGCATATATTCATCTTCTTCTTCCTGCCATTTCACTTTCCTGCAACCTTTCGTTTCTTGAACTCCATTAATTATTCTAGATTTTTTGAGCTACAACCACTAACCACCTTTATTTATGGGTATTAATTGTGGTTAACTCTTCAGATGCCCAAACCTATCTTTTTAAACCTTTTTTTTTTCTCCTTTTCATTCCAATTCATTTCGGAAACCTTTCCTTCTCTCCTTCTCCAACCCAGCTAGGGTGAAGACGCACGGAGGACACAGCTTCAGGCCTAGGGTGAGGCAGTCTTCTCCTTCCCTTGGCGGCTCAGCCTTAGCCATCCCCTGCCGCGGCGCACGCTCCATCAGCCACTTCTGTCCCTGCCGTCCTGCGCTCCCACTGCCGCCTCCTGCTTAGTGCCTTTGGCAGTGAGTCTTAGGCCTCTGCCACCACCCGGCCCCCGCCTGCGTTGAGTCCTATCATGGGTTACGCCTGCTTCTTCTTGCCTATACAGTACCATACGGGTTGGCCTATTCCCCCACATCTTGGCGTATAGGCCGTCGGAGATCCGGCGTCGAGGCGGACATCCGGCGGGAGGAGTCCTCAATTCTAAAGCCCCCGAGGCCCCGGTCACCCACCTGCCGAGTCGGATATGTCCCTGCATTGATCATTAGCGACCTTACGCACACTTTGCGAGGCCCCATTCCCGGGGAATACTAATTTCGGTGAGAGGGATGTGCCTTGAGATTTATTATGATCTCAGGCCTTGGCGAAGATCCGAGCTGGAGATGCGATGCTCCTAGTGCGAAGGTCTCCTGTCACACCAGATTCTTGATCCGGCCAGATTGGCGGATCGAGCCCAGGGTGCAGGGTAGCGAGACCCATATCTTGGGACTCTTTACGTTTTTTCTTTTCGGACATTGGTGGGCCCCGAGTCTTATAACGGGAATCAAAAGATCGCCACATATACAGAACTACCACCGGAGTGGTGTCCATCAAAATCTATACACATATGCGAGTCCCATTTACATATACAAGCGTACCTTTACATTCTGAATCGGGCGCGGAGACGTACATGCTAGTGAACCCCTACTAGTGTCTTTGGCCCGGCGGTATGAAGTTTCGGACGTCTTCCCTCCTGTACCTACCACGGATTAAAACCCCGTGTGCTAAGCTTTGCGCTTAGTGGGAAACATATCTTATAAGCGTGCACATGCATTTATCTTGAATCTTGATAAACATATAGCAACGGATATCAAATCTTCGCGAATTCATATAACACACTTACATACATAATTATCCTTATAGACTTATGCTTGTTAGGATCTCTGGAATCTGATGCGAACGCATGCCGACAACTTATGCCTGGATCTTACACTTATAGCGGACTTATTCTTATTTCGATCTCCCGTAGGTCAAATACTTATACTTATCTCCCGTAGGACACATACTTATACTTATCTCCTGTAGGACACATACTTATACTTATCTCCTGTAGGACACATACTTATTCAGATTCCCTCGTATCCGATACTGAGCTTATACATATACTTATACGGAGGTACTCATCACGTACTCATACTTCTATCTATCATATACTGGTTCAGATCTCCCATAGGAGTTACAGAGCTTATGCTTATACAGAGATACTTATACACGTACTGGTACTTATATCTATCTTAGATCTCCCGTAGGAGTTGATAGAACTTATGCTTATACAGAGGTGCTTATACACGTACTGGTACTTATATCTATCTCAAATCTCCCGTAGGAGTTGATAGAACTTATGCTTATACAGAGGTACTTATACACATACTGGTACTTATATCTATCTCAGATCTCTCGTAGGAGTTGTGAGTATCTTATACGAAGGTACCCTTAGGTACTCACGAAACCTTATACCATAGGGCTTATACTTATACTACGGAGATTACACTTGTTTGGAGGTACCGTAGGTACTACAGAGATATTACGGAACATATCCTGGTATTCTTGAGAACTTATTATCTGGAAGTACTCGTAATTACTACTTGTTCGAGATGTCCTAAAGACACATACTTGTATATATCAAACTTATATTTGATTAAAAGTACTAGTAGGTACTACTAACTTATACTTAAGGTACCATGGGGTACTATAGTACTAATACTTATTCTGTGCGGATCTTATTTTCGCATCACCCAGACATATACTTGTCTTACGGATCTTATACTTGTATTACGGAGCTTATTCTTGTATTTCAGATCTTATACGGAGCTTATTCTTGTACAAAAGTATCCGTAGTTACTACACAGATTCATTATACGGAGGTACCCGTAGGTACTACTAGACTTATACTTATTTTACAGAACTTATACTTACTTTACCGATACGGAAGTACCCGTAGGTACTACAGAGATTTTACTTGTACAAAAATACCCGTAGGTACTACAGAACATATACTTATACAGAGGTAGCTGTAGGTACTACATAAATTTATTAGATACGGTAGTGGGTACTAAAGCTTATGCTTATCACGGAGGTGCCATTAGGTCTTGCATAAATTTATGAGATGCGAGTGCACAGCCCAGGTACTCTGAACATACTTATACGAGAGGTGCGTAGGTACATTACGATCAAAGCGATGTACATTTCTTTATTCTTATTCTTATTAGGTCCCTTATCATATAGCTGTTTGATTGCCTAGACCCGATGTCTGGGATAAGTATGACGCCTTGCAAATAAGTACGAAGGTCTGATATAAATGCGAGGTGCCGTAGCGCACAAGCGGGAGTCTTAAACAACGTGAAAGTGCAGTCAGCACTAATAAAGTAGCAGTACTAATCGAAGTCTGAAATTGCAATCGAGAGTACCGAAGTACTAATGTGCGAAGCACGGTTAGAGTCTTGTCGCACTAATCGAGAAATATCAATCTTATCGTCTTGAAGTACTAATGTGCCGAAGCACGGTCAGAGAGTGCCGTCGCACTAATCAAAGTGTACCGAAGTACTATACGTGCCTGCCCACGTATCATAGGTGCCGTGTCATTCCATATCTGGTCTTGGGCAGTTCTACAATTATATATGATAATAATCATATATAATCTATTTTATTAAATGCGAATAATTAGGGCATTCTTAGCCACGTTATGTGTTCATGACATATTGCCTTTCATGTTCATGTTCATGTTTCAGTTCGTTTTCATGTTTCATATCATATTCATGTTTCATGAACACATCTTACATATTTCATTTCCTATACTTTTCTTGTTTCATGCCTATTACATATGGAATTTCATATACTTGTATAGTATGATGTCTATGTATTCACACATCATTCATGTATTCTTGTCCCTCTATGAATCCATTTTACTTAGAAATTGGAATCATTCCAATTGGATCATCCAAACTAAAGTTATGGCATTTTCATGCCAAACTAGTCAATTTACCGATTTTACACTCGGGACAGCTTGAAATACCCATTTTCCAGTGTCTTGACTCCATATTTAACACTAGTTCTTTATACTCCTTTAAAGCTAAGGTGCTAAGGGTTCTCCTCCAACTGGAATAACCCAAATCGGAGTACCGATACTCAAGTTATGTCCTAAACAACCCGGACTACTCTATGTTCAAAAATGTAACTTAAATTGGCTTAACATACTCTACTGAGGAATTTTTAGGCCATATAGAGTCAAAAATTTAAGGTGCCTATTTCATTATGTTTGGTTCTCCTTGAAATCTAGTTTAACTAGCAACTTGAATCACTCCAATCGGATCAGAAATGACCAAGTTATGGCCAAAATACGAACACTGGTCAAAATAGAAAAACAGAGCACTTATGGTACCGGTACCGCTCTGTTCGGTACCAGTACCGCCCCTCGAAATTTGCTCAGAATGTGTGTTTTTCTTCCCTTTTTCCATATAGTTCCACCCAAACCAACCCAATAATCAATATACACATTAAAACCATTCCATATTCATCTTGTAATGGTGATTTAGAACTTCACATACCCAAACCCTAGGTAAAAGTCCAAGAACCCATACCAAAGTCCACCATCTTTATACAAAACATAGAATTAAATGGGATTCAATGCTTATATTAACCAAGCTAGAGTTTTTCAACTCAATTGGCCCAAACTCTAAGGTTAGGATCAATTCCTAACTAAACCCTAGGTTTGGAACCCATAAAAATCCCTACCAAAGTCTAAATTACACATGATTCCATATTCAAAGTCGAAAATCATAGAAATCCTTACTTTCCATACAAAATTCATTCCAGGGTTAGGTTTCTTACAACCCACAACACACAAACATGTATCTATACAAGAAATCCAAGTGATCCATACCAAAAATCATAGAAATCCATAATAGAATCCATACCTTTTTGCTCTTCCCTTCCTCTTCTCTTCTCTTCTTCTTCTCTTCCTCTTCCTCTTCTTCTTCTTCTCCCCTTCTCTTTTCTCTCTACTTCGCTTTTTTGCTACTCCAAAATGAGACCAAATTTAGTCTTAAATCCACTTGTTAAGGCCATGTTTACAAGTCAAATAAAACCCATTTTGGTTTTAAGTTCTAATTGCCTTTAGTCCTCCCTCATTCTATTAATCGTGACTATACTTATATTATTTCCACTTCGCCTCTCTCATCTTATCAACTTATGACTTTAGGCCCCTTTACAAATTACAATTTTGTCCTGGGCATTGTACACTTCTGTGTTTCACCTATGTTTCCGGGGAAGATTTAAATCACGAAACATTCAAATTATGCTTACAAAATAACCTAAACATGTCGAAAACGACTAGGGTATATTTCGGGGTGTTACACTCCCTAGAGCCATTCATGACCCTGCATCGGTTTTACTACCCTCAAGTAGTCATCGAGTTTTATCACACAATGACCTCCAGGCAAGAGCCCAATCCGACAGCCATTCATTTCTCCATAGATGGCTGGCCAGGGATACTTCGGGCTTCGGATATAGCAACTGCTTTCCATCTGTCGGTGGTCCTTGCCAACTCCATTGATTATAGCAAGGCCCATCCTCGACTGGGAGATGGTTGGTCTCGTTAGCCCGACACACAGCCGGACCATCTTTTTAGGCAAATCACGTGTATGCTCCTGATAGACCACATATTGCGGTCTAATCTTTTTCCCCTCCAGCACATAGTCCATAGAAGAGAGGAGCCATTCTGGAGGCTCTATACCGCATCTCAGAGGGTTACTGGTTCAGCCCGATCGAGCTTATCATGACATCCTTGTTCCACTTTGAGGACAAGGTTCATCGCAGGAACCTGACCAGAGCTGAGTCCACACCCCTCCTGTTCCCGAGACTCCTATGCCAGGTGTTAGAGCACATCGGCTTCCTTGCTGAGCCTAGGCTAGAGCGCCGTCATGACCGCGAGGCCATCCTCTTGGTTGACCAATGGTAGATTATGCCCCGTTCCTATCACCTTCTGCCTCCGGATCTAAATGAGACACTTCTAAGACCGACCTTCCCGCGGAGGAGCGGCCACCTTAGTGCATACCGAGAGGAGCATCAGTTCCTACATCCCGCCTTACTCCATTACCCACCGTCGTATCTTCTACACCTCCAGAGCCCTCGCCCCTGGGTGATCACAACTCCTCGTAGATATCACGGCCCCGAAAGCACTTCTCAGCGCACTCCACCTCCGGCAAAGATCACGATATCTACTAGGGACTTCTTATCCATCATGGATGTAGTCCGCGCCTTCTCTGTCACTTTGACATCATTTGCGACTTCCCATGCTGCTCTAGCTGAGAGGATGACTCACATTGAGGCTGCCATGGCTCAGAATCAGGCCATCCTCATGCAGATTCAGAGTCATCTGGTCCTGCCTCCGATTTACAAGGCTCGCTCTGTGCCTCTTCAATTCCCTCCAACAGCAAGCAGCCTACAACAAGTAGCCCCTCTTGACTTGCTAGCAGCGCTAGTTAGCCGCAGCCCCACTGGCCAATAGCACCCTCATCCTCGTCCAGGCGAGGATCGATCACTCTCCACGGCCAATAATCGAGGAGGTAGCATTTCCCATAACTTCAACTGACCCCACAAGGGACAATGTCACATTTGGTCAGGGGAGAGTTAGCTGGGCTGAAGTGACTTTTACACTTTTGATTTCACTACTCTTTTAAGCAAAGCCCATTTTGTATGTTTAGTGGCTTGCTGGTTGTTCATTTTGATTGAAGCTGTTTGTTTGTTTTTGTAAAAAATGAAAATATAGTGACATACATTCCTATACATACCATACAACTCATTTTCTCAATTCAAAGTGCATCCATTTTTTACCCCCATTGATTTATTTATTTATTTTTTATGTGTGTGGTTTTGCCTAACCTGCAGGTTGGAAAATTGAAACACTGCCCAATGCCATTGACGTTAGATCAGTTCCATGCATGATTAAGTAGATGATCAGTTGAAGTCTCATGGTGTTCAACCTTCTTCCACCTTTAGCTAACCACAAGGCACACTCGCTTTCTTCAAATAGGCTGAGAAACCGTATAGCTCCCTACTTTGCAAACCCACCCTAGTTTCGGCTGACCAATTGCATCAGTCGAGGACCCCAAGAAAAGAAGGCCAATGAAGTCTTCCATAAAGAAAAAGAAAAAGAAAAAGAAAAAGAAAAAGAAAAAGAAAAAGAAAAAGAAAAAGAAAAAGAAAAAAAGAATAGAAAAGCCGCATACTTCGCCTTGAAACCCGAGCACGGTCCGAGGGGTATATGGCGAAAGCCTTTAAATCTCGGTGCCCTAAACCAACCCGGTCGGGAGTCGCCGACTCTGCTCGCTACACGGGCGGATGGTGAGGCTGAACGAGTTGTAGGTGCTGGAATCTCAAATCATTCGTGAGTTTGGGGTAAACTGAAGAGTTAGTGGTCGAAAGATCCTCACTTGATGCCCTGCTTAGTCAATGAGTCACCTGGGATCCCCGCTACATGGACTTTGGTGAGGTCAATTCCTTAGCATTGCACCCTACAACACAAAAAGAAGTGTGGAATAAGAGCGGAGCCAGATTTATTTAGGTTGGTCATTGTTCTAGGCTTCACAAGAGTTTAGTTTTGGGAGTAGCCAGTAGAAGCATTATTAAAACGGACGCTTAAACACTTAGGATTTCGTGAAGCTCAGCTCATCCCTGGTCGATACTCTTCTAAAAACTTGATTCCGTATGGCTTTCATTATCCCAAGATGGGTATTGTAGTGTGAGATTGGTGATTCATATCGCGTTATAATACTCATTCACAACCTTAAATACCATTTGTCTTCAGAAACATAATTTTGATTGCTTGTTCTCTCTCTCTATTTCTTTTCATTGCTAAGGGACTAGAAATGAGGTCAGTGTGATAGTGCCCAAAAGTGCTATTTTGAGCCATGTTTATTGCAGGTCTTGAGCACTTTTTGTGTATTAATCAACGTAATTAACCCAATTGGCACATTAAGGTCCCGGCTATACTACTAATCGCATTTTGTGGCTGTTTTTGTAGTTTTTGCAACAATCAGGCCAAAAGTTATCGGTTTCAATCTAAGCACGAAGAATCCAAGCCGAACTTTGTAGCTCACTACGTAAGCTCCAAGGAAATCGAGCCACTAGTTGAAGAAAATTGGAATATCAGATAGTTTTGCACGACATGAATTTCAACCCTGCGATGCCTCTAGTTTGACCTGCAGTTGACCACTTTTTGTGACTTTTTCGTAAACTACCCCCTATGTATTGATGGTAGTTAAGAAATTTTTGTAATTTCCCTTGACTCTGAGTAGTATATAAGCCTCAATGAAGCTCTGTACAACATATCACTGGATGTAATAAAATTAGCGTGAAAGCTTTTAGTTTTCCCGCTTTTCTTCTTTTCTCTCATTTTCTCCCCCTTTCCTTCACTTTTCACTTGCCAAAAACAATTTTTGAGGATGACAACTCATGGATGCTTTGGCAAATCCTCATCTTTGAAGAGGAAGGGGCCACTGTGCCAAAGTTTTGAGGTAAACTGTGCCCTCTCGTTTTCAACGCGATGCGCTGGCACTATTTATGTTTCTGTATCTTGCCTCAGCCTTAAATCCTTCTAATGTACCCTGATTGGCCAGTACTTGGCAAGCTTTTAGGGCTTAGTGGATGCTTACCACTAGATCCACCGAGGATCGCTTAGTTGCCATTTATTTGCCTCTACAGGTTAGGTCAAAGGATCATTTTTACTGCTTTGAAACATAAATGACCAATAAATGCTCTCTCTCAAGAGAAAAACTTTTAGGGTTCAGTTTTTATGGCTAAATGAAGATCCGGTTCGGGAAATGACTATAGGTCATCCTCCCCAACGCGAGGAAAAGGGCCCGAGGACCCCTCAGTCACCCTAAAACCTCAAACCTAAAGCAACCAGACTTCATGAGTTCTTTTACATTCTATTTCATTTTGTTTGTAGTTTTCAAACCACCAATCACACTGTTTTTACAAAAACCCCAAATCCAAAGTGAAATCACCATTCTACATCAACTATGAATCATTTTACGTGAAGAAAACCCATCCCTGAGTTCGACTCTAAAACCACTATACTGCAGTAGCTTCGCTATGGTAGTAGGAATTTAGGTTACAAATATTGTTGATTCCGGGTACACCTACTATGGCACGAATCACCGAGTGATAGGTAGTGATTGAAAGCGGACCCAAGTTCGAGGAGCTCAGATTCATTAAGAAAGCTCACGGAGTATACTCTGTCACATACATCCTCACCATTTTTTATCATGACTTTCTTTTGTAAACAAAAGGAGTTCAACTCTGAAATTATTTTTATACCTATATCTGAATACGGTTTTGGATATTATGTTGTAAACGATATAAAATTCCATTTCTGGTTAATTGCATATTTTGTAAAGGAATTGCATTGAATTCCAGAAATGCTTATTGCCATTCTTAAATCAAATCGCTCGCAAAGATTTGAGAATGAAAATGATTATATTAATGAAATGTATTTGATAAATGGATTTGATTAATGGCTTTAGTCGGGCGTCCCTGCTTCGCTGTTAGATCCAACCTGGTCAGATCCTCGCTCCTAGGGTCGCTGCACTTATGGTATCAGAAAGATCCCGGATCCGGTTCCTGACCACTAACCGGTCGGACCGAAAAAGGGGTGCTACACTTCTTTTATATATATATATATCTCTCATTTCTTGCCAAATCACTTGTTTTTCATCAAAAATTCTACAAAACCAAGTTTAGAGGAAATGTTATGAGTTTTACATGAATATGGATATAAAATGCTCAAAATAGCCCGTGAAATGAACTCAAAACATAGATGAGTTTTATACTCATCACCTCCCTCTTGAGCTTGAGCACCATGCATTTTGGGCTATAAAGAAGATCAATTTTGACTATCAAGCAATTGGATAGAAGAGAATGCTAGACCTTAATGAATTGGAAGAGTTGAGAAATGATGCGTATGTGAACAATCGGATCTACAAGGATCAAATCAAGACAAAGAATCTTTTGAGGAAAGAGTTCAAGATTGGGGATAAAGTGCTACTCTAAAACACTAAATTAAAGCTCTTTCTAGGAAAGTTGAAATCAAGATGGACTAGCCCATATACAGTGACAACCACTACACCTTATGGAGCTATTGGAGTAAAACCCAATTCTGGTCTGGAATTCAAGGTGACAAATGCTCAATTATTTTGTGGAAAAGCATACGGAAATAGTTGAGTCAATTTTTTTACAAGAGTGATATTTCAGTTTTCATTGTATGAAGCCATTGAGATGCAGCTTGGTCAAGCTAGCGACATTAAACATAGCGCTTCTTGAGAGTCAACCCAAGCTTTGTGAGGTTCCCTTTTTCCCTTTCTTTTGTTATTTTCCTTTGATTACCTTGTTTATGGTTCAATTTTTTTTTAAGCTTTGGGATCTTAGGTGTGTTTGACATGTTTGTTTGAGTGTATTTGAATTTTAGGTTTCAAAAGAGATACAAAAGCTTACATCCTCCACACTTTTTTCAATCACCTTCCTTACATCCTCCACTACCTTCCATCACCATATCAATACCAAACCTTAGCCTCCTCTTTCACAAAGAGGTTGAAGATTTAGGCCGGTTGTTCAATTGTTTGGTTGCTTGTTGTTGGTTTGTTGAGTTCTTTCTTTGTATTGAGGATTGTTCTAGAGGATTAAAATCATAATTTGAAGTTGAAAAAATTGGGTGCCCACTAAGTGTTCGATAAAATTCTTGAAAGAGCAAATATGGCCCCTAAAAAGAGAAAGACCTCCTCAAGCCGACCATCACCTCCCCCAGGACTTGAGGACCTTGAGAAGTTCCTCATGCTTCAAGCAGAGATGAGATACCATGAATCATTGCACATCCGTTCCTTTGTACCCGAGCGAGGTTTTGAGTGCCCTAATGCCTATTTTACCTATATCATCTAGAAGAGGAAGTGGATGAAGATTTGTGAGCACCCACCTCAAGGTATAGCACCCATCATTAGAGAGTTTCATGCCAACCTTCCTCACCAAGATGGCATGAAAGTGTTTGTGAGATGAGAATGGGTGTTTGATTGTGAAACAATCAATAAGCTTTTGAGCTCAAGGATGGGGGCAACAAGGAATATTAGAAGCTATTTCAATACCCTAATTATGATTACATCTTGAAGACTCTCACAAACAACCGAGTGTCAAAGAATAACTCTTCTAATGAGGTGCTTTTAGTTTTGAGGACTAGCCTCACTCAGTCTGCAAGGGTATGGCACTACTTTGTCTCATACAAGTTGAGGCCGACGAGGCATGTATCCCTAATGAGTTGGGATAAGGCTATTCTGAACTATGCCACAGCCAATGGCTTCACATTTAATGTAGGAGCCATTTTTGAGAGTTTAATATTAGAGGCAACTAATGTGAAGGAGACATGAGCATTGATTCACCCCTCCCTCAATACTAGACTTCGTAAAATGGCAAGGGTGAAGATGTTAGAGTCTGAGGAAAAGTGTACTCCCATAGCCTAAGTCCAAGAAGACTCCTCGTACTTCTCAGCACATGCATGATAGTGGAAATGAAGACAGTGAGAAAGAAGGTGAACTAGCAATAGAAGAGTCAGAGACAAAGGAGGAGGGTGAGCAGTAGCAATATCAGATAGACCTGAGGGTGGTAGAGCTGTTGGACACTGTTGTCCAAGAGACCCATAATGGGTTTCTTTAGCACAGAGCCACTTTGGAGCTTATATATCAACATCAGAGGCTCATGATGGAGAGGCAAGAGCTTTATATGTAGTATATGACTCAGTTGATCCTACATCAGTAGCAACCCGGGTCCTCTACAACTCCTCTCATGCCACCACTACCTTTAGTCTTTACACCATGGCCACTAGCACTAGAGCCATCATCTCTAGCACCAAAGGATGATCAACCTGATGACTAGAGAGGGGAGTTTACTGTTCCCCTAGTTCCTCTTACTTACACTAAGGACAATGTTCACTTTAAGTTTGGGGATTGTTTTGCATTTTGCACATTTTGGATTGTCTCTTTCTCTATCTTTTGGAAATATTGAACTTGCATTTTTAGTTTTTAGTGTGTTTTGGTTTGCTTTGATACATTGTAGTTTGTTTTACATTATGAAATGCAGCTTGGATTGGTTTTGATATACTTATGGTTAACTATACTTTGTTTATGAATGAATTACTTGAGCCTTCATGTCTATCATTTATTAAGCTTGAATGTTTGGGGAGTGTTTAGGTACCATATATATATATATATATATATATATATATATATATATATATATATATATAACTCATATATATATACTCTATATCCCTTATATCATTTAATGAAACTTCAGATTGGTTTTGATATACGTATAATTAGCTATACTTTGTTCATTGTTGATCTTTGGTGCATGTTTAAAAAATCCATAAAATTTGAAAACTTATGAAAAATAAAAAAAATAGTTGTAAATAGTTAAAGCGATTTTGTTTTTGTTGTTAGTTGAGCTTGTTTTGGGACAATAGTGATGCCTATGATGAATGATGATTGAATCCTTTTACCACATGAAGAACATGAGAGATATTTGGACTTAAAGCATAATGGTTTGACCTTATAGTTGACTACTTAACCAAAAGTTCTTATCACTTTGAGCACAAGTCATTATGTACCCTTAATAGTGAATATTGCTTGGGTTAGAGAAGAATTGGGTGAACACCATCTATTTCGATCTCTTAAGAGTTTATAACTTTTTCAATTATCATCTGAGGCGAAATCTTTGGCAACACAACAATTAGGAAATGATATAGGTCATTCTTGGATTGGTTGAGCCTTTCTAGCTAACCTTTATGTGCATTGATCCATAGTTACCTAAATTGAACCTTATTAACCATTTTCTTTCTTGAAAACAAAGAATGAACACCTTAACCCCTTTTTATTATATCCCCTTTAGTAAAAGAACCCTGATTTACCATTAACATGTTGTGTTTGATGTAATATCATTTGTGAACATGTGGTATGAATTGGGAGTTTGGTTGAGAAGGTTGTGCAAGTAATGTGAATCAAAAGAGGCTTGGTGTATAAAAATAAAGAAAAGAAGCAAAAAGAATAGAATAAATCGAGGAGGAAGTTTGGCTTCGTAGCCTTCCTACCTTGAGTGATTAAGTCCGGGTGTCTCAACACCTAGTACCATAAGAATAATTGGTTTGGGAGTTGTTGGTTAGGTAGAAAGCTTAAACGCGTTAAACATTGCAATACTCCGTACCTTTTGGTTCAAAATGAAAGAATAAAGCTTCTTGGTGGTCTTGTAAAGATGGGGAAAATGAAACAAGTTTGGGGGAGCTATGTGATGTAGGAGATGCAATGAGTCAAGTTTGGGGAAAGTTAGGAGAGATTCAATTGTGTAAAAACTCAGTATCCTTATGGATGGAGAGAAAATCAAAGAGAAAATATATCTGTATGTTTTGGGTAAACATAAACCTAAAATGATCTACTTAACTACCCTTTACCTAAGCCATACATTACAAGATATTGAAGACCTATTTGATTCTAAGAGTTGTGAATTGCCTACATTAGTGGAGAATGATATGACTAACAAGCCAATGGAGTCTTATACACTCAAAAGTCATGGGATCACCATGAGAGTAAGAGATCTCCATTCACTTTAGTTCGTCTAATTTTATCTAAATTGTAGTTGGCTAAATGGGAAAGAATTCACACACACACTCAAGAACTTTGGTTCAGGTATGCTTAACTTATGATCATCCTATTATATTGAAAGATCCTATCTCAAAGTCTTCTTCATGTTGTATGAATGTGATATCCCTAAGGCAAATATCATAAAATTTTCTCCTCTTCAAGTTCAGTCGTTTTGTTTTGGTAATAAAAATTGGGAAATGATTTTGTTTCTTTGCTTGAGGATAAGAAAAATGTTAAGTTTGGGGGTATTTGTTAGATGTGAATCTCTTTGGCATTTAAGCATGTTTTTCATGATTATTATGGGCTTTTGATGCTATATTCACACATAGATCATGCAAGTTTATGCTAGATTCCCTCTGAACTCATTTTGTAGGAATCATAATGAAAAATAATGCAAATTGTAACACCCAAAAATATACCATAACAGTTTTATAACATGTTTAGGATATAAAATAAGTTAAAATTGTATTCGTTCGAAAAAAATGACATTTTTATGAAAAAGGGCAAAACGGTAATTTTATCGCTTTGGAAAATTCTGGAAAAATTTCTAGATCTCGGATGATGAAACGGACATCACCGTTGGAATCGTCTCGCGAAATCTAGCTACCCTGTTGAATTTTGTCAGATTTCGAGATAGTCAGAATTTTCACGAATTTCGAGGCAACGGGGGTCGGTGAACCCCAAAAACGGGATTTTGAGAAAAATCTCAAAAATTGACAATAGTTAAAGAATGTCCATCTAAGATTATTGAAACTTGAACCGAGGCGAAATCAATTGTTTCGGGGCTGAAACGGGGCAGCCGAGAGAGAGAGACTGAGCGTGAAAGATAAAATGTTATTTTATCTTTATTTTCTTCGCTTATCTCTTCGATATATGGAGTTTCGACCGTCGGACTTTGTTGGGCCAAGAATGAAAGTTCATCTACTCGACGAGGGCTATGCGTGAGTACAAAAACATGGGATTTCGCCGAGAATTCAAGTAAGAAGTTTGGAAAATCCTAAGTTTCGGTACTTTATCAGATTTACAACGTTCTGACGGTCAAAATTAGTTGGACCAAGATACAAAGTTGATCCAAGCATCATGAGCTACGCGTGGGTACCAAAATCTTGGAGTTTTGTTAAACTCCACGAGGTAAGGAATTTTCCCTACTTGGAATAAAAAGCCATGTAATGGCATAGGTTGTTTTCGGAGTAAGAATAGGCCGTGTGATTTAGTCAAGATTTTTGGGAGGCCCGAATATTGAAATTTCTAGAATTTAGATTCGAGATGGAATCAATTGTATTGATAAGAAAGATATAAATTAGATAAAGAATAAGAATATATATGACTATATGAAATGATATGAATAGATGAATAATATGAATATAGGAATATATGAAATGAATATATGATATAAATACATGAGATTAGGAAGTATACGATTAGACAACACATGCTAGAAATGAATAAATGATAGGAAAATAGTTACATGTATGGAAAGTATGGAATTAGTATGGTTTTGGGTATGTAAACTAAGATTTTAGTATGGAAGTATGGGTTTTTATGGATTGATTGTAGGATGGTTTTATGCCGTGTTTTTGGCATGTTTGTGGCCTCAATTGGGAGGATATTGTGGCCGGTGGATAAAACTATTAAGGACGGTTTGGGTCAAAGTGCGGCGTGTCTGGGCCCATGAGCTCTACGGCCTGGCCGGTGCGTGGAAGCCACGCTATTGCGTGGTAGGTGCACATCCTGATGCCCAGCTATTGCGTGGGTTTTCCAACGCAGTGCATGCTCCTGCTGCATGATGTCGAAAACTCCGGCGGACGGTAGTAATTTGCCGTCAGAACTCCGTTTTGGGTGTTCTTAGACTCTATGGAAATCCCTTTGAGTCTAGAATCCATCCATATATAGCTTGATACAATCTTGTGCTTATAATAAGTTTGAAAATGACAAAACCCAGTGATTCTTTACTCTTTGTTGTAAATCTTTTAATTCTTTGATATTCTTATAGTATACGAAAATGACAAAAAGGCAGTGGGTACAACTGCTTCTTCTTCTTCTTGAGTCTTTCAAGTTAGTGATTTTCTTCACGGCTTGCAACTTGCATAACTCCTTCGTTAGGACTCCGTTATGGGTATTCTTGGACTCTATGGAAAGCCCTTTGAGTCTAAAATCTATCCATATATAGATTGATATAATATTGAGCTTATAGTACACCCGAAAGTGACAAAAATACATTAGGCTAGCTGTAGCTGCTTCATAAGTCTTTACCAAGTTGCTGATTTTCTTCACAGCTTGCAACTTGCATAACTCCTTCGTTAGGACTCCGTTATGGGTATTCTTGGACTCTATGGAAAGATCATTGAGTCTAGAATCTAACCATATGCTATTTAATGGCATTTGGTGCCCAGCTCTTATCTGAAAATTGGTGTTATACCAAGTGTACTAATCGCTTGGGTTAAAGTCAGTGGAATACATGATAAGAAAAGAGATAAATATGAACAAGAAATAGCAACATACGTAGATTTGATATGTAGAAGAGTATAGAAGAAAAGAATAAAATGATAAGCTCAGAGAACACGTATAATTTTATGACTGCCTAAGATCGGATATTGAATGACAAGACATATATGATCAGTGCTTTGGCACTCTTGCTAGTGCTACGGCGCTTCTATTACGTGGGCAGGCACGTATACATGACCAGTGCTTCGGTACTCTTGCTAGTGTTTTGACACTTCTATTACGTGGGCAGGCACGTCTCGTTAAACCGTACTATACCTTGGTTATATATTGTGCAGGAGTCTCAGCCACATTCTTTATCTCTAGGTGCAAGCAAGCGAATGTTTATATGTGTGTATATGAAAAGAAAGATAAAGGTAAATAGTTTTTGGACATGAAGGGGGTACCTAAGGGTATCAAAAGAGAAGAAGTCTACGATGCATTGTACTCCTACGGGAGATAGGACATCGATAAGAATAAGAAAAGCGTCTGAAATATAGGCATGTATAGGTATAGGTCATAAGATATGATAGTCTGATAAAGTACATGAAGATATAAGTTAACAAGGTATAAGATGTTACAAGTAGATGACATGATATGAATATAAGAGTATATGATATGAATATAAGAGTATATGATATGAATATATAATTGTCATACATAAACGAATAGATGGAACATGATAGGAACACATAAATGAGTAAAAGCATACATGATAGAAATATAGAAAGTACATGAATAGCTAAATCCTTGATAGAAGCGCATAAAGGGTGTGATGCATAAATGATATAAAAGGGATATGAATAGATAAAGATATATATGAATATATGAATACAAAGAGTGCATAGATGCATTCATGATATATGATAGGATTACATATATGATACGAAGACAAAACTAAATGATAGAAAAAGATATGAATATACGTATTGTAAAGAAATATGAGAACAACAATACGAAGCTAAGAAATATGTGAAGGTATTACAGACGAAATAAATAATAGTGTATATCTCATTAGCATACATGATAACAATAGTTATTCATGTAGATGAGATATGTACAGAAAATGTAATAAAATACATATGGATTTATGCTTAGAGCACGAGGTAGAAGAGGATAGATGGGGCATGCCTATTGGAAAAACAAGTCACGCATATCTTGATCGAGTTGACCCGTTTGGGTCATTACGAGCGCCTTCGGGCCCTTATAGATGGTCATTGTCTACCGTACAATGATAACGAGCGCCCGGGGCCTTATAGACCCTTTATTTCGTGCACCGGTGAGTACCAGCGCCTTCAGCCCTTATAGCAGTTCCTTTATCCACTTCTAAGGTTTATGCGAGGCATGAAACATAAAACAAAATGATTGCATATGACATGTGAAAGATATGATATGATCTGAGAAGCATAGCACTGCTATGTGATGATAAGTTATGTAACATGAGATTATATGATCGACATGATATATAAAAATGTATAAGAATGTAAAATGATTTGAAAAGTTAATATGAATACAGTATATGGAAAGTACAAAGTACAGTACACGAAAAGTATATGAACAAGTACAGTACATGAAAGAGAAAGTAATATGAAAAGTATAACAGGAAAACAATATATGAAAATAGTACATGAATAGTACATGAAACAGTATATGATAGCAATTACATGAAAATAGAACATAACTTAGTTTGGTATAGTATATAACCATGAAAGTAATATATGTATCACGAGATATGACATACGAGGAATAGGATATATGTAATATGAACCATTAAAAAGAGAATAGATTAAATGATAAGTACTAGAATAAGAAATAAATGATATGAAAGGTTATATGTCAAGCGTCACATGATAAAGTGTGTACATTATATAAAAAATGATAAGATAATTATGTATTTGTTGAGACGATCATAGTTATTGGTTATCCCTGTATATGTTTCCCACTAAGTGTAAAACTTAGCACGGGTTTTAATCCGTGTAGAGTACGAAGCGAAGACAAGGATAGGAACGGGACATCCACATCAGCGAGCTGACCCGAACCCAGAGATAGGTGCTCCACTTACTTTATACGAAATCTCTGTATTTTGAATAGATATAAGCTTTGTATATTGAGAAATGCTTGGGATTTCAGTGTATAGAACATGAATACCACTATGGTGGTATGTATAATGTATATGTAAAAGAATTTTTTTTGTTATTATAGAAATTGTGCATATGAATGAGAAAGCAGTCTGATGTCGGCTACGAGAAAGAAAAGGTTGAAGAGTCCTAGTCCCGAAGTGTGACACCCTCGCTTGACACCCCATCGAGTGCCGGGTTGGGGCGTCACACAAATGGAACAAGAAAGAAAAAATTTGGAGCAAAGTTACTGATAATAGAAGTGGTTGTCATGACATATCATTGTATGTGCATTGACAACCCGTGGACGTGAAGGATCGATGCACATTATTCGTGATAACTAGTTTGTATGTTGTGACAACCAAAGAAGAAACTGAAGACGACCATTTTGGTATGTCGCGACAACCAAAAGCTATGTCATGACATATGATGAAAATTTTGGAGCATGCATACATGTATGTTGCGACAACCAACTCTTATGTCATGACTTACGTTGTCAAGCCTAAGCCTAACCTTTCTATTTTTGGTATGTTTTGAGGCTCATTTCCTAAGACACTATATAAATTCTTATTTTTACGTTGCTAGGGTTCAGATTTGGGAGGAAGAACACCTCATTAGGGTTTTTCCATCTAAATTTAGAATCATTTTAGGTTTTTGATCTTTGGCTTATTCTACCTCGAATTTGGTGACTTTCTTGATGATTTGACCTTCTATTGGACTTCATTCAACCTTGGTGCAGTTTTTGGAGACTTGTTCATCTTTCATTTGTTTTGTATCACTAACTCTTGCTTTGTTTCTATTTCTTTCAATCTTATGGCTGTAATAAACGTGATTTTGGGTTTGTAATGAAGAGTTAAACATCCTCTAGGATTGATTGTTGGATTTGATTTATAATATTTTCATAACAGTTTTGTGGACATATGTTGTCTTGATGTTGTTCGTGTAGATCTTGGATGATTATGATTTTTTTTTGATTAAATTCTATTGGGAAGCTTGTTGAAGACCTTGTTTCAAAAGGATTTATTTAGGATTTTTTGAGTGACAGTAGAAATAGAACCTGAGGCCTTGACGATTTCATGCTAGTATAATTTAATTATGGAATCTAATTAGCCTAATCAAAGAAAATAAGGAAATAAGAAATGTCTGGTACTAAATGGGTTTCATTAGGGAAATAGATCAATGAACATTGTGTGGGGGTCGTATGAACTTAACAATGATCGATTTCTACATATTTCAGGTTGTTTTATTACATGGACTTAATAGTGACCAATAGAATGCCTAAGGAAAGAATTGTCTTAGAAAAGTATCATTCTAATTACCTAGATGGACTTAACAGTGAATAAGGAGTTAGTGTGAGAAATAGGGGGTTGCAACGAAAGTGAAAACTTCATACCTTTTTCCTTAGACAAACAAAAAAATAATTTTCCCATAACTTGGGCTTAATTCATATAAATCATTAAGCATTAGAAACAAAAATCAACCCTAGCTTATATCATCCTTGTTTTTTTTTTTTTTAATTTGATTTTAAAATCTTCTTTTCCCAATCGTTTTTTAAGCCTAGATAGTGAATAGCTTAAGTAGCTACGGTACTTATTCCTCATTGAACCTTGCCACACATTGATCCTCATGGGAACCATATCCGGACTCTTTAAGTCCACTTTTACTACTTTTAGGCTTATGCACTTGCAATAATTTAGGTGTCTAGTTTTATTTAAACACAAAGAGCTTAACACTCACCAAGTTACTTATTCTTAGATGAATGTCCTGCTGCAAGGACATGTCAGTGGAATTTTTGCTTTGAGGGTTGTTGGGGGTACAAAGAATTTCAACTTGGTAGTCCTATAGAAGATAGAAAAGCTAGAACAGTCCCTACCACCTGAAGGATAGGGACTCCTTAAGCGGTACCATTAAGTTTTTAAGGAGCCTTAGCACTTGCCTCCTATCTGCAATATCAATCACCAAATTTATTTACAGCCTGAATAAACTCCAACAAATGTAGGACCATATTAATACCCCTATTTTCAAAAGGATGTCATGGAGAGCTTGTAACATAAATTCTTGAATACAGATTTATTCACCATAGAAATAGTCCCTATTCGTTGTCGGAATTATTTGTTAAAAAAAGGGATGGATCTAGGAGGTTTTGTGTGGATTATAGGGCCCTCAATGCTCTCATCATTAAGGACCAATTTCCTATTCCTATGATTGACGATTTGCTAGACGAATTTGGAGGTGCTGCTATTTTTTGCAAATTAGACTTACTCTCGGGATACCACCAAATTAGAATGGATCGAAAGGACATCCAAAAAACAACTTTTAGAACTCGTCATGGCCATTATGAATTTGTTGTGATATCGTTTGGGTTGTCTAATGCATTGTCCACCTTGTAGGCAGCTATGAACTAAGTCTTCAAGCCGTTCTTCTGGAAGTTCGTCATTGTGTTTTTTGATAACATTATGATTTACAGTAAGAACCAGGTTGAACATAGACAATATTTACAAAAAGTGCTTCAATGTCTTTTGGAGAACAATTTTTTTTTTTTTGTTATGGGAAGTAAATGTAGATTTTTTCAAACCACCATTGAGTATCTTGGACACTTGGTGACGTAAGATAGGGTGAGGGCAGATCCAGAAAAGGTGGATGCTATGACAAGTTGGCCATGTCCAAAAAATCCGAAACAACTATGAGGTTTTTTGGGATTAATCGATTACTACAAGAGGTTTGTGGTCCACTATGCGATGATCACGGTTCAAAGTTGAGGTATTGGTCACCGACTCTGACATCCCGAGACGTATTGATCACGATGTATCAGTCGATATGAAAAATAAGATAATTAAAAAGTTATTAAAATATTACGTAAATTATTAGAAAAATAGATATAGTTAAGTAAGTTAAAAAAATCAATTAAAATTTTTTTTTCTCATATTTAACATTATTTAAACAGTTATTGAAGCATTCAGTAAAAGTTTTTTATGATAATACTAATAAAAGAAATTATTTTATATCAAACATAACAACTTTTTAACAAAATGACATCGAATACATCAATCAATACCATGTTGAATGACGAGGCGGCACAAAATCATCATCATCATCATTAGTCTTATGACGAGCATATAAATTGGGATGATTATTTGCATAGTGAGAATGTGGTTGAAAGAATTGTTCATTACTTGAATGTGTTGGCTGAGATGATTGGCTTGATGATCCATAATTAGGAAAATATGACCTTGGAGGTTGTTCAGGCTCAACACCATACTGATAATATCCAAAACCTTGATATGCAATGGTGTTGCTATCAGAAGATTAATCATATCCATAGGAACCACTAGCTCGTGTTCTAGTAGTTGAATATTGATCAAAATCATTCCCACTAAAAGCATTGGAAGAATTATCACTATCTCCAAAGTTATTATAGGATCCATCTCCTACTACTTTGAAATGAAGTCTTGATCATAGAGCCAATCTTTGGAAGTGCTCACTAATTTGGTGATAGCTGGATATGTAATCATGCTCACTGGAATAGTCATCATCACTAGGAAATGTATTCAGTCTTTCCAAGTGCTTTTGTTATTCCCATATGCTTGGTCTATATCTATGATATGCTTTTGTTGCTTAATAATTTTCATCTCCTTGTGCCCATGACATGCCATGATCAACTTAATTAACATAACCACCATCAACAAAACCACTTGCTCCATTGTCCCCATTAGTGTCTTCATTATCTTCATTGCACCCACCAATTTTGCTACCCCCTATATAGACTCTATCGTCACCATCATCACTACTGGAACTTGTAGAAATTATTCAAAGAGCATTACCTTTATGAGAAGAACCAATGTCTCATCCTTGCGCAATACTGCTTGCACGCTTACTAACCTTGTAACTTGTGCCACCAACATCTTCACAAGCTACTTCTCTACCTTCTTTAGAGGGAAGATCTTGATCCAACAAATCCACTCATATAACATATCATCATCATTATAAATATTATTTAGGTCAATTGGATTGTACAATCTTCATTGCTTGATTGTTGCATCAAATTCTTAACCCGAAGTTGCATATTGTAGTAGACATAGACTAACTTATGCAACTTTTTCATTGCCAAATGCTTGCGCAACTTTGTGTGAATCAATGACCATGTGTTCCAATTTCTTTCACAACCTGATGAAGAACATGTTTGGCTTAAAACTTTGATAGTAATCTTTTGAATATGTGGACCTTCATCACCATAATTGTACCAACATTAAGCTATTATATAAAAGAAAAAAAACATACTAGGCACCAATATATATTTAATAGAAAATGATGAAAATTCTTATTTATAAAAGAAATAATTATAATGAGTACTCGGAAGAGATTGTTTTATTGTTTTTCTGGTCAGTTCACTTCCAAATTCTCTTTTGCCTTCAACAAATAATTTCACCTACATTGTAATGTTCTTTACTTTATTAATGCACATTACAAATACATAATATATTATATAAATATAATATGTTATTGTTATACCTCTTTCAAAGCTTTTGCTTGCCTATCCAAACCTATCTCCAGTCTCTTGATAACCTCCTTTAGTTTAATTTTAATTTTCGGATGGTGGGAGAATTGCTTTGAATATTAAAACATTGAATTTAAAAATATGATATTATAAGTAATAAAATTATTAATTGAATAAAATAATAATAACTATATATAAGGAATTTTTTTTTATTACTTATAGTGTGCAAATGTTTATATAATTGATTTGCCCACCTTTTATCAATGATTTCCCAATACTTTTCCCAAATTTTTACCGATGCCTTTGTAGCCAGTTTAGCTCTATCCATATTTTCATAAATGATTGATAGTGTGGGCTTCTTATCTTGATAAGCCAATTTCAAAGATTTCACCAAAGATTCCATGATGATTTGGACATCCTTTGCCTTTTTCCAAAATTGATCAGTTAAGATAAGGTTGGATACCTTATCTCTTAAACTACTTCAGCTTCGATCTTTGTTGAATTCACACCACTCATTTGTTGTGCACATAATTTTCAAATAACCCTTATGACGTATAAGATGCTAAAGTGAAATTAATTCAGTGGCAAATCGAGTTATTCCGAGGCGCAAGAGATCTCTATCCTTGCGAACACTTTTATCAAATTGACTACTTTCAAGCTATTATAAAAAAAGCTTGTGATAATCTTTTCTTGATCTAAAGTCTCCTTAATCTGCTTCATACTTCTAATATCTTCAAACATTAAATAAATACAATGGGTTACACAAGGAGACTAAAACAAATGCTTTCACTTCTTCATCAACAACTTACAAACTGCTTTAAAACTTACCTCAGTATCAATGACTACTTGTACAACGTTTTCCTCCTTTGCCTCCTCCACAATCATACCCATAAGGGAAAATATGTAATCTTATGTCTTTGGTATGTTGGTTGTGTCAATTGAAGAAAGGTATATCATGCTTCTATCACAATAAACCATGAAATTGATGATAGACTTTCTAGTTCTAGAACTCAAACCATCACACATGATTGTGCATCCATATATAGGTCATTTGACATTTAATGTGTTTATATATACCTCAAGCTCTTGCACCTTGTCCTCCAAATATGCATTGCCAATTTGGTATTCCATAGGGCCCTTAATAGCTGGACCTGCTTCTATTATGGTATCAATCATAGATTGATAGTAAGGTCCACTATCAGCTTCATTGAAAGGTATTCCATTAAAGAGAAAAAAAAAAAAATTAGAGATGGCTTTACCCACTTTCTTTGTACCTTTAGCAGAATTTTTTTTTATTGATTTTTGTTTTGAAGGAAACATGTAGGGATCAATTCCCTTTGGGGGTATGTTAGCTCATTCTCTTATGCTAAAACTACTTATCGGGCCACACTTGATCCTAGCACCACAAGGTTGTGAGGAAGTACCACCTCTCTCACGCTCTGAACTACCTTTTTAAAAAAAAAAAAAATGACGGCTTTCTCTCATTGCGTGTTTCATTTGCCTTATTTTGAAATCAGTCATCCCAATTTCCACAATTTTATTAGAATCAGCCTCGTCAATTTCATAAACAATATCTTTATTTAAAGAACTTATAAGCTGTTCCTTATTTTTTTTTTCATTTGAATTATTTGGTTAAAAGCATTCAGAAATTAAAATTGTTATAAGTTGTCACTTTGAGGTAGTGACAAAGTGGCGCTAATACCTCTTAGGAAGGCAGTTCATTATTCGTACAGACCAGTATGAAGGAGCTCTTAACACAGGTGATTCAGACACCCGAACAACAACACTACTTAAGAAAGCTAATGGGATATCAGTTTTCAATAGAATACAAAACAAGGGTTCAGAATTTTATAGCAGATGTCTTATCTCGGTGTGATGAAATCATCTTTGCACAATTTCAGGTAGCCATTTCATCGGGAACATATGATTTTTTGGATGTCTTATGTAAGGAAAATGCGGACTGTACGAACTTGCAAATGCTGCAACAATGGCTGTGTGATGTTGCTTTAATTGATTTAGTGTTTACATAGAAAGATGGCATACTATACCAAAAGAACATATTTTATTTGAGCAGGGAATCCAGGTTGAAAAACATGGTGTTACAAGAGTTTCATGGGTATCCTACAGGTGAAGATGTAGGGGCTGAGAGGACATATATTCGTCTTAGTGCGAATTTGTATTGGGATGTGATCTCAAAACATTCATCATTTACCGGCGTTTTATCATATTTTCGGTTCATTTCATATAGCAATAAGTGTGGTTATCGCTTAAATTTGACACTCGGCTTCTTGTACATTTCAGGTGAAAATGTAGCATTTAGAGGCTGTGTGGGGACTTGAAGAAGGAGATCGGAGAGCCTAGCCCCAACGTTGTGACGTTCTCATGTCGTGACATCTCAACATCGCGACGTTAAGGTTAGACGACGTGCCTATCTTCATCGGCTCAACGTCACGATGTTGCGACGTTGCGACATTGCTGGGACTTAATCAATAAGATTTTTAGATATAAAGAAAAAAAGAAAAAAAGAAGAATCGATGGGCAGGAGGGCAGGAGACGAAGCCAACACAGCGCGGAATCGAGATCGTGGTTCATCTCCCCTGTAGAATTGCATTTCTTTCTCTAGCATTTAATGATTATAAACTCTTATGGTTGTAATGGACATTAATATGCTAAGAACTTTATTTCTAGTAGTTTTTTTGCACTCTGCTACATCTTATACGGATTAATTATCAATTCGCTTTATTCAAGCACATTAATGGATCTTATATCGACTGCACTATTTTCATGGGATTTATTTTACATGGTAGTGTTTGGCCAACATTAACATGCTCTTCCTCGGAATCTGAGATTGAGAGATAAAGATTCCTAGTGGATCCGGAGGCAGAGTGACAGACTCTGGTAAATCGGAGAGTAGAGACCTCCTGCCCCAAGTGACTAGTGGTTTAATCATTTAAGCGCTTCGGAGTCCAGGGTTGAAGCAGAGATGCAATATGTCCTTCTGGTGAGATAGGCGAATATACCTCGAGAGAGGATATCTCGTAGGCACGATCAACCTGCCAGCGTGAATCCATTAATGTGCTGAATGAACAATTAATCTAGATTATAATCCATTGAGTGTGGCAGGGAGAGGCAAAACCCTAGTCTCCATTAATTGAGTTAATAAATACTTAGGGTTAGCTTTTCTTTACATTAGTCAATAATTCACTCGAGTTTGAAGTTTAGATAACATTCTAGAGTCAATTCCAGTATTCGACACACTTCTCCTTGTGGGAACGACACTTGACAAGCCACTACACTACTAACCTTGACGCGTATACTTAAGTGTACCGGCCTACGTTTTTACACTAATTTACACACCTATTCCGAGCCTGTCAAGTTTTTGGTGCCGTTGTTGGGGAGAAGTTTTGTGTTGATATTGAGAATAGCACAATTAGATATTACTCTGGGTTTGTTTTGTTTTGTTTTTATTTATTTATTATTCTATTTACATAAGTGCTTGTAACTTGGTCTTTGCTATTTTTGTGTGTAATGGTAGAAAAGGTTGATTTGCATGCATTCAAAGCCTAGGGTGAACTACTTCCATTTGATCCTCGAACAGAGAGGAACTGGCTAAACTCGATTATGCAAGAGGAGCAAAGAGGAAGGAACCGTGAGAAATCTAGTAGTCATGCAACTGAAAGCTGAAGATTGCGGTCAAGAGAGGAATGAGTCAAGTAGCGGTGGACATAATATGAATAATGGTAGGAATCATGTTCCCAGGCCTTTTATACAACAAGATGATCTTTTTATGCTGCTAGAAGAGTTTGCCTTACCGCCTATGGTTGTTCAGTTTGCTATACGAAGACTACCCATAAAAGTGAACAACTTCAAGTTGAAATCAAAGAACTGATAGATGCTTTGTAACATCTAGTTCTACCGACCGCCAAGTGAGAATCCGCGATCCACAAATCTCATCAAAGTATGCGATATGGTCAAATACAATGTGGAGTAAATAAAGAAGGCTTTAGATTGAGATTGTTCCCACTCACTAGGGTGATGAGTCGCATATCAATGACGAGCACCACTGCACTCCATTACTCATGGAATGATTTGGTGCAGAAATTCCTTGCCAAGTTTTTCCCACCCTCAAAGATCACACAACCGGTGTAAGAGATTAACACATTTAGACAGTTGGAGGGGGAGAACTTAGCTGAAGCCTAAGAGAGATTTCATGAACTGTTAAGGAGGTGCCCACATCACAGGATGACTCGATGGATGCAAGTCCATACCTTTTATAATGGTCTGAGTGATTCTACTAGAACAGTTATAGATGCCTCCATAGGGGGTGCTCTGATGAAGAAGACTACGGACTAAGCATATGGAATCCTAGAGGATATGGCTACTAATAGTAACTGTGGCCTAGGGACAGGCTGGTATCGAGAAAGGCTATGGGAGGCGTGGACATAGAGGTTCTCAACAATTTGGTAAATCATGTCGCACAACTCACCAAATTAGCTTAGCCAGAAGAAGGTGTCAGAATGTTATTCCAGATCAACTCCGAGATATGTGAATCATCTGGAGGATAGCATAATACTATAGAATGCCCCTCAGGCCAGATGATGGTAGAGCAGGCATAGTATGTGTCAAGATTTAATTAGCTGCAATAACAGGGTCAGTATGGGGGTAAAACCTACTAAAATTAATCGACCGACCAAGGCTAAGGCCAGCATCATAACTTGCACAATCAACTATGGATGAGGAATAATCGTGAATCAACATACCATCCCAAGTGATTAAACCGCAATTAGAAAAAAAGAAAGTGGATTTAGAAGAAACACTAGCTCAAATGCTTACTTCATATACAACCTTTATGAATAAACCAAAGGCGAATATGTAGAATCAGTCAACCCAAATGAATAACCAAGCAACACAGTTGAGAAACTTGGAGGCGCAAATGGGTTAAATGGCCACTCTGTTGATTGAGAGGCATCAAGGTTCCTTACCAAGCAATTTAGAGATAAACCCGAGAGATGAAGGCAAAGAACATGTTAAGGTTGTCACCTTAAGAAGCGGTAGAGAACTAGAAGTATAGGGAAAACCACCAGTGGTAAGAGAAGTGGAAACTGAGGAGGTAGACCAGCTTAGCCCAAAAGATCAGATGCAAGGAGAGCAGCCTCAAGAGAAGAAGTCAGTAGAGAGATCAAATGAAATGAAAGAGACTGAGAAACATGCAGGTATCGATGAATCCTCTACACCAGTCCCGCATCCTCAGCATTTGAAGAAGAATAAATTAGACAAACAGTTTACCAAATTCATGGAATGTTTAAGAAACTGCATATCAATATTCCGTTTGCAGATGCTTTGGAACAGATGCCCAGCTACGTCAAATTTATGAAAGATATACTCACATGAAAAGTATGGTTATCGTGATTTGAGACAAAGTGAACCCATCGAGGAATGCAAGGCTATTCTCTTAAGAGGAAACTACCATAATGGCGATCCGTGCAATTTTTGATAATCCCATAAGTTAGGGAACTCGATCTTCGAGAGAGCCTTTTGCGACTTGGGAGCCAGTATTAACCTCTGCATTTGTCGGATAGATCATTGAAACATCCACGGGGAGTAATAGAAGATGTGTTAGTAAAGGTGTATAAGCGACTTCCTACCGATTTCCATAAAGGTCGGGACATGGAGGAAGATGGCAGAGGACACCATTATATCGGGTAGGCCGTTTCTAGCAATCGTGCATAAGTGATTGATGTGTAGAAGGGAGAATTGAAATTAAGAATCTGTGACTTACGAGGTCAGTTCAAAGGTATTCAATGTCATATAAATAAGAACGACTAAATCATATATGTACAAATTTATGACACCATTACCACAGGACTATATGCTAATCCCCAGTAAAGGCACCAGAAATTTGTTGTGACAAAAAAAAAAAAAACTTGTATGCTCATAAGAAAAAAAAATGGATTTGTCAATGAATCCATTAAAGATTTAGTTTGGTCTTAATACTGCAAGGTACAGTCGTAAAGTACAAAAGTGGACCTATAAGTCCTAGCACGTTCCCACAGAGATTGAAAATAATTTAAAATTCAATTACCCCAACTACTCAAGTTCCACACTATTTGAACTTCCATTTCATAGAAATTTCAGTAACCAATCTAAGAATTCTACTATTTGAATTTCTACATCTATAATAGAGGAAAAAAAAAAATTTAAAATCCTAAACATAAACTGCACTGAACTAGATTATTGCTGGAAGTGGACACCAGGATTTCACTGCTGCGAAATTATCAATTCCTGCATCATAATCTAATTCGATTCTATCATAAATTGGAATATGAAATTGTCAAAGAGGAAAGGTATTATAGTTTGGATTTCTCCTTTAATCATACTTTTTCACTGATTAGAGAATCATGTTCATTTCTGATTCATGTTTCTAATCAATTATTTGTAATCAGAATTTCTTTATAAGATATGGGTATTTTTCTTTTCCAATACTTCATAACCATTTCTTATGACTACAGATTTCTTGCTTCCTAAGACAGGGCCATTGCCAAATTTCTACAAGTTGAATGATGTCCCATCCTTGAGATTTTAAGGAGTTCTCCCTTTCCTTGATTAGATTTAAGCTAACACAGGATCAAGATCATTCCTCTAGACCAAGGAGAGATCTCTAATTGATTAAATTGATAGATCACTCAACTAATTTTCAAACCATGAGTAAATTGATGATTTATCTACGTAATCTTTTAGAGCTCATTAGTTCTTCAATATTAGTCTAGCATACCCCTAAGTAATGCTTCATGCTCTCAGGAATCTCCATCTCTGTGTCACTCAGAGGGCCTCCTGGAAATTAGAGACAGAAAACAATCCTTTTATGTGTATTAGTTACTAATATTGGGAACAATTCACTTCATGAACATCACCATTCAAATAAGTTCAAGATTCTCAACCCATGAAATTTCTTTCTATTCGTGTAGAAAAAACCATAACTACTGACGATCTTTCTAATGTTTTGTTTCTCAAAAATCGATCACAAATAGAACACATAAATACGATATGAAAATTCCATCAGAATCGCAATCAATCAAAGAAATGAATTCCAGCTTTTGTCTAGATTTCATTGGATTTAGATAGTAATTGAAAATGAATTTCAACAATTTAATTCAACTTCTAAACTTCTGAACAATTCACTGTTTCAGGTCAAGTAAACAAATTAAAATTCTACACTAAATATAATCTACGAAGAAAAGAAGAAAAAGAAAATAAAAAAATAAAAGAAAAAATATAATACAAAAGAGTCCTCAGCTCCCCAGATGCTCTGGTTCTTCCCTTTGACTAGACTACCCTACTTTCCTCCAATTGTTTCTATTTATAGAGCCCCAGAAGTTTTGGGCCTTAAATTCGAGGCTACATTGTGGATCCCAAAAATTATGGCCCGGGACAATTTTTGTCTCGACTGAAGTTTTGTCACATTTGGTAGTTTTCAATCTTCATCGGCAGGTCTCTTTGTCGTAGCATGCAAGAATCTTTCGTGACTGCTCCGTGCTCCTTCTTGGATTCCACATGATAGAGTTTTCCTTGGTCGCGAGCAAGATTCTTTTCTTCGAAGATATTCATTTTGTCGAGAATGAGTTTCCTTTGTCGCTGATGATCTTTCTTTGGATCCTTAACAATATGTCTTACAAAGTCTGTTATTCTAATCATTCTATGTCACGACAATCTTATATGTGGTTCCTTGAATAGTTATGTCGCGACATCGACACTCTGGCGTGACAGAGTTTATGCAACTCTTTCAAATTGTGTCATACCTAGTTTTTATGTCGCGACAACATTTCGCTTTAGTTCTTACTGCAACACTGCTTTCTCAGATTGTCGAATTTCGTTGCGACCTGTATTTGTTACATGCGTGAGTTTTGTCGCCACTTAACCTAATTTCTTGTTGCAGCTCCATTTTGATGTTGCGACATGGCCTCTTGGTGTTGTCGATGTTTTCTGGCCGCGATACGACTTTCCAGATTCAACTTATCTCTTTGTGTCACACCCACTTTGTTATGTCGCGATCGATACTCTTGGTTGAGTCTTTGCAGAGACTTATACTTGAGCGGCTGAGGCTGATCTCCGGTGTCGACTTTAGGATCCCCGGTCACACATTCCAAACATCTCTTCGTACCAAGTATGTCACAACATTGGATTCTTTTGTTGCAACCAGGTCGGTTCACTAAGTAAGCATCACATGTCACGACCTCGTTTATCTGTCACGACCAGAGTTTCTTCTTCTTTCGACGCCGCGACTTACGTCACCTTGTCACGACATAAATATTTATTCGAAGTTCTTTTTTTGTCTCAACAAGCTTTTCCATATTGCTACTCAAGGTTTGATAGAAGATAATTTCTTGCTTCAATATGACACTTCTCGTGATTCTTCCTTGCTTCATTTGTAGCGATAGGAGCTTCTTTGTTGTGACAATTTCCTCCTTGTGTTGACATCTCACAAAAGTTTGTCGAACATAAACTTTCTTTTGTCTCAAATGGGATCGGTTATTCTCCCCTATTTCAAGGCGACACTGTCTTTTGTCGCGATAGCCTACATGTCAATACTTACCTTTAGGTTTACAAAGGAAATATTGTCGTGACTGAGTTCCTTTGCTATTTGTTTAGAAGTTTGTTGCGACACACAAAACTCTGTTGCGACAGAGATTGTTGCAATTGCTCTTTTTCTCTTCTTTCCTACTGTAATTTTCTCCTTTTTGAATTAAAACCTGCAAAACATAAAGTTGGTAAATATTCCATAATTTGGCATTAAAAAGATCTGAAGATACTAAAAATAAGCCAGAAAAATGGATTAAAAATAGATGAGTTTAAGACTCATCACGCAAGATCAACGGTCACTTTTCTATATGGGATTAAAACCCTCAATTAATACGCCTATAAGAGCCTTTACAATTCTCTTATACCTACGCTACTTCGATAATTCGTCGCTTAAAATAATTTTCTTAATGTTCGTGGATTAAAATAAGGGTTCAGTCTTATGACATCGTAAGTGCACAGTCATACAAGTAGTAACCTAATGTAAGTCCAGGTATCATTCCCATAGAGATTGATAGCGAATTACAGTTCAACTACCCCAACTACTAGAATTTCATACTATTTGGACTCAAAAATCATAGTGAATGTTTTATCAAAACGACAAAAATTAAAAATCCTATACTATTGGATATGTTCTAATTAAACGAGAACAAAAGTTAATGACTAAGAATAAATTGTACATAAAAGAATGGATTAAATCAGTTTACTGTGAGAAACGAAAACTATCAATGAGATACAATGGAACAGTCAATTCCAACACTATATCCGTTACTTTGTTCTATGTATGGATCTGATTTTAGTCCAAGATTTCTTAATTATTGAATTGATCTTCCGTTTTCACCGATTTAATATCCTTCTTGCTTCTTGAAGACAAGATCAAAACTAATGCACTGTATTCCACATTTTCTTGCAAGATCTTTGTATTTTTCTTTCTCAATACTTCACACCCCATTTCCATTGACAACAGAACTTTACTTACCTTTCTCAGATTTTAGCTAAGTTTCTACTACTTTAATGGGTGGCTCAACTCTCCGTATCTATGGGTTTATCCTTTCCCTTTGATTAGATCTAAGCTAACATGGGGATCGGAACTATTCGTAGATTTCAAGGTGAACTCGATCATTGATATTGTTAAATACACCCTCCAACTTCACTCATGAGCCAATGGGGGATTTATCAAATGAACTCTGGGGAGCTTAGCGCCACACGGTAGTCAACAACCCGTAAAAGAATGCCTCCTAACTCGTGAATCTCCGTCTCTCGTGTCACGCAGAGGGCATCCCGGATATCGTGAGTAAGATACATTCTCAATCGGGTACTAGGTACTACTAGTGGGAACTTATCCATTAAAAACGACATCGACAAGTAAAAACTAAAACCCAAATTAATTCTCCGTAAATTGTGCAGAAAGATCAGAATTCAAATGTAAATCAAATCCACCGAGCTACGCTCCGACACGTATCGCGAATCAAGAAATGGAGTGCCGATCTCGCACGACCACCGTGAATTGCAATAACCGAAAAGAAACTGAATCTTTAAATTTGTCTAGATTCCCTTATAAATTTCCAGCAAAGAATAATTCGAAGAAAAATAATGTAATCCAATAATCCAAATTTTTACTCGCCTCCCGAACAAATCACAGATTCAAATCGAAAATAAAACTAAAAAAATAAAAATCTACTCTAAAATATACACTGAGTTCCTCTTCTTTTCCCTTTGCTGGGTAGTGAAGAAAGAAAAAACTACTTTACCATTCTAAAGCTATCTATTTATACTGTAAAAAGAATTTGGGCCGAATCCCCAAAATGTTCCAGGTGGAAATCCAAAGAAAAAGCCCAACTCACTGCTCTACATACCAATTTCGTTGGATGTGTCGCGATATGGAATTCCTTGATGGCTCATGATCGCGACCTCTTCCTTTTCGTTGCAACCAGCTTGAAACCTTGAAAAGCCTTTGATCGCGGGTCGCGAGATCAAGGATGTCGTGACTTTTGTTCATTGTTCCTTCGTGTCATGTCGCTGACCTCGCTTTGATGTCGCGATATCGCCTCCTATTCTTCCAAATACCCGTGCTGCGACATCAGCTTTAGCTGCGACTGATTTCTTTCTTCCCAACTATTCCAAGTCGCGACATCAAAGTGATGTCGCGACATCCTTTCTTCGGCCTCGCCAGTCGCGACCAATGAGTGGTCGCGACATCATTTCTCTGGCCAAGACTTCGCCTCGCTTTCATGTCGCGATCAAGATAGCATGTCGCGACTTCAATTTGACTTTTAATTAAAAAACAAGTTGCGATTTCTTTTACTTACAGGACCTCTCTTTGTGGCTTCATAGACAGATCCTTGTCGCGACTTCAGAGTTATGTCTACATCATTTATCTCCTTCATGCCGTGACATCGAAATGATGTCGCGACATGAATTTCTTCATTTGATCAAGCTTCTTTAGTCTCGACCACGCCTTCTTTGTCACAACCTTCCTTCTTCAAGTCGCGATTTCATTTGTTCAAGTTTACATTTCTTCTTCGGGCCGAATTTGCTTGATGCCGCGGACTCGACGGCCGGGTAATCGAGCCGTCGACCTAACTTTCCACTTCGCGACTTCACCTCAGCCAGCCGATTTCTTCCCCGATTTTTCTAAAATTTGAGTTTTCGTCAGATTTTCCCCGCAAAATGAAATTTGAGAAATAATTATCCACTTTTCTTCAAACAATCTATCATTTATCTCATAATAAAGCCGAAATGGATTAAAACCTAACGAAGTTTTTGGGGACTTACTGTGCACTCACAGAAGATTGATGCATGTCCGATGATAGAGGCAAAGGAGGCCATCGTGTCTGAATTGAAAGTGGTTTGACTAACCTTGAGACAGCTTCTGTGCGTAATGATATGGATAACCAAAGAAGAGGCCGAAGAGCAAAAGCCACTACCTAGTCATTTGAGGTATGCTTATATAGGGGAATCCTTAACCTTACCTGTGATCATATCAGCATCTTTGACAACAGTAGAAGAAGAGAAGCTCTTGAGAATACTTAGAGATCACAAAGATGCTATCGGATGGTCCTTAGCTTATTTGAAGGGGATTCGCCCCTCTATGTGTATGCACAGGATCTTATTAGAAGATGGTCACATACCTTCAATGGAAGGTCAGAGAAGACTTAACCCGACAATGAAGGAAGTGGTAAGGAAAGAAGTATTGAAGTGGCTAGATGCAGGAGTGATCTACCCCATTTCAGATAGTTCATGGGCAAGTCCAGTATAGGTTGTTCCTAAAAAGGAGGGACCACAGTGATAAGGATAGAGAATAACAAACTGCTTCCCTCTCGAATAGTTACGGGGTGGAGAATCTGTATAGACTACCGAAAGTTGAATAAGGCAACTAGAAAAGATCATTTTCCACTTCCGTTTATGGATCGATAAGTTGACAAAGCCAAGGTAAGTACGAGTATTATCGTTGACTCGTATTCTGCCATAATCGGGATCACTATATCCCTAGAGAGGACCGCGAAACAACATTCACGTGCTCGCATGGCAAATCAAAGACTCCTTTGGGGGTTATGTAACGCACTAGGCACATTTTAGCGTTGCATGATGGCTATCTTCTCAGACATGGTTGAGAAAACAATTGAAGTTTTCATGGATGATTTCTCAGTGTTAGGAAATTCTTTTGACAATTGTCTTGAGAATCTGAGACAAGCACTAATAAGATGTGAAGAAACTAACCTTGTGCTGAATTGGGAAAAGTGTCACTTCATGGTGAAGGAAGGCATTGTACTAGGGCATCGAATTTCAGAAAGAGGAATTGAGGTAGATAAAGACAAGATTGAAACAATAGAGAAGCTACCTCCCCCATCTTAAGGGAAAGGAATAAGGAGCTTCTTGGGTTACGCGGGATTCTACAGGAGATTCATAAAGGATTTTTCCAAAATAGCTGGGAACCTCTTGCTCGACCAAGTACTATGAGCCCTTTTAATTTGATTTATCGTTGTATGTGAGAGTTCTTATTTCTGAAGGAGAAATCAGTGTTAGCACCTATTGTAGTAGCACCAGATTGACACCTCCCTTTTGAACTAATGTGTGATGCGAGCGACTACGCAATAGGGGTAGTACTGGGTCAGAAGAGAGAAAGAACATTTTGGGTTATCTACTACAAAGAGATGATTGAATGATGACAAATTTATACACTAAACATTGTGTTGTGTTTGATAAATCATCAGATTATTGTAACAGGTAAGAGTGTTCATCATTCCATAAAAACAAAGGATTGCAGTGATTTAAATCAGATTACGTGGTGTTATTTATCGCAGAGTTGATCTGAAATAGATAAAGAGGATTGGTGGTTTATGGATGATTGATTCGCGGTTTAAAGATCATAAAGAGTTCAACAATGGATCCCATGCATTGATCACTTTGATGATTAAGATAAACAACATTTATTCAGAGATTATGGAACTGATTTAGTGGTGTGTGTATCCCAAATAGACTTATCAGGTAGAGATTTTCGCACACTGGGCACAAGACACTCGAGGAACTTGTTCCAGATAATCACTGTGCCGACTGCGGCATACTAGATGCACTTCTAGATGAGGAAATGGAGAGTATATTGAAATCAACGCCACACTCCCAAAGATCAGCAGGTAACGCCTTTCACCTTTTAAAGACATGTTCATTTAAACACATTTCATATACCCATTTCTAATATGAATAATTAATATTCATTTAAAACATAATTATTTATGGGTATATAATATTAAGACCTAATCCCATTCTTTGACATAAAAGAATATATATACATTCCTTAATTCAAATAGGGCCCATTACTCTTCTTGAATAATGCATTTTTACAAATTGGCATTCCATGCCTTTTCAAATACATTTACAAAATGATATTCTTAGAGTTCACCTCTCTCTAAACACATTCCATAAATATCCAAAACAAAATGAGTAAAAAATATATTATTCTCATGAAGACTTTTACATCATTGAATTCAAAGCAAAATAGTTACAAAATATCATAAATGGAATGATATGCAAAGGACGGAGCATTTACTTAGACTCCATGTTGTTTGAGGGTGACTCCGCGCCCGGCGATCTTCGGTCCTACTACTTTCTACTTGGTACTTGTGCGTTGATAAAAACAACACGCTAAGAATTTTCATGCTTAGTGGTTCTATACAATTCTCTCTTCATTTTAGTTTAAATCAAATCATGCAATGTTTATAAACCAATGCTTTTGTCCATTTTTTTCAATGACCAATGCAGTACAATACATACATACATACATACATATATATATATATATATATATATATATATATATATATATATATTCATTTCATTTACATTCAATTACAATTCATTGATCATTTCCCAAGTTATACAATTCCTCATAAGCACTAAATCATTTAATCACAAATCATGCACTTTCAATCTCATTATCATTTTCGGGCTCTTATCGAATTTAACCTATGCTTCAAAGTGGCACAGATAATCCCAATCACCGGCACGATCCTAATCGGGCTTCGCAGCCGGTATATATATAAAAGAAATATGTACTCTGGGCTGGGTGTATACTATCGATATTGTCCCGCTGGGTTGCTGGGACGGTATGCCAGCAATAGTACATTTGTTCGACTCTTATTGGTATACTAATTTATCCTTCTTAACTCCGAATTCTAATGGCTAACATTATTTTAAGGGCATAAAATCATTCAATACAATTTACACAGGAGAGAGATATATATATATATATATATATATATATATATGTTATATATATATATATATATATATACACATTTGCAAATAGAACATTTTCACATTCATTCAATTTTCTTATGCAAATTACTACAAGCAATTGTCTCAAATCACTTAAAACAAATCATTTCAAACATAAATCAATATGCACTTTCTTTGTCAATCATTTCCAAAATTCAACCATTCTCAGAATTATTCAAATATTTTAGAAATGTGAGAGAGAGTGTGAGAACAAACCAAAAATCGCTTGATTCCACCTTCAGAATTCACTTCAATGCGGGTTTTCCTCCTCGTCAACCCCTATTCAAATACAATGACAATCACATATTAGTCGGTTATTCTAGGAGTGTTTGGTTAGGGTTGATGTCTACCCAATACTCCTTCACTTGAAATTTTTTTTAGGGACACATGAGCCATATTTTGCTTATGCTTCCTTCAAGAAAATTATAGCTCTATGAGTCTATTTTTAGTAGGAATTGGAAACATCTCATTTGGATCACCCAAACTCAAGTTATGGCATTTTAATGCCAAATTGGTCGGTATGCCCAGCTCACTCGGTTATCTACTGTTATTCTCAATTTTAGGCATCTTAACTCTATAAATTGGTAATGGTTTCTTTTACTCATTTAAAGAAATGGTTCTAAGGTTTCTTCTCCAATTGGAATAATCCAATTTGAATTACCAAAACCCAATTTATTGCATTTTACATCCAGACTACTCCAATTTGCAAAACACAATCAGACTATTCTTACATATTGCTCCACTTTGAAAGATTTCTGGGAACTTTGAGGTAACAATTTGCATATTCTTACTTCAAGTAAATTATTCCCCTAGAAGTATATTTTATCCATAAATTTGAATCACTCAATTTGGATGAGTGAAACTCAACTTATGGCCAAAACACCATAACAACACCCAAAACAGAGCATACCCATGAGCTACTCGAACTCACCGTTAAGCCCATATTCGGGAGCCTTAGAGCTAAAATTTGCTCATTTTCCCTTCTATAAATTTATAGCCCTATCTCTTATGGTTCTTTAACAATTGGAATAACATCATTAGGATGATTATAACTTAACCTATAGCCAAAACAAGAACAGGAGTTTCGACAAATTTTTGATAACATTTTGAAAACCCAACATTCTCCTCTTTTTTTTTTACAACCATTCCTCAAAACTAACTAAACCAATTCAAAACAATGCAAAAACCTCAAACTGAACTAAAACCATCCAAGAACACTTTTATACCACATTGGGGTTTTATTAAACCCAAACACAAGAAAGGGTTAGGGCTTGGTTTTTCTAAGTAATTTTAAATCTTTGATTCTCTTCCTTTCTTCCTTCCCTCATTCTTCTCGATCAACTTGTCCCTTGATTACATGGAGAAGAAATCACAAATCCTCTCCCTTCTCCCCAACCTGATGTGCCTCTAGCCTTTCTCCCCTTTTTCCTTTTTGCTAATGTGAGAAATGAGACGATAGCACCAAATTTGGTCTTAAGTCTTATTCTTCATAAGGCCTTGTTCGCCTTCTCACAACTTACTTTTCATTTTTGCATTTTAATACTTTATTTCACTTTTCTATTTTCATTTCATTTCACTTCATTTACATTTCCATAATTTCTATTCTTCATTTATGACCCTTAGGTCCCCATTTGACATTTTTACCAAATTTATTTGGCTTCCTATAAATTTTCCGGGTTGTATATTTTTTTTGTTCTTAGGATTTAAATTCTGAAAAATTTTCATTTACTTTATTTTATACCCTAAACATGTTCTAAAACCGTTAGGGTATTTTTAGGGCGGTACAACTCTCAATTCCTTAAGAAAAAAATTTGTCATCAATTATCACTTCTTCACTTTCCCATGTGGTTTCGTCTCAGGGTTTCTCCACAATGACTTACTCAGCGGATTCGCTTGTTCAGCAATTTTTTCACTTCTTGAGCCAAGATCTCTACTGGCTCTTCCTCATATGTCAAACTGGGTCTCAAATTTAATTGTTCCAAGAGACTATACGTGACGGTCTGATCGGTAATTCTCTGTAGCATGGACACATGAACACATTATGGATCTTTTCCAATTCCGAGGTAAGGCAACCCAGAGTGCCACTGGACCCAATTTTTTGGATCACTTCATAGGGGCTAATAAACTAGGGCTCCAACTTGCCTCTTTTTCCCAAACTCACTACCTTCTTCCAAGGCGATACTTTCAAAACACTTTTTCGCCAACCTCATATCGGATTTATCTTTTTCTTTTCCTGTCGGCATATGATTTATGTCTATCAGTGGCCAATTTCTCAATCTTCTAATCATTTCACTTCTTTTCTTCAGTCTCTCAGACAAGTCGTGGCCAATCACTTTCTTTTCACTCAATTACATCCAACACAACGGTGTTTTACATTTTCTTCCATATAAAGCCTCTTAAGACGCCATTCCAATACTCGATTGGAAATTGTTGTTGTACGCAAATTCAAATAAAGGGATGTGTCTATCCTAACTACCCTCATAGTCGATCACACAACTCCTTATCATGTCTTCCAGAATCTGAATTACCAAGTCTAATTGTCCATCCATCTGTGGGTGGAATGTTGTGCTGAAATTCAGTCGAGTGCCTAAAGCCTCTTGCAATTTTCCCCAAAATCTCAAGGTAAACCTCGGATCTCGGTTTAAAATAATGGATATTGGAATTTTTGCACCGACTTTCTACTCAAGGCATCAACTACTACATTGGCCTTCCTGGGATGATAGTCAATCATGCAATCATAATCTTTAATCAATTCCATCCATCTACGTTGTCTCAGGTTAAGCTCTCGTTGTGATGGCAAATACTTAAGACTCTTGTGATCGGTGTAGACGAAACACTTTTCCCTATATAGATAATGTCTCCATATTTTCAATGCAAATATTATAGCGGCCAATTCCAAATCATGCATAGGGTAATTCTTTTCATGCGGCTTCAACTGCCTTGAAACATACGCTACCACTTTACCCTCTTGCATAAGGACACATCCAAGTCCATTCAATGAAGCATCGCTGAAAATCACATATCTATTACCGAGTGGCTCACTGAAAGTAAGAACCTGAGCTCCTCGGTTATAAATCTCTTTAACTTTTCAAAACTAGGATTGGCACTTTTCACTCCACTCAAATTTCACATTCTTTGCAAAGAATCTTGTCATCGGGCCGTAGTAACTCCAAAACCCCACTTAACCTTTGTAGTAACCTCGCTAAACTCTAAAAACTACGCACTTTGACATTTCTCGGTGGTTTCATTCAATAATCACCTCTACCTTCTTCTGGATCTACTTGAATCTCTTCTTCCTCGATACAAATGTGTCCAAGGAAGCATTAATTTCTCTCAACCAAAATTCACATTTGCTCAATTTTGCATGTAACCTTTCCTTTCTCAAGGTTTCTAGCAATACCCGAAGGTGCGTATCATGATTTTCCCGATCCTTTGAATACACAAGGATGTCGTCTATAAACACCATGACAAACTGATCTACATATGGTTGGAAAACACAATTCATTAAGTCCATGAAAGCCGCCAGTGCATTTGTCAACCCAAATGGCATTACAAGGAACTCATAATGTCCATACCGCATTTTGAACGCCATCTTATGCACATCCGTATCCTTAATCCTCAGTTGATGATACCCAGATCGTAAGTCAATCCTCGAAAAGACACTTGTACCTTTCAATTAGTCAAACAAGTCATCAACTGCAATGATATTTGTTCTTCATCACATTCATCTCAGCTTGCCTATAATCAACACATAATCAAGCGCACTCATCTTCTTCTAACAAAGAGCACTAGAACTCTCCATGGTGATACACTCGGACGAATAAATCCTTTCTCTAACAATTCTTTAAACTGAAGCTTCAATTCTTTTAACTCCACTGGAGCCATTCTATACGTTGTAATGGATGCCGGAGTGGCACCTGGAACAACGTCAATTGCAAACTCAATCTCTCTATGTGGAGGCAATCCTAACAACTCCTCCTGAAACACATCCAGATAATCACTAATCGTAGGATGTTCGACAAACTAGCTCCGCCTTCAGATCTATCACATACGCCTGAAGCAGGCTTTACACCCCTTTCAACCATCATGCTTTAAAGGTATGACAAATATCACATTAGAGAGGTGGTTCGACCTCTCGCTAATAAAAGTCACTTCCTCGCCACTCAGTGTCCTTAAGGTCACTCTCTTTATTCTACAATCAACTACCACTTGGTGTCGGGACAACCAATCCATCCCCAATATCACATCAAACTCTCTGAATGATAACTCAATCAAGTCTCCTTGAAACTTATACTCTCGTATTCTGATGGGGAAATCTCTGTAAACTCTATTCACAATGACATTATGCCTATGTATTCATTACCAAGATATCATACTTGCTTCACTCTTCGTAAACTACCTAAACTCAAAATGGCAAAGATAAATGTAAGAATGGGTTGAACCCGATCAATCAATGCATATACATTAGTCTCAAAGATAGAAAAATTCTACCAACCATCACATCCGCGGCATCTGTCTTCCACTACCTTCATCAGATATGCTCTAAATTAAAGCACGTACATCCTTTCTACCCATATTCCTGCGGTCACTCTGTCCCTGCACCTGGGTGATGCAATACCTTGTTGTCCTTGTTGCCTTTGTACATCCAAACCCACTTCAAATCTCGGATGATATGGAATAACGAGCTCTGTGGACAATATTTTATCTCAGGCTCATCGGATCCACATGCCAAACAAGGCACTCAAGAAGGCTTCAACACTCCTCCTTTGAAGTTCCTCCCACAATGTGTACAATAAGGAGGAGTTGGCTCTCTCGAAGAGTCTCTTGGTGCATTAGCAACTCACGGCAGCAGAACTTAGTTCCATTTATCGATAACTGAGCTGGTCCCCGTGCCGTAGGCCGACTGTAACCATGCGGACTCCTAAACTTTATTCCGTGCTGATACGACCTCACCGTCTGGGTGGTTTTTCTTACCCTGCCTTATTTCTTTTCTTTCATATTCTTCTTTCTTCACTCTTTCAACATTTAAAGCACATGTCACAATCTTAGAAAAATTATCATGGCAGAATCCTATGACATGGGCCCGAATATAATCATTGAGGCCATCCTCAAACTTACGACACTTTTCTTCCTCGGTCACTAGCATTTCGGGAGCATACTTGCTCAACCGGGTGAATTCTCCGATATTCAATACACTCATTTGTCTTTGTTTCCAGATTATGAAACTACTGCCCATATTGCTCGATAAATGCTTAATTCCACATATTGCTTCTTGAATTTTGTTAGGGAAGTAATTCTGGCTGTAATTATTTCCCAAGGGAAAGCATCCTAGTCTAAAGCCACCACTGATAAGCCTCATCCTGTAGTAAAGAAGTCGCACACTCTAAGTTCTCCTCTAGTGTGCAATGAATTTGTCGCAGCATTCTTTTAGTTCTTTCGAGCCAATTTTCTTCCATTGAAGGCTCATCATCTTTCTTCCCAAGGAAATCCATGGGTCGATATTTTTCCATTCTCTCTATTGCTGACCGCTGAGGAATAATTGCAGTCGGTTGCACTATTCTTTGCAGTGCTTGAGCTATCTGTTGGAGAATATCCATAGCACCTCCTGTCGCTTGACCTTGGTCGTTTATCGGTGGAGCATGGGATGCTTGCCCACTATCCACACTAGCAGGGCTATTTAGGCGACTTCCTCAGTCACCTCTCACCTCTACGGGTCCTAAACTATCTGTGCTTGACCTATTATGACCAACAAGATCTGCATCAGAGTCACGTCATCCTTTATATGCAATTGCAATGTATGTCATAAAAATTTTCAAAATCATTTACAAACAATTTAAAATCATTTCAGAGGAACTCCGCTCTAAACCTAGTTCGATACCACTAAATGTAATCTTTTCACCTTTTAAAGACTGCTCATTTAAACACATTTCATATACCCATTTCTAATATGAATAATTAATATTCATTTAAAACATAATTATTTATGGAGTATGATATCAAGACCTAATCACATTCTTTGACATAAAGAATATATATACATTCATAATTCAAATAGGGCTCGTGCTTGATCTTGAATAACACATTTTACAAATTGGCATTCCATGCCTTTTCTAAGTCTACATTTACAAAATGATATTCTTAAAGTTCACCTCTGCTCTCGAGCTTACATTTCCATAAATATCAAAACAAAGTGAGTCAAAAATATATTCTTCTCATGAAGACTTTTACATCATTGAATTCAATACCAAAATGTTTGGATTTACAAAATATCATGAATGGAATGATATCGTAGGGCCGAACATTGCCCATACTCGCATTGTTTGATGGTGATACACACGGCAATCTTCGATCGACTACTCTACTTGGTAGCGTTGATAAAAACAACATGCTAAGCATTTTCATGCTTAGTGGTTCTATACAATTCTCTCTTTATTTCAGTTTAAATCAAATCATGCAATGTTTATAAAACAATGCTTTTGTCCATTTTTTTCAATGACCGATGTAGTACAATACATATATATATATATATATATATATATATATATATATATATATATATATATATATATATATATATATATATATATATATATATATATATATATATATATATATTTATTTATTTATTTCATTTACATTCAATTACAATTCATTGATCATTTCCAAGTTATGCAATTTCATAAGCACTAAATCATTCAAATCACAAATAAATGCAGCTTTTGATCTAAATTATCATTTTGTATCGAATTTGCTATGCTTTCAATGCACGGGATAACGAATCAAACATGATGTGGGAGGCTATGATTTGTATATATATAAAAGAAATATGTACTCGTTCAGGTGTACTCTGGATACTATCCTTGAGCTACGGTTAGGTATGCCACAATAATGCAGCTTGTTCAACTCTAATTGGTATACCAATTTATCATAACTCAGAATTCTAGCAGGTTAACATTCTTTAAGGAAATTAAAATCATTCAATACAATTTACAATAGTATATATATATATATATATATATATATATACATTGTATACAAATTGAGCATTTTCACATTCATACAATTTTCTTATACAAAATTTCATTTCCCGAAGCATTGTCTGAATCACTTAAAACAAATCATTTCAAACACAAATCAATATTCACTTTCTTGTCAATCATTTCCAAAATTCAAATCATTTCGTAATTATTCAAATATTTTAGAAATAGAGAGAGAGTGTGAGAACAAACCAAAAATCGTCGCTTTGATTCCAATCTTCAATGCGGGTTTTCCTCCTCGTCAACCCCTATTCAAATACAATGACAATCACATATTAGTTGGTTATTCTAGGAGTGTTTGGTTAGGGTTGATGTCTACTCAATACTCCTTCACTTGAAAAATTTTTTGGGGACACATGAGCCATATTTTGCTCATGCTTCCTTCAATAAAATTATATCTCTATGAGTCTATTTTTAGTAGGAATTGGAATTATCTCATTTGGATCACCCAAACTCAAGTTATGGCATTTTAATGCAAGGCGGTGTTATGCCCGACTGAAAGCCAGGTTTACCTCTTGTTATTCTCATTTCATGGGTCTTGCTCCATAAATTGGTAATGGTTCCTTCTATATATTTGGAAGCAAATATTCTAAGGTTTCTTCTCTAATTGGATCATCAATTTTGGATGACAAAACTCAAAGTTATTTCGTTTTACATCAGGGACTACTCAGGTTGCAAAAGCAGCTAGGCATTCTTACACATAGCTCCACTTTGAAAGATTTCTGGGCACTTTGGGGTAACAATTTGCATACACTTCCTTCAAGTAAATTATTCCCCTAGAAGTAAATTTTACCTATTATTTTGAATACTCAATTTGGATGAGTGAAACTCAACTTATGTGGCTACCATGCTTTCAACACCCAACGAGCATGCCGAAGTAAAATTTACTCGAGACTCATTGTTAAGCCCATATTTGGGAGCTTTAGATCTAAAATTTACTCCTTTTCCCTTCTATACATTTATAGCCCTATCTCTTATGGTTCTTTAACAATTGGAATAACATCATTAGGATTATTATAACTTAACACATAGCAAAACAAGAGCAGTGTTTAATAATTTTGGGCGACATTTTCCTTTGAAAACCCAAACATTCTCCTTTTTACAACCATTCTCAAAACCAATCCAAACCAATCAAAACAATCTAAAACACCAACCTCAAAACTGAACTAAAACCATCCAAGAACACTTTTATACCACATTTGAGGTTTTATTAAACGAACATAAGTAGAAAGGGGAGGGTTTAGTTTTCATACCTTAGATCTTGATTCTCTTTCCTTTCTTCTTCCTCATTCTTCTTGATCAACTTGTCCCTTGATTACATGGAGAAGAAATCACAAATCCCTCTCCCTTTCTCCCAACCGGATGTGCCCTAGCCTTTCTCCCCTTTTCCCCTTTTTGCTAATGTGAGAAATGGCATTTCTGAATAAATTGGTCTTAAGTCTTAATTCTTCATAAGGCCTTGTTTGACCTTCTCATTAAATCCACTTTTCTCTTTTTTGCCATTTTAACACTTCATTTCACTTTCATTTTCATTTCATTTCACTTCATTTACATTTTGGCAATTTCATTCTTCATTTATGACCCTTAGGTCTCCATTTGACATTTTTACCAAATTTATTTGGCTTCCTATAAATTTTCCGGGTTGTATATTTTTTTTGTTCTTAGGATTTAAATTCCGAAAAATTTTCATTGCTTTATTTATACCTAAACATGTTAAAATAGTTGGGAATTTTAGGGTGTTATAGAGGGCGGTACAAGGTACTTATTCAGATTACGCCTAGCTGTTGGGGATGCTCACCAGTATGTGTCTACCTGTGATAAATGCCAAAGAATTGGAAGTATATCAAAACGGGATAAGCCACGCACGACCATCTTAGAATTGAAGCAATTACCGATAAATGGGGGATGGATTTTATGGGTCCCTTCCCTTCTTCATTCAGCAACCTATACATTCTCCTAGTAGTAGACTACATTTCCAAATGGGTAGAGGCTATACTTACCTGAACTAATGATGCTAGAATGGTAGCAAAGTTCCTTCGTAGTCACATATTCACCCGGTTCGGAACTCCGCGTGCGTTGATTACAGATGGAGGCACTCACTTTTGCAATAAGCTTGTAGACAGAGTACTGAGAAAATATGGTGTTCGACATCGTACATCGCCCATATCACCCCTGAGCCCAATGGTTTAAGCGAGAGGTGTCAAATGAGAGAAATAAAAAGTCTATCCTGAGGCCTATAGAACAACCCAAGACACCCCCCAGGGGCGTCACCATTGCGACTTGTGTTTGGGAAAGCGTGCCACTTTCCTATGGAATTGGAACCACATGTATATTGGCGACTAGGTAGTTGAATAATATGGATAGTAGGTGTCAGATGAGAAGCATTATCTGTGACTCGATGAATTAGAAGAATTTTGCAATGAGGCTTACAAAAATGCTAAGATCTATAAAGAAAAGACGAAAGCATGGCATGATAAACATATTGTAAGGAAAGAGTTTGAGTCGGGTCAACGAGTCCTCTTATTTAACTCACGACTCAAGCTTGTCCTAGGGAAATTAAAGTTGAGGTGGTCGGGACCATTTACCATGACTTATGTTTTTCCCTATGGAGGGGTGGAAATCATGCACCCAGAGAAGGGGAGTTTTAAAGTCAACGCGCAATGATTGAAGCCATATTTTGGAGGTGACTTTCATGCAAACAAATAGGCCATCAATTTGAGAACATCGGAAACGGTGCAGTAGGGAAGTCGAGATGACCCATAGTCTTAGGGACATTGAGATTCAGGGAAGTCGAGCTAACGGCATTAAACAAAGTGCTACTTGGGAGGCAACCCAAGCCTTTTGGAAATTTTTTTTATTAGTGCAGTTTTGAGTATTTTTTATTATTTCTTTTCATTATGATTCTTTTTAGAAATTGCAGTTTTCTCAGAGTGTGTACACTATAACCTAATCACATTATTTGTTTGTTATATTTTCAGGCTCCGAGATCAAAGCGGCGACAGAGAGATAACTCGAGAGACTTATTCTAGGGTTGGATAAGGATTGGAACCTTATTAAGGGAGTTATCTTTAACTTAAAAATTCTTTATCAAAAAAATGAATTAATCATCTCTGTAATGTCGTGACATTGAGGAAAATTGAAAAAAATAGCCCTCGGGAACGTCGCGACGTTGAGAAACTTAACTCTCTAGAACGTCACAACGTTGGGATTCGGGAACGTCGTGATGTTGGCCTAAACATCGCGACGTTACCCTGTTTTAAGGAGCCGAAATATCATATTTTTGGCTACCAGAAATTGAAAAACCCTAACTCTCTCTCTGTGATTTTGCAGTTCATCTGTTAAACCTCCCCCATGGTCTTCCTTAGTGGTTTTCGAGCATCAAGGGGAGCTAAGAACCACTTTTGATATGAAAAATCTAAGGTTCTTCCTTTGATCATCAAAAATATAGTACAAGACTATATATATATATATATTTTGATTTTTGGTGAGTTAAGGTAAAAAATTGGGTCTTTTTGCTTCTTTTTGACTTCATTAAGTTGAGAAAGAAATTGGTGAGTGTTTTGAGGTTGTAGAAGCCTTAGTTTTTAGCCAAGAACACTATTTCACGTAGTGCCCACTAGGTGTTTGATTATTTGCCTATGTGATATTTTTGTAATTTCTTAGCTATTCAAGAAGAGTTTCATCACACTAGGTGTTTGGAGGTTAATTTGGAGTTTTTCCTAAAGCCTAGAATACCATCCAAACCCTACCTCACCAAGTGCACAATGTCAAGAAAAATGCAAAAGTTAAGCTTGAAAAGAAGCCGAACAATTGAAGAGCCTTCTCATGATTACGATCATGAGAAGTTCGTCAATGCGAGTGCGGCCGAGAAATTCGGCCTCATCTCTAAGAACCAATCCTTTATCAAAGAGAAGGGATTTCACCACCCCGACGATTTCTTTCATAAACTATTGCGAATAAGGGATGGAAGGCGCTTTTCCAACCCCTAAGGCCGGCTTCCACAATGGTGGTATAAGAATTCTACGCCAATTTAGCCGCCTATGTACTGAAAAAGGTTCGAGTGCGTGGGGTTTTGGTAGACTTCAGTGCGAAGTCTATCAGTTTTATAACCTTGAGCTGGTCAATCTCGAGACATAAGATAGGCTCCATGAAACCCCAAACTACCCTAAGGTTCTTAGAATGCTAACAAACAGCCAGGGTGAATGGAAACTAAACAATAAAGGGCACACAGTGCACTTCAAGGCCAAGCACTTGGCCTACATACCCAAAGTATGGCATCACTTCATCACATCCTGTCTCATCTCGATGACCAATGTGTGTGAAGTGATAGCCAAAAGGGCCTTGCTCAATTATGCCATCATTCAGGACATACCTTTTGATGTCGATTAGGTTATAGAGGACCGCGATCCTCATGAGATGCCAAGGTGAATCTTGGGCACCTTTCTGATTTATATGGACTATACGAAGCAATGAAATTTGCTTATATAGAGAGGACAATGAGGGCTTGGATACACCCAATCAAGGTGATATTAATGGTTAAGAAGACAAATCGAGATTGTATCAAGGCGGAGAGTTTATGATTAGACAATGAGCCCTCGAGCCGAGGAAGGCTTAGGGTATGCCCGATCTAGGTTTGGGATATGAGTGGGTGTGCGGGAGGCGGGACCAGGTCATCCGCCTGACCCCACCCCACCACCACCATCACATGAGGAGGAGCCTGTCAGTCCTTCTCCTATACTCGAGGACCAAGTCCATTACTTGACCCCACGGTTTGATGCGTACTGGGATGAGACCCAGGAACACCAAGTCTCCATCAGTCAAGACATGGACGCCCCCAAAGGGCGAGACATGAACAGATCACGCACCTTGAGGCCGTAATTTGCGCACCCAAAGAGTCTATACGTGAGCTTCCTTGACCATGCAGCCTAGCCTAGCGTTTCTCGTGCTGCGCCAGCGCCTCGATGATCGAGTGATTCTTGGGGTTTCCTCCTTTGCCGCTATGTTTCACGACATTGAGGACACTGTCCGTTTTTGTTTGGGGGGTGTGGAAGATCGGTTTCTGTGTTTAGGTTGTTTTAGTTTTTCTGTGTTCAGGTTGTTTTAGTTTTTCTGTGTTCAGGTTGCGTTTGTTTTTGTTTTTATATATAGTTTATATGTGTTTGTGTGTTTTAGGTTTGTTTTAGATATGTTGAGTGAGTTGATGCCATGATTGCTAATGGGAGGGCATTTTGATCGCAATTTTTTTCAAAAAGAATGAGTGGAAAATGAAAAGGGACCCTTAGGTTGTTCCATGATTTGGAATGGTATGCTAGAAAGGTTGGGGTGACTTAGTTTAGTCACCCCCTTTACGTTTCAAGAAGTTAGTTCCCAAGTAGTCTATTGCACACACACACATGATCTCTAGGGTATACCAAGGTCCCTGACCTTGTTTACAAGAGTTCTATGAGTCTTGAGGGTTTTAAACACCTAAGTAATGGAACATATTTGAAAAAGAGGATTGCCATCGAGCCCAAAAAGAAAAAAAAAAGAAAAAAAAAGAAAAAAAAAGAAAAAAAAAGAAAAAAAAATAAAAAAAATACGTGTGTGAATAGAATAAGTAGGATCATCCAATTGAAATCCGAGGGACCTTTTAAAGCCTAATGCCTTGAGCCAACTAGCCGGGAGCCATTGACTTCACTGCTCACTACATGGGACAGAGGATGGACCCTTCCCACAGTCTAGGGCCTTTAGGTTTGGTTGAGTGTTCGGGGTGAAGTTCGAGGGGAACTAAATGCCCGGTGCACTTAACCAACTAGTAGGGAATCATCAATGAATCCCTGCCACAGGGACACTCTGGTAAAACTTATAAGCACTAGTTTTCTTTCATGCTTAGGTAGTTTAACATGAATACAAAGGGTGCGTTCTTATCCTTCCATGGTTAGAATCTTTCAAATGAGCGAGTTGACTTTAAGTTTAGGGGTACTGGAACCTAGGTATATGTTGGAGATCATGAAATAAATACACATAGACTTCCGGGGAAAGGTCATCGAACTTAGGGGGTTGAGGTTCATGTCAGCAATGCCATATTCGTTTCATACAGAGAATACCGGGACCCATTCCCTGGGGATAAAGCTAATTAAAAATTGCTATTACCAGCTTTCCTGTGCCGCATGCAACCTCATATCTTTGTTTGGTGTGTCATTTTTCATGTGTGTTTTGTTATGAGTATGGGGGTGTGATGAATGCCCAAAACACTCATCATTTACTTGCGTTTTATCATATTTTCGGTTCATTTCATATAATTGATGAATCTTAAGTTCATCTATTTTTAATCCATTTTTCTGACATGTTTTTAACAATTTTAGATCTATTTGTATGCCAAATTATGGAATATTCACCAACTTTATGTTTTGCAGGTGTTATTTGAAAAAAGAAAACAAGCAAAAGAAGCAAAAGGTGGAAAATACGTAGAGTCTGTGTCGCGACATAATTTTGTTTTATTACATAACACAAAATTCAAAGCGAATAGGCTATGTCGTGTAATAGTAAATGTCGTAACAAAGTTCAGACATAACTCAATGGCAAAAGAGAAAATTATGTTGCGATAAAGAGTTTTTCTATCGTGACATAAACTTAAAGAAGATTGTGAAGAAAGTATGTGACAATCCATTTCTACGTGACAATGATCGACAAATATAAAGAGGGCGTAATCGCGGCAGTTTCCCTCTGTCCCCCCGCGACATAAAGGGCTGACGATTAATAGATTAACTCTGTCGTGATAGAATACAGCTCTGTCGCGATAGAAAATGCTAAGAATACAACACAAGTCAGCTAAGACAAGTGTTTTTATGTTGCTACAAAGTTTTCAGCACCAAGCCAACTCAAGGAGAAATTTTTGTCGCAATAAAGAAAATCCTATTGTGACATAACATTCAGAATTCACAACGAAACAAAAAGAATCTCTTTGCAATAAAAGATTATTTAAATGCGACAAACAAAACATGAAGGAAATTTGAATTTGCATATCACGACAAAGAAAGCCAGAAAACAACGCTAGAAACGGCGACAAAGAAATTCTTGTTGCGACATAATCAAGAGTTGAAGAGTAAAAACACGTATCGCGACGAAAGTTTTAAATTTACTTGGCGGTAAAACAACCGGAATGATAAAATTATGTGCGTGAGGAAAAATTAAGATTAAGTGATAGAAATTGTAGACGAATTGAGAATGGCCAAGGAAATTGTGTATGGCTTATAATTCTTTATCGATGAGCCCGACTCGGTGGCGGTAAGAATCGGGGAAAGAAAAGTTCCCAGTCGTGACCGAGTTTTCTGTTCGACGAGAGAACTGGGACTGAAGAGTGCACCGCCTTGAGCGAATGCAAAGCGTAAATGTATGTCGTGAAAAGGAATATTATGTTGCGACAAACTTCAGAAGGACAAGGACATGAGAAGCTTGGTGCAAACAGGTTTGGAGTCGTGACACAAGGCATTCCTATCGCGACAAGAACAAAACAATTGAAATAAATTTATATCGCGACATCATCAAAGTATGTCGAAGCACAATCCAAGAACAAGCCCAAAGAATAGGCCGCGACAGAAAAACAAGAAGAAAGGCTGCGACACAAAAGCGGCCGACCCAAAGGCTGAAAAGCTTTATCGCGACATAACATACAGGTCGTAGCCAGAGACCAATTTGGGCGAATTTTGGGATCAATGCAATTAATGAAGTGAGGCCCTAACATTGGAAACTATAAATACCTACACACTTCTAGAGACGTGTCTGTGACTCAGGGTTTACAGGTAGTTGAAACTCTTGTACATTTTTATTTTTATTTTTATTTTTTTCTTTTATTTTCCATTTTAGTAGATTTAGCTTAGTATAGTTTATTTAGAGTAGGTTTTTTTAATTTTTCTAGATTTGGGTATTGTGCTGAAGTGCGACAGAGTTGGTATTTCATATAAATTATTTTTCATTCTTAGTTTATTTTGATTTAAAATGGATCTTGGAAAGTTTTGGAGTTCATTTATTTCGATTCGTTTAAATTTTTAGTACGATTTTCTTGATCGGTTAATTTGACCTGATATGAGTAAACCGATTTTGAAAGTTGAGCTCCTTGAAATGGGTCATTGATGATAGTCACATTTTGTTGCATAAGATTGGAAGAAAGCTTTAATTAGAATTCTTGAATTTATTATTTGAATAGTATTATTTATAAATTACTTGTTCGTACTAAAATGCAGAGTGTACGATACAAAATCTTGTATCTCACTCACGATTTCCGGGAGGCCCTGGTGACACAAAGATGGAGAATGCTTGAGGAGTGTAGAGCGGTTCCTTGTGGGTATGTGATGACTAATAGTATGGAACAGTGGAACTTTGGATTACTGGATGGATCACAAACTTACTTATAAGTTGAGGAAGGTTGAATAAAGTATCTGTTTTAATCATACCAAGAGTCTCGTCTTTCTGAGTGAGATTCGATCCAGAGTGTTATTTGAGATCTAATCGAGGAGATGGAAATTTTCATGGAAGTGTAGGATGAGGTCTCAATCAAGGTAAAGAAGGCTTGCAATATCCTGTCTGTGGGGCGAGAACTCTTTAGTCATAAGTTTAGTATGAAGTACTAAAGAAAGGAAAATGCAAATCTTAGAAGAGGGTTACGATATTAAGTAGCGATTATAATCATGTCTTGGAAATGAATGTGAACCTTTAATCAGTGAAAAGTATGGTTGAAGGAGAAATCCAAACTATATTACCTTGCATCTTTGACAAACTCAGTATTCCAATTTATGGTTGAGCTTTAAAACGAAAAGATGTAGAAAGTGATTATTGCTAATTGATCCATTTCTATTTTGTCTCACTCAGTAAATTATCAACCCCAAATTTTATTAAGCTTTAATTTTGAATATAAAGGATTTAACTGGGACTATATTTTTAGTCCTCTTATCATCATATCAGTGGAGTTATAGTAATGATCTTGAGTAGTTGGGGTAGTTAGTCATTTTGATTTATCATTCTTCCTCATGGGAATGATATCTGGACTTTAAATATCCACTTTTATTACTTGTACGACCTGTGCACTTGCAGTGATTGAGACCACACACATAAATTTCAAATGAGTCATTTTATAAAAAAAGAACTATTCCATCTGTTCATCCATATGAAAAATTGTCTTGACAAGTTTTTGGCATTGTTGCCATGGGTTGAAAAGTTCTTATGTGGCAGTACCAGAAGGTTGGCATACACTGATCACATCATATAGTTTGGTCTTAACAAGTTTTTGGCACCTATGTTGGGGACTAGGTAATAGTCCTTTGGTATTAGTGTCATAGATTTGTATATATCATTTGGTCTTAACAATAACAATAAATGTGGTTATCGCTCAATATCTGATACTTGGCTTCTTGTGCATTTCAAGTGAAAAGGCGACATTTGGAGGTTGTGTGAGGACTTGAAGAAGGAGATTGGAGAGCCTAGCCCGGCGATTAAGTTCTCACGTTACGACGTTGAGAATGGAACGACGTGCCCTATCTTCGTTAGCCTAATGTGCGTTAGGGACTTAATAAACAGATTTATAGATATAAAGAAAAAAGAAGAAAAAGCAAATTGATTGGAGGAGAGGAGGGTGGGAGGCAGGAGGCGGCATGACTTGAATCGAGAGATCGTGTTCATCCCTGTATTTGTATTTCTTTTCTCGAGTATTTAATGATTATAAACTCTATGGTTGTCATGGACATTAATATGCTATAGCTTTATTTATAGGGTTTTGTTGTACCCTTGCTACATTCATATGGATTAATTATCAATTTTGTTCTATTCAGTATATTAATGGATCTTATATCGACTTGCTCTATTTTCTATGATTTATTTACATGGTAGTGTTTGGCGACATTCGCATGCTCTTGTTAGAATTTGAGATCGAAGATAAAAGATTCCCGAGGATCCAAATGAAGCGACACTTAGTAAATTGGAAATACAGAGATCTCCACATTTTCCAAGTGTAACTGACTAGGAGTTTTAATCATTTAAGCGTTTGAGTCCGGGGTTGACGAGAGATGCAATATGGCCTCTTGGCCGAGAGATAAACGAATATACCTCGAAATTATGGATATCTCGTAGGCATGATCAACTACAGGCGTGAATCCATTAATGTCTTTGAATGAACAATTCAGCCTTACTAATCTAGATTATAATCCGTGAGTGTGGCGAGGGAGGCACAAAACTCCCTAGTCTCGATAATTGAGTTAACATTATGGGTTGCTTTTCTTTACATTAGTCAATAATTCACTTGAGTTTGAAGTTTGGATAATATTCTAGAGTCAATTCCAGTATTCGACACACTTCTCCTTGTAGGAACGAAACTTGATAAGCCACTACACTATGTAACCTCGAAGCGTATACTTGCGCGTACGGGCCTACGTTTTTACACTAATTTACACACCTTTTTTGAGCCCATTAAGAAGGAAGTTAAAGATTTTCGCGTCACGGGCCTCGTTTTCTTCTTCATTGTGGCAGCACAGGGGTCTCCAAAGTGAGCACTAGTTATGTCGACCCGAGGCGGCCTCTTTCTCAGCGGAAGAACCGTAGACAAGCATGGACTGGCTACAGCTTCTCGCTTTCCAATGCCCGTTTTGTGAAAGCTAATGCGAGAAGATGATGTTGGCGAGGCTTAAGTCGTCGACCGAGGACCACGTGGATCGTTTATTGGCTCTTATGGCCTTTATCGCTAGTGGATCATCTGTGGGATGTTCAGATTTTCTTGTTGAAGTAAAGTTTTGTATCAAAGCGAATGACTTGTACTTATATGTTTCACGATTCGATCTTTGCGTAGGTGGGCATGGTGAAAATTTCGGACTCTTCGCCCCTGCCAGACCCTCCGGAGATCACGTGGATTTCTCTTAAAGGAGGCTGGTGCTAAGCTAGAGTTGGCTGATGAGGTGGTGGTGGCTGGGCTTGTTCTTTAGGGGCCGCGTGGCGGCCCGAGATGGGTGGGCTTGGCTGTTTTCGTGTTGCCTCGTGTGGACTGTGACCTTGAGGGGAATTTGATCGGGGTGTATTGTAGGAGTGAATCTGTGTTGAAGCTTTGTTTGAAAGAATTGGTCCAAATTAGTCTCGACGTTCCTCATCTTTTGGGGATGGCTCTGCTGTTTTCCCTTACTCCTCCTTGGGGATGCATGCAGCATTAATCTGTAGGCCTCTTGGGACCGCTCCCGTTCCTATCACTTTGCTCTTTTCCTTTTGGGTAGAGGAACTCCTTTTCTTGGATAAGAGGGCTTCTTCACCATTGATATACTTCTCTGTCTTGGCGAGCACCTCGGCCATGCTCGCTTGAGGGTTCTTTGAGATAGAGAACATTAGGTTTTTCGATTGTACCCTAAGCCCTGCGATGAAGGCAGTAATGGCGAACTTTTCGTCGGGAATATCCACCTTTAATGGCTCTGCGTTGAATCTCTAGACGTATGACCTCAGGCTCTCCTGCGAGCTCTGCTTTATAGTCAGAAGGTGATAAAGTGTGAGACGAATGCGATGGAAAGCTCTGTGAACGATGAGATGGAAAATGGCGGGAGTCTGTTAAACCAGGCCAACGCTGGGCCCTTTAGTGTGATAGTGAAGGCTTTGCATCATATGGGGTCTTGATATCCGTGCAACTCCATCTGGTTCTTATATGTATTGAGGTGATCAATGGGGTCTTTCGTTTTGTCGACGTTTGATCACGAGGCGTGCAGGCTTAGCGGGGAGGGAAGTCACGGCCTGTTGTGAGCGGGGATTTAGTTTGTTGCATGCCCGAGGTGTCCATAGAGGCCGGGGCATGACCCTTTCATAAGCTTCAGCCATTGTGGGTGATCTTGATGGATGTGCAGACCTCTGCTCCCATGATCGCTCCCCTGCTTCCTGCTGATAAGGGGTGGGCCCATCGCCTTTGTTGTTCTTCTTAGGTAACGATGTTTTGGCCTTCTCGGGCTTGTCGCGCTTCTTGGGGGCGTTGCATTTGTCTGGTGAGTTGCTCCAACTCTCTCAGCAGACGTTGGTTGGTGAGACAGAGTGCCTCCATCTCGCCGGTATTGGCGAGTAGAGTTTCTAGTGTGACTCCGGGAGGTCGGTCAGCTATGTCGCCTTCTTTGATGGCATCCTTGGGGATTAGGCGTAGCTCACTTGTGTTCGAGTTGATGCCATGATCTTTGAGGATTCAACTTTATTTGTAAAGGCCCCATGCATTCCCACCAGGCTGATTACTTGGCGATGATGCTTTCAATCGGGCCCAGGAATTTGGGCGTCTTTGGAATTCTTCAGGCCGGTTCTTGACTCTGGATGCCTGGCTCCCCTGCGAATATAAGAAAAAAAAAGGATCGGTAGGGATTACAGTTGCCTTGATGCCTAAGTCAGGTTCTTCAGATGGAAGAAAATCAGCAGCTTAGGAATGAATTTTTTATTGCATGCCTTCGTAGATGGGGTGGCTGATATTTATAATGGGTGATCGCTGAAAATTTTCTTTAGTTGGATGATGATATAGAATGACACATTTCCTTGTTGGATGATGATACGATATTTCTCCCAGATTGGGTGAGGATTTTTCTTTCCTTATCGTTGGCCAGGTGTAAGGGATGATTGATGGACAGTGTGGAAATATCCTACTTTCTAATTGAGTGGAAATTGGGTATTTTTCGCTGTCTGATTCTTTAGTAGATTATATTACCAGCTTTTCGAAGGGGTGGACTGGGCCCTCGTCTTGGGCTTGTGTTTGAGGGATATCACCAAGGGCCGAGCACTGGTACTAGGCCTGCTCCTTAATCTCCTCTTAATCCTGACATTTGGGCTCATGTTTTGGGTCTACGCGCCTATTATTTTAAACCCGATCAGATCCAAACCCAGCGTAGAATTGAAATTATTTTTTAAACATGATAGTTTGAAATTTTAAAATCCCAATATTTATCAAAAATCCTATGGAATAGCCATCCCCCCTTGCCTACCAAATGATGATTCCAGGGCAAAATTATACATTTAAAAGATCAAAAGCAATCACTTCCCATTTTTCTCACCAACAAAGTCCTGACCATATTAGTTGGAAGAAGTGCGCAGGGATTCAGTGTAAAGTTATTCATGGGGTTTGCAGTAAAAAGGTGGTGGCCCCAACTTTAGCCGCCAATGAAAGTGCATGTTACAGCTTTTTTTTATTCTTTTGTGGATTTCGTTTCCAACATTTTTTTTGTGGGCTCATGCAATCAAAAGAAGAATCCATACAGCTACGTGAGGGCTTCATTCATTTGCCTGGAGAACATAGATACGATACCTAATGGAAATAGCTAGCGAATTTGAAGAATATTCGAGTTTCCGAACACAAAAAATAGACAAGAATATGCTCTTGTTTGTCAGGGTGTAGTAGCCATTCTTTCCTCCCTATTTGCAAGGGTAGAAAGTGCTTTTCTTTAAACTTACAGAACGTGTCTTGAATAGAGTCCGTTGGTAATAGAAGGATTCAACACAAAAAAAAAGGCATGAAAGCGTGAAAGCAAATCAAATCAAATCAAAGTAAAAAGTGTTGGGTTTTAGGTGCAGTGCTTGAGAGAGCCTTCCTTTTCAAGTTTTCATATGTTTCCCCACCCTTTGTTCATTAGCAGCATCATATATCCTTTCTCCTCCATTTCTACCCACCCCACAATGCTACCAAAATAAGGTAATGGTCCAAACTCCACATCACACTAATATAAATCCAGTGGCAGCTTTCTTGATTTTGATTGATAGGGGGAGGATGTAAACTAAGCACTAGGCTAGGGCATAATATATTTATAGTCGTCTTCTTAGGTATTAAGAATGTGTGCAATGTTCTTGAATATGTTCTCTGCCCAACAATCAATTCGCATCCTTTCTATCCCTTTTGGACGGATGCCCCTGCAAAAAGACTGCTACCTCTGATTTTTGTTTGCTCAAATAATGGTTCGCGATCAATAATAATTGTTAGCATTTTTGGTGTGTTAGATTTTTGTCAGCCGCTTTTTTTTTTTTTTTAATTTTGAAATGTTTGGTTAAAAGAAATCAAATAACTCAAAATTTGAAATTTGTAAAACTAACTCACTCCCTATATATATATATATATATATATATTAACAATGACTCATTTTGGACAATAAAATGCCCTTTCCCATTTCATCTCTTGAAAACATGATTTCATTATTTTACACTAAACCATCTACATGAATAAGTACCGTAACTTTAAAAATGTTATTTTTTCTGCAATTTTTCAAAAACATTTATTGTTGTTTTTCAAAAGTGATTTATTCCAAAATTTATAAGCCCAAATATAATTTCTCTTATTAAGAAATCATTCCTTAGTGGATTGCACATCAGGAGCCATAGGAGAACTATATGGTTTGACACCTAATTTTCCTATCTCATATTACAAATCAAGTACATATATATTTCCGTCGAAATAACAAAATTGCTTACTTTCATGACTTCAACATCCAAGAAATACTCCATTGTTCCTAAATTTTTTGTGTTAAACTAACTGTGAAGAAAAGAGTTAAGAGACAATATACCTCTAGAGTAACTCCTAGTGATAACAATATCATCCACATACACCACTAACAGAATAATACTAGAATTGGAATTTTTGTACAACACAAAATGGTTAGACATATTCTTTTGCATGTCAAATTTCTCAGTTGCCATTAAATTTATCAAACCAAGGACGTGGACTTTGTTTCAATCCATACAAATATTTCTAAAGACGACAAACCTTCCCTATTTCCCCAGGAGCAACAAACCTTGGAGGTTGCTCTATGTAAACTTCTTCATGAAGATCTCCATGTAGAAACACATTCTTGATATCCAACTGATGCCAGTCCTAATCATGACAAGCAACAAGGAAGATAAACAACTGGACATATGTCATCTTACCTATAGAAGAAAATATATCATAATTATGTACTCCATAAGTTTGTGCACAGTCTTTAGCAAGAAGACATGCCTCTAATTTAGCAATAGACCCGTTGGGGTTAAACTTAATTGCAAACATTCAATGAAAACCAATAGCTTTATTTCCAATAGGTAAAGTCGCCAAGTCCCACGTACCATTTTCATCCAAAGCCTACATTTCATCTACTATAGCAGGCATCAACCAAGGTGAGATAAAGCTTTGTGAACAATGTTAGGAAGAGAGATAGAATCTAGGGATGCAATAAAAGGAACAAGAAGAGGATGAAAAAATGGTTATAGGAAACAAATGAAGAGATTAGGTGAGCACTCTGATGTTTACCTTTATAGAGAGTAATCGTAAGATCATCACTATGGACTGGATCTAATGACAAAATAGTTAGTGTTAGACACAAGAATAGAGGGTCTTGGCATTAAGAATAGACCTAAATAATGGGAGGTTACAATGACCTAAAACATCTTAATGAACTAACTGAAAAGAAGCACACGCTTGTTTATTGACTCTAAGACTGAAATACACACAATGATGCTTAGCATATCGATATGACTCACAGTCTAATGAGGATAGACTAGAAAACTAAGGATATAACTTCTTCAATAGCGAGAGAGATGGATGACCCAAGTGACAATGTACATCAAACGAGGTAGCAACTCTAGAACAAGCAATAGACTTTAGCACATATGAATCAAGGATGTAGAGACCTCTAGACTCACGTCGTCTACCAATATTCCGCCTCATCAAAAGATCCTAAAACAGAATAATTAGGAAAGAATGAGATACTATAATTAAGTGTACAAGTGAGTTTACTTGTAGAAATTAAATTAAAGTAAAATTGTGGTAAACTCATAACAAAGGTCAAAGGGATTAGAGGAGTACAATGGATTGTGGCCAACCTAAGAACACATGATGTAGACCCATTTTCTAGGGTAACAATAGAAGTAGAAGGGTGTGACTCAAATATAGTAAATAAACTGAAATTACTTATCATGTGGTTGATGGCTCTAGAGTCATGGCCAAATTGGAGAAGGAGGATGTAAGGCATGTGTTGGGTTTGCCTGACTCGACAAGTACAGTGATGGGAGTAGAAGCGGACTTCAAAGACTGATGATACTAGGAGAACTTGGAATACTCATTTGTTGACTGTACGGGTAAAGGTGTAAAACCCATCTCTTGTTTTACGAAATATCTCACTTACACCTTGAACTTTTTTAGGTTTAAAGAGGCCCATAACATTTACTCTCGTAGCCCACTTGAGTCCTTGCCATAACTGATAATGTTAATGAGCTCAAATGATGTTAAAATGACAATTAGTTGTTGACATGGCATTGTGGGACCCACTCTCCTCTCTATTCTCTCATATATTCTCTCTCTTCTCTTCTATCTCTTCTCTCCTCTCTCTTCTCTCCTCTCTCATCTTTTCTTTCTCCTGTCTAACTCTCACTGAACCCCATAGTTCTTTCTTCTCTCTAACTCTCACCAAACCCCCCTAGTTCTTCCCTACACACACACAGCCTAGCACCCCACCCGACCTTAGCACTACTTTAAAGCCTTTTTATTTCAAAACAACTCTTAATTTTTATTAAAAATTTATTTTAATTTTTAAAATATGCTAAATAAAAATTCAAATTCATTATTTTAAATCTACTAAATGAAAAATAAAAATTTATTTTTAAAATATAAATAAACTATTAATTATTTTAATTTTATGTACGGTTATTTCATTAAAATAAATTAGATTTTGAATTAAATATTTGATATACAATATATATATATATATATATATATATATATATATATATATATATATTTATTTATATTTATATTTATAATAATTAATAATATAATATAATAAATAAATAAATATTAGTATTTTATTTGCATCAAGATCTTAATATATGCAAGAATTTCATGCTTAGATGCTAACTTAATTCACACCTAACAATGTTCCAATTCTTGTTGGCGTTTGGACTATCTTTTCTATTTTTGCAGACTTGAGATGTGAGTTCTTCGGAACTGCTGCCTTTAAGTATGAAGATCCCTTCTGATAGCTTATGCTTTCTCGAGCCTTGGAAGTAGTTCCCATACAGAGAATGTGACCCTAGGACGTGGTTCTTGAGTTCATCATTCTTGTTATTTTCTTGAGATGATCTAACTCCTGTTAGTTCCGTAATACTTATATTAATTTATAGTAATTAAATAATATTATAACTTATATTAATTAGAGAGCAATTCAAATGAATAAAGTTATAACCCGAACAAAAATAAATATCATAAGCAAATGCAATAAATAAAAGCAGAACCCAGCAATTCAGCATTTTTAGCCTTAAGGAATTTTATTCTCCTCTCGGTACCCAAGGTTAATAGAATAATTCCTCTCGGGGGATGAAACCGGTTTAGAATCTTCTTGGAATTGTAAGCGGTACTTCAATAGAGTAAATTCGAGCCTTGAAACGGGAGTGAATCACGACTCGAAGAATTTTTGAGAGGGAGAAAGGAGAAAATGCAATGTCTTTTCAAATGCATGAAAAATGTAAGTGTACAAATTTGTGTGAGGAGGTCTGAATTATAGGAAACCAGAGTGCTGACTTGAAAGTTGCAATGGTTGAAAGAGGTGCACCTTGAAAAGTTTGCAATGGTTGAAGGTGCAACTTTTCATCATTTCCATTCCACCTATATATATATATATATATATATATATATATATATATATATATATATATATTACTCTATTCAAACGTCCCCCACATGAATGGAGAATGACAAGTTTTGAAAACTATGCATAAAACTATGTGATTCACAAGCCCAAATTAGCGACATCTCTGAATAGTAGGTTTCCCTTTGAACTTTCGTAGTGAACATATACTTGAGTATACTCGTCAATCGGTAGATCGATATCTTTGAACCGTCGAAACTTTTAGTATACTAAGACAATATAAGTCACACAACTAACTCTTGCTCCAGCTTTTGGTTCTCATTGTTGTGTTCGTTTTAGCCATGAACACCGCCTGGTCTCATGAGTGTTTAGAGAACTGGCCTTCTTTTATTCTCCTTGAAGCGGCTCACACTTCACACTCACATAGGTGATTCCTAAACGTGTATTCCTTAAATACACCATTTTGATCCAATCTTATGTCAAACTTAGAAATGGTAAAACCTTTCATTTAGGGTTTATCCTTATTTATGAACATTGTCTCATCATGAGAATGGATTTAATAAATTTGACAATGTTGGACCATCAAACACAACTTTGTTTTCTCTTTGAACCTAGATCTTAGGATCTCCAGTCTACTAGGTAGAGTTACCACCATGATGATTTGTCACCTGTTTGCGATTATTACTGGTGTTTTTGTTCCTTGACCAGTGCTGCTGTGGATTGAGACACGTTATCTTTTGATCTTACGTAATCAATTGAGATAACTCCACTAGAGATTAATTGTCTAACAGTGTTATGTCTTCGTCGTATGTAATGAGATTTTCCATTGTACATAACACTTCCAGCCCTTCCGATGGCACAACCGGCTATCACAATGTATGCTATGATTATGATTTAGGCGAAGCAGATATCTTCTAAAAATTAAAACCATTCAGCTTCTTCACGCAGAGCTTTATCGAAAATTTATGAATTCGGCTTCCATTATAGAATGGGCGATGCAAGTTTGCTTAGAAGATTTCCAAGACATTGCTCCCCCACCAACCGTAAACACATATCCACTAGTGGATTTGCTTTCGATTGAACGGGTGATCCAATTTGCATCACTATAACCTTCAATCAACTATTCAGATAATTTTTGTAATGCAAACGAAATTTTGGGTATGTTTTAAATATCTGAAAACATGTCTCGTGCCATCCGATGCGTTTTATTTGGATTCTTTCGTGTATCGACTAGGTTACTTATTGCACAAGCGATATACGGTGAAGTACAATTCATGATACCATTAGACATCCACAAAACTTTAAGCGTAATCCGCGAGACTCACTTTCACCTTTGTTCTTTAGGCTTGAGTTTAAGTCTATTAGGCGTTTTCACTTCTTTGAAATTCAAATACTTGAATTTGTCAAGTATCTTGTCAATATAGTGAGACTGTGATAGCGCTAGACCTTGAGAGTTACGTAGATTTTATATAGAATGAATCGCACCTCCTAGAATCTTTCATATCAAATGATTTGGATAGCATTCGTTTTGTGGCATTTATGTCAGTAATATTTTGCTTATTATTAACATGTCATCCCACATATGAAGCGAACAATGACCTCATGATTAGGAGTATTTTTATATAGCACATTTATCGCACTCATTAATCTTAAATCCATTTGACAACATTACTTTGTCAAATTTTGCATGCCATTGTTTAGGTGCTTGTTTAAGTCCATACAAAGACTTAACAAGTCGACAGACTTTATTTTCTTGTCCAGGGACAATAAACCCTTCAGGTTGTTCCATATAATTTCTTCCTCAATTCTCCATTTAAAAGGCTGTTTTCATCCATTTGATGGATTTGAAGATCGCTGCAATGACGAAACAGTGCTGATCAGATAGATGTAATTCTTGTAGGTAGTATGTATCAAAAGTAGTCAAGGAACCTTCTTTTTATGCAAATCCTTTGACAACTAGTCTTGCCTTATACTTGTCAATAGTACCATCATCTTTTCCAATTTTCTTTTTAAAAATCCATTTTATATCCTAATGACATTTTCCTGGAGGAAGATCAACCAGATTCCCACGTATGGTTATTGATATAGTTCAACTTCATATTGGCCTTCTTTCCAATATTGAGCTTGAAGACTTCATTGCTTCCTTAAAGTCGGAGGTTCATTTTCTAACGAAATCTTTAGAAAATCTGGACCAAGATTCCAAATTACCCTTTGGCGTTTACTCGTCGTGGTTCCTCTATTAGGCACATTTTCCTCGATAATTTCAGGAATTAAAACGGACTTTCACCAAGTGTTTGCCTTCATTCTTATACGGGAAAATGTCTTCCAAAGAGATTCAGCATTGTCGATTCTATTATTTAATATTAGAATGAATATCGAATTTCGGTTATAAACGAGGAAAATGATATACTTTACTATGTTAGCATATCAATAAAAATACAATCTATTGTTTTGGTCTATTTTAACAATTTGGTTTAAGACTTGTACTTTTGCTAGACACACACTTTAAAAGTAATTCAAGTTTGGTTTTTCTACCTTTCATTTTCATATGGAATGATTTGTGTCTTCTTGTAGGGTACTCTATTAGTATCGTGGTATCAAGGGCGACTTCCCCCGCAGTTAAAGTAAGCGAAGGAACTTAGTAGCCAAAGCATTCATCATTTCTTTCAGTATTCGATTCTTCCTTTCAGCAACTCCATTACGTGTGGTGTATCTGGTGTATTTGATGAATAATTCCATTTCTAGACATATTTCAAAATGGAAATTCATATTCACCACCTCTATCATGATCATTTTAAATCTTTTATTAAGTTGATTTTCAACTTCAATTTTATATTGTTTGAATGCATCAATTGCCTCATCTTTGCTATTAAGTAAATATACATAACAATATCTAGTGCAATCGTCGATAAAGTTATGAAATACTTTTTCCCATAGTGAGATAGTATTGACTTCATATCACAAATAAAGTATGAATCAAGTCGAAAGTTCGAAATTCCTTTCAAGCTGAATTATAGGGATGTTTCACGAGTACGATTCAACACATACTTGACATTTGGATTTATTACATTCAAACTTTGGCAATATTTCCATGTTTATCATTTTACGCAAGATTTGTAATTAACATGTCGGCATTACGCCGTAAATTATCAGCTTCAGTAAAATAGAGAAGAATCATTATTCTTGTGTATTGATTGTCATTACATTGAGCTTAAGAAAAGGCCATCGCTAAGATAACCCTTTCCAACATACATATCATTTTACTTATTACAACTTTGTCGAAACAAATACAACATATGCATCCCAGTTCTTGAGCTAGAAGTGATGAGACCAAATTCTTACAGTTTGGGGCATGGAGGACATTCTTTAGTGTCGAGTTTTTGCTAGATGTCATTTAGGAGAATATTTCAGTTCCTTCTATCTTGGGAAGTTGAAGAATTTCCCATATGCGGCTCTTCCTCGAGTCAGAGCCAAAGCATAGGAAGGAGAACATCCCTTTGATAGCACAAACATGGCGGAGTAGTAGCGGGAGTCAATCCACCATTCCTTTGGGTTTCCTACGAGTTACTTTTCGGAAGAAAAGCACACAAATCTTCAATATCCATATCATTGGATTCGACGTATTGAAGCGACCTTTATTCTTATTTTTATTTTTAGGTGCACGGCATTCCGAGGACCTATGTCTGATTACCACAATTATAGCAACTTCCTTTGATTTTTATTAACTGTGTGTGGTTTCTTTCATTCCTGGTTCTTCTTTCTTTCTTTGCATTAGGAAGCGAGATTCAATATATTTGCGCTCTGATCTGGATGATTACTAGGCTTCTTCGACAATGTATTTGTCTTTGCTTGATTTTAATGGACAATACTGGGTCACTAGTGTCTATTACGCTTGTGTTTCAAATAATTTAAAGTCCTTCCATGCGAGAGTAGCTTCTATAAATCGACCACTTGAAAGCGGCTTCATTAATAATCATTCCTTAGTTAGAAGATACATTGAATTATTACTTGAAGTTCTTAGTTCAACGTCTACTTGACCTTGGTATCAACCATTTATAATCAAGAAAATTTATTTATCTACAAATTTCTTTAACCAACGTCTTCGACCTTATACTTTTTCTCAAGTGCTTCCCATAATTCTTTGGAAGTATTAATATTCTTGTAGACATTATATAGAATATCATCTAACCGCTCAAAATAATTCGCAAAGGAAGTCGAATGTTTCAGGGCTTCAATCATAAGTCTATCTTTTCGGGCACTTGTTCTATTCGGGTTGAACCTCTTCTTTGATGAACTTTTGTAGACTTAAAGTCGTTAGATAGAAGAACATCTTTTGTTGCCATCTTTTGAAGTCTACACCGGAAAACTTGCCAGGTTTCTCCGCCGGTGCAGGTGCGTGTGCAACTTGGTTTGGAACAACAGTGTTCATTTCAGATCCCATTTCTGAAAATTAAACCAATACTTTATTAGTAAAAAATTACTAGTATCAACTTGGAGTAGAAAATCACAAAGATTTAATCTCCTTACAGTACTGAGTAAAACCACAAAGGTTTTTAATCTCGATAAGTAGAAAATCAGAAAGATTTTAGTCTCCTAAATTTTGAGTAGAAACCCACGAAGGTTTAATCTCGGTGAGTAGAAAAATCAAGATTTAAATCTCTCTAAATTTGCAATTAGAAAACCACGAAGGTTTCAATCTCGGTGAGTAGAAAATCACAGATTTTAGTCTCTAAATTTTGAGTAAGCCACAGAAGGTTTTGTCGGTAGGAGTAGAAAATCATAAAGATTTTAGTCTCCGACAAAATAATAATAATAGAACCGAAATTAAATGAAATGAATGAATAAATCAAGTAGAAAACCACAAAGGTTTAGTCTTGGAAACGATTTAAGATAAAGTCTGAAATAATTCAAGTAGAAAACACAAAAGAAGGTTTTAGTCTTGGAAGAAATTAAAATAAATGGAAAATAGGAAGTAATAATAAATAAAGAATAAAATTCCTTAAGATTGTTAGTTAAAATACTTATATTAATTTATAGTAATTAAATAATATTATAACTTATATTAATTGGCGATTAAAATGAATAAAGTTATAACCAAACAAAAAATAAATATCATAAGCAAAATGCAATAAATAAAGCTAGAACTGACAAAGGGATTCATTGTTTAGCCTTAAGGAATTACTATTCTCCTCTGAGTTTTAGGTTATAGAATAATTCCTCCCGGGATAGACGGTTTAGAATGCTACCCACGATTGCGGTGCTTCTTCGGTATATTTCGAGCATAAAACGAATTAGATCACGACTTGAAGAATTTTTGAGAGGAAAATGTCTTTTCAAATGCGTGAAAAAGTAAGTGTCTGAAATTTGTGAGAAGTGCGGGTATAGGAAACCAAGGGGTGCAACTTGAAAAGTTGCAATGGTTCGAAGGGGTGCACCTTGAAAAGTTGCAATGGTTCGAAGGGGTGCAACTTTTCATCATTTCCATTCACACCTATATATATATATATATATATATATATACTCTCCTCTCTATATATATATATATATATATATATATATATATATATATATATATATATATATATATAATTCCCAACAACTCCTACTAAGTCATACTATTCTTAAGAAAATTTCCCCTTTTGGATTAGCTACCTCTTTCTCTAAGGTTCCGTTATATTGACTAAGTTGAAGAACTTGGCCTTGAAGATTCTCATTGATTTTTACTCTATTTACCCAACTCTCGTACAGTACTATATAAGGCTATGCTAGCTTTTCGTCTAAGATTTCATCATATTTTTCTTCAGACAATAGGTGTGTTTGGGGACTCTATGAGACTAGATCACACACTAAGAGCATTCGGACGTCAATTGCCACATCCTTTGGAACTTCTTGATGATTTGTGCCAGGTTCGGGAACTGAGTCTACGACTGCCAAAGCAATGGGTTGACTGACTTGTTCCTTATCTCCTTTGTAATCTTCTTATTCATCATCACTCTAGGTAACAAGGAAGGATCGATTCTTCTTTGTATTAGCACACTCTACTTGGATATGACTATATCCTCCACATTCTCTACACTCAATTGGCTTGTTTCTAAGGTTTAACCAAGGAGTTCCTTGAGTCCTACCTGGCTTTGTTGGATTAAAAGTCCCAAAAGAAAATTTACGAGTTTGAGAGTTACGTTTTACCTGAGTGTTCAATCTTTTTAGAGCTCTTTCAAAATTCTTTGATAACAAGGCCACTTATTCTAAGAACACACGACTTTCATCATCTGGTAGTTCAAACTCAACCTTTAGTCCCACAAGTTTATTCCTGTCCTTGGACTCTTCACGTAGTACTATTTCAAAAGTTTGTAGAGACCCCATGAGTTCTTCAATTCTCATCCTTTTTAAGTCTTTTGCCTATCTCATTGTTGTTGCCTTGTGATAGGTGAAAGCGTGATGCGTGTGTGTAAAATGTATAAAGCGCATATATGAGCAAGTTCTTGCGTCGTATCAAGTATATAGTGTGTGTGAAGTACAAGTGTCGATCCCACAAGGAAGAAGGGTTACTAAATACCGAAATTAAAATAATCCTATCTTTATTTAGATGATGGATAATTTGTGAAAATATATAAAAACTAAAGTCCTAAACTAACATGCAAAGATGTAAAATAAAAAATGGAAAACCTAGGGTTTGCATTTCATTTGTTTAATCCTTATGCATTCTAGTCCAATTCACCCCGAATTGATATTCTAATCACCTATTAATGGTAAGCCTCACTTTTGCACATGTGAATCTCTCTTTATAATCCATTCTACCCCATAGAACTTGGGTATTTTGAATCTCTACTGACCAAAATCTCTAAACCTTGATAAATCCCCAAGCCTAAAATTACCGCCCATGATAATCTCTTGTCAATGGTGAAATGTGATGCCCTACACATGTCTAATTCAACTCTCGTTTCTCAAATCTTGAATTGAACCACAAGCATGCCAATGGTATACAAACATCAACATGTAATGAAGAATATAATAGGGCATTTAATAGAAATGTGCTTCAAATATCAAATAGAAAGTAAATCAGTGTTCAAATACATAAATCATAAACAAACTACATCTAAAGCCCTAGAAAACAAGATTAGCTCAGGGAGAGGAGAAATACAACGAAAGAAAAGAGAGAAAACATAAAGAGGAGGAGAAATAGCCTATATAGAAGATGAAATGCTCAATCTCCTCCTCAAATCTTCCTTTTCTTATTCAATCTTCTTTCTTCCCCCAAAGAGAGTTGTGCCTTAGGGTAAAAACCCTAGGGGCTTCTCTCTTTGCAGCCAAGAGAATCCCTTTCCTTGCCTCCATGAACTCCCAAATCCAAAGGAAAAAGTCATATATATACACCTCGAAAACTAGGCCAAAATGGGCTAAAAAAATGAAAATAATTCTAGGATGTGTCATGCAATCGTGACCATAAGTGCTCTACGGCCGCGACCTCACTGAAATATAACTTCCAAATCCAAAGGAAAAATTCATATATATACACCTCGAAAACTAGGCCAAAATGGGCTGAAAAAATGGAAAATAATTCTAGGCTGTGTCGTGTGATTGTGACCATAAGTGCTTGACGGCCACGACCTCACCGAAATATAACTTCCAAAATCTTCACTAGGGCGCTTCACTTGATCCTGTCGTGAAACTACGATCGCGACTTCACTTAGAAGCGAGGCTTCGCGATTTGTAGGGAGCTTCACGGTCCTGACAATTTGAAAAGCATTGAAAGTGTAAAACACACGCCTATGTCTTAAGTACGCAGCGTGTGAAGTAATATAGTGTCTTCAATGGCACGGATATCGATCACGGGATAGGTGTGCATTCTGAGATTTGCTTTCGGTATTATGCGGGTATGTGTAATGTGTGAAAAGGGTACTAATATTTGAATGGTAAACTACTAATTTAATGAGATACTATTGAATGGAGACTAGGGTTACATGTTTCCCCACCCACTTTTGATGGATTATTCTTACAAGATGATATTAGTCGGTTTATTGATGATTCATTAATGGCGAGTGATCTTGCTACGAGATACCTATCTCGGGTGTATTAAGCCTATCTCATTAGTAAGTGGGTGTATCTACATGACTCGATTTTCAGAAATGGCAAATGTTCTAACCTTAATTGCCACCTTCGGGATCGGGAATATCTCTTATTTCTTGAATCAACCAAAGGTACACTCTACTCATATCTAAATTATCCTCATCTCTCGAGAATCTCGGATCTGTATGATCAGCTGTCTTTGTGAGCATTACCATGTAATTGATCCACGAATGTAAGCGAATTATAATGAATCATAACTCAATGAATAATCTAAGTATAAACTTTAATCCATTCCATGGTAACTGAGGTTCAACAAGACCCTAGGTATAGATTTAGAACATAATGACCAAGAAAATACCAATATGTGATATCATAAACATCAGGTCTAATAACCAAAACAAAGGAAAATACAAATCACGGGCTCGTCTTCGAGATCGATGTCCTCTTTCCCGATTGGTGCCACGATTCATTACCATTCCCCGATTGCCTCCAAATCCGCGCCTCCATTTGCTTTAATCTTTGAAAGCGAACTTCGCCCGAATTACATGACGTTGAGCGTTCTGCGTGAGGCGTCGCGGCGTTGAGGCGTCGCGGCGTTCGCCGATGGCGACTTTTGCTATTGTTGACCGCGTCGCGACGTTGGGGCGTCACGGCGATGGGGGCGTCCGACGTTGGGACGTCGCGGCGTGCCGACCATCGCTACGCACTACCTCTGCGCTCCCGAAAATTGCTAAAAGCTATCCTTTTGCACCTTTTCACCTGCATACGCACGATCACCAAATCGTTATCGACCCGCAAAACTTCACGACGACCAAACATAAATAAACATGAAAACGAAAGGCCGACGAATTTATGTCGAGTATTTGAGACACTCATCAACGACCTTGTTGAGAGACTTGATTCCACATAGGGTTATGGTCGCGACCGCAAGTGTTTGGGGTTGCAACCTTATCGAGAACATGTCTCTATAGGTTGGGCTCTCTACTGCATGATCACGACTGTGGATGTTTATGGTAGTGACCTTAATGATTTGTGGTCATGATCGTGGTTGTTCCAAGTCACAATCGTGGGTCTCTTTTTAGCCTATCTTCCTTATTTCTTCACCATTTTGCTTGCTTCTTGTCTTATTTTCTTATTTTCTACAAAATACACACATTTAGGGGGTTAGATATAAAAACAACTAATATGAGTGCTTAGTTAGCATCAAAGTCATGATTTATATTCTATTTAAACTAAATAAATACCTAACCTAAAATCCTCCTTTCAATTCAGGCTTAGTAATTTTCTTGTTCTTAAGCAAAGTAATGGTTTATTACTCTATTTCAATTTTATGATATGTTGAGCATGTTTTGAGATTTTGCATGATAAGTTTCCTTAGGGATTTTCACCTTCATTTCACACAAAGAAAACCTCGAGACAATCTTTTCAAACATAATGAATCTATCATAAGTTGAACAACCTAAACCACATTTCTTAAATGTGTGTGTGAAGCCTCTCTCTCTAGTCAATTGCAATTCAGATGAAATTAGATGAATATGAGCGGAATGGGATCTCTCACTCACTTGGTGAGTCTGTGGGCTTCCATAGGCTTGTTGGTCATATCACTCTCCACTAATGTAGGCAAGACACAACTCTTAAGATCAAATAGGTCTGTACCAGCTTGTAATGTATGGCTTAGGTAAAGGGTGGTCGAGTAAGTCATTTAGGTTTCAGTTTACCCAAAACATACACATTTTCTTCTTTCCTTCCCTCAACTACTCATCCTTTGGTATCTCACATTCTTTGCATTTGGCTCTCTAGCTCTCCCCCAAACTTAGCTCTTTTTGCATCTTTTCACCACATATGGTCTCCCCCAAACTTGCTTGATTCTCACAATTTTTACCATTTATGTCATCAAGCCAAGTTTGTATTTATTTCTCTTCTACCTCTAAGGTAAGGCTCAGTGCAATGCTTGAGCCTTAGGTTAGTATCTCCCATACTAGTTAGTCTTAGGGTACTAGGTGTGAAACACCCCTAAGAACTTACTTGCTCAATGTAGGAAATATCAAACAACTCCACCTTGTTTTATTCTTTCTATTTCTTTATTTTTCTTATTATTTTTTTCTTTTTTTTCTTTTTTTTTTCTACCCCCAACCTCTTTTGATTTCCATTCATGACACATCCTCTTCAACCAAACCCCTAATTCACACTACATGTATTCACAAGATATCACTTTGACATTCACATGTTAGGGTAAACATAGGTTTTTTTTACTGAAGGGTATTCAACACAAAGGTTAAAAGGGGCTAATTCTTGGCTTTCAAAATATAAAATTCCTAATAAGGCCCAATGTTGGCTGACTATGGGTCAATGTATAATAGGGTTGGCTAGAAAGGCTCAATCGGTTTAAGGATGGCCTAAATCATTTTCTAATTGTCGTGTTGCCTAGGATTTTGCCTTGAGTTATAATTGAACAAGTTCTAGAGTCACAAGAGATCAATTAGGATGATATTCACCTAATTATTCTCTAAACCTAACATTATTGACTAAGGAGAGTACATGACTTGTGCTCAAAATATTAAGAAAAATATGGTCTGGTCTATCACTGCATGGTTAATACATTATGCTTTTTGTTTAACTATCTCTCATTTTATTCATGTGAAAGAATGTTTAATCATTATTAATCATAGGCATCATAATTAATCCCAAAAAGCAGCTTCGACAAAAAAAACAACTAAAATTGAAAAAGTGCCCTAAAAACTAAAACATATAAAAGTAACTAAAACACACGAGAAAAAAAAGAAAACACTAAGAAATAGGATAATTGAGTTGAAATTTAAAAACAAGGAAATCTAATACCCCAAACTTCAAATATGCATTGTCCTCAATGTATGAGATATGTAAGTTAAGAACAGAGGACTCCCCTAGCTGATCGAGTGTGATAATTGGGTTTGGGTGTGGTAGGTCTTGATGAAACTCCATCAATAAAATTCAGCTTCAATGTCCTGAAAAAAAAAAAAACACTTAAAATAAGATCAACATGCAACACATACTAAAACTAAAAAAAAAATAAAGCAATAAATGGATAAAATCCTTATTTTTGCTTCGGGTGCCTCCTAATAGCTGCTCCGTTTTTATAGAGTCTAGTTTGACTCTACCAACTATGGATTGACTAGTGATTCTTGCCTCTATCCTTCTCTAAGAGGCGATAATTGTGCTCAATTAGCAACTTGAGCACATAATCTTCCAAGATCATTATTTTTTTTTCTTTACAATGGTTCCTTTCAATTCGTTGTTCAATTGAATGATGTACTTATCCTTTTCTTTACGGGGTCGTCTTCTCATTTTTCAATTCCTCATCCATCACAACCCATAGAGTCATCTCTGGAATAGTCTTTACAACTTCATCTTTTATCTTTTCATGTGATTTCTAAGAAGTTGACTCTTCTTCCTCCTTTGTAACTAAGTCATTCGAAGTTTAAAATACATTCTCACTCTTTGATGCTTCCGAGTTCTTCATACCTCTTGAGTGGTTCTTCATTGTAGCTCAAGTCTTCTTCTTCTCCAATCACCTCGAGAATGAATGACATGCTCTCGTATTTGTGGCCCAAAGGACATTTTAGCTATGTTCTCTCCCTCATTCATGTGTTTGGCCACTAGTTCTTGTATACTCATTCCCTTCTCTTTTAGAAGTTGTTCTTTCTCAAGTCCAAGTTGAGTATAGGAAGTGGCCTTTGGAGTCATATCTTCTTTCAAGCACTTGAGTGGTATGTGCTGAATTTGAATATTAACACTTGCCTCTTCCCTAGGCATTTCATCCATAGTCTTATCCAATTCGGCCATTGTGAAGGTTAATTCATCCACTCCATTTTTAATGCTTGACTCCTCTTGTGGAGGTGTGTGCACCTCCTCCATAAATTGAGCTTGAGATTTTCTAAGTTCATCACATACCTGAGTTTGACATTTCCTCTTGTGGGTTTGATTTTATCTCATTTTTAACGAACTGAAGCGACCCGACTTGAAATAATCAATTTAATAGGTGATCTTGAAAATTCGAGGTTGTGCCATGGTAGGTCGACTTGAGTTCTTCTTAATTCATTCATAGCTTATTCTAGGCTTGATCTTTGGACTTGTGGAGATTGAAGAGTGTTATTACTTGTGTCCCGTAGGTGTTCGAGTGATGGTCCACGTCGAAAATTATGATTGTTCAAATATGATTTCTCCCATTGAACATAATCCATAGACGCATATGGTTGCCACACTTGACTCCTCACTCTTCGACGATGTTCATTGGCCATTTGCCTTAATCTTTATTGTTAAGTGAGGAGGGCCATTTCGGTTGTCAATTCTATGAAGGGATCCATTGTGATTGAATTCTACAAAACAAAAACAAAAAATTTCAAAGCAAATAAAACAAAGATAAAAAGATATGCACAAAAAAGAAAAACAAAAGAAATATCCAAAGTAAAGAAGGACTAATTGATATCAATATTAGTAAAAAGCACCTAATTCCCCGACAACGGTGCCAAAAACTTGATAGGCGAAAGCGTGATGCATCATGCATGTGTGTAAAATGTATAAAGTGCCTATGTGCGCTAGTGCACTCGTCATATCAAGTAATATAGTGTGTGTGAAGTACGAGTGTTGATCCCATGAGGAAAAAGGGTTACTAAATACTGAAATTAAATAATCTACATCTTTATTTTGGATGATGAGTAATTTGAAAATATATAAAAACTAAAGTCCTAAACTAACATGCAAAGATGTAAAATAAAAGATGGAAAACCTAGGGTTTACATTTCATTTGGTTAATCCTTATGCATTCTAGTCCAATTCACCCGAATTGATATTCTAATCACCTATTAATGGTAAGCCTCACTTTTGCACATGTGAATCTCTCTCAATAATCCACATTCTACCCATAGAACTTAGGTATTTTGCATGTCTACTCAATCCCAAATCCCTAAGAGCGTAATAAACCCTAGAAGTCTAAATTACCACATAAAACCCATGAGAATCTCTTGTTAATGGTGAAATGTAATGCCCTACACATGTCTAATTCAACTCTCATTTCTCAAATCTTGAATTGAACCACAAGCATGCCAATGGTGTACAAACATCAACATGTAATGAAGAATAGAATAGGGAAATTAATAGAAATGTGCTTCAAATATCAAATAGAAAGTAAATCAGTGTTCAAATACATAAATTATAAACAAACTACATTTAAAGCCTTAGAAAACAAGATTAGCTCATTGATAGGGGAAATATAGCCAAAGAAAAGAGAGAAAACACAAAGAGAGGAAGCTTTGGCCTACATGTAAGGAATGGAATATAAATCTCCTCTTCGAATCTTCCTCTTCTTCTTCAATCTTCTTCATATAAGAGAGTTATACCACTAGGGCTTAGAAACCACACAAGGGCTTCCTGCTAGCCCGAGAAATCCCTCTCCTTCTTATATGAAACTCTTAAATCCAAAGGAAAAAGTCATATATATACACCTCGAAAACTGGGCAAAACTGGGCCCAAAAATTGGAAAATAATTCTAGGCTACATCTTGCGGTTGTGATCGTAAGTGTTCAACGGTCGTGACCTCACTGAAATGTAACTTCCAAAATCTTCAGTAGGGCAACTTCATGGCTGCGACTGTGATGACTTACGGTCACGACTTAACCGAGTGCAAGCTTCACAGTTTGTATTAGGTCGTGACCTTTCCGAGGAACTTGATTCCACACAGGGTTATGGTCGCAATCGCAAGTGGTTGGGGTCGCGACCTTAGCAAGAACATGTCTGTACAGGTTGGGCTTTCTACTGCACGGTTGCGATCGTGGTTATTCCAAGTCACAACCATGGGTCTCTTTTCAGCCTGTCTTCCTTATTTCTTAACCATTTTTCTTGCTTCTTGTCTTCTTTTCTTCATTTCTACAAAATACACACATTTACGGGGTTAGATATAAAAACAACTAATAGGAGTTCTTAGTTAGCATCAAAATCATGATTTATGCTATATTTTGAGCTAAATAATGCTAATCTAAAGTACTCCTAACACCTTGTATGCAAACCTTGAGGGCAATTATTAGGTGTGCTTTACGTTAGCTTTTATTAGTGCAAAAAATAGCTTATTTCATGATTTTGATGCTAACTAAGCACCCTTCTTAATCCTTTTCATGTCTGATCCCCTATATTTTTGTATTTTGTAGAAACAAAGAAAACAAGACGAAAGGCAAGCAATTCGGGTAAGAATTGAAGAATCTATGCATGGAAGAAACCATGGTTGCGACCATAGACGTCATAGTCACGATCATAGAGCAGAAGAGATGAAAAATCGAGTAGCAGAGATGCAGTGTGGTCATGACCACGCTTTCGACCATAGAATATTGTTGTCAACATATTCTCAGTGTTGTCATGACCACGATCATGATCATAGGCATTTCTTACATCAACTTTTATTCATAGCTTTCTGTGTGGTCGCGACAACAAGCTGTTTATGTTAACCATGTGACGATTTGGTCTAGAACATTTCCATTTATGTGCCTGTTTTGGTCTATTTTTCGAGGTGTATTTAAGGGTCATTTACACATAGTTCTTGGGTTCAAACTTTGAGAGAGGGAGGCTCTCTTCTAGGGTTCACCTCTTGAATATTTGTTCCATCTTTTAGGTTAGGTTTTCTTAAGATTTCTTAGATTTAGGTTTGTTTTGTGAATACTTTGGTTTGTAATCGATTATTGCTGAGAAGCACGACCTTGTGAAGTGTGGATTTAAGCTTGGAGCTTAGGATTGAAGTCATTTGTAGCTTAAACTCTATTTTGTATTTCTATCTATTCTCCTTCTTCAAATTCTGTAGTTTTGTGTTGATTATTAATATGAATTTGTGGGTTTTGATGGCTGAAATGATAAGCTAGACATTTCTATACGGTTGGTTATCAGATTTGATGTTAGAATTATCTAATCTTTAGTTTGGTTGGATGATTTATATTTGATTTGTTATGTTTGGTGTTATATCTTTGGAATACTATGATTTTGGCTAATTGATGCATGCTGAGAATTGGATCTTTGATCCTTTTACTAGGGTATCCTTGGTGACGCTTTGATTACGCCCTAAAATTTGGTTTTGATTCTCTTAAGGTGTAAATAAGTTAATTAGGATTCAAATTAACTTAGTAAAAAAGGACTAGTGAATTAGAAAGGTCTAGTACTAAGAAGATTTCACTAGGAGGGGACACCGAATGTCTTAAGTGAGGATTGCAAGGATGTAATTGTGACCAATCCGAGCTTAGTCGGGGTAGCTATATTGGAAGGACGTAACTATGACCAATAGAGCTCCTGAGGAAAAAATCCTTTGAAAAGTATCGCCTTATCAACGTAGATGGACGTAATTGTGAATAGGTGGATAGTGTGAGAATATACAAAGGAGAACATGAAAGTGGGATCCTTGTACCGTATCCTTAGACCAATTCAAGCTATAAATCATTCAACCCGAGTCTCATTTGGATGAATCGCTAACCATCATTGACGATAACCAACTCTAGTTCTCCTTAAGAAGTTTTCGCCCGTTTTAAGTCAATCGCTCCAATTTTCACTAAGCATTATGTTTTTGTTTTGTTTTGTTTTTATTATTTTCACAAAATTTCACAAAATCATTGTGTCGCTCAAATAGTGAACGACTTTAGTAGCCAGGGTACTTGATCCTCACTAAAACCACACCTTCCTTATGGGATCGATATCTGGACTTTTTAGTCTATTGTATTACTTGTATGACCTGTGCGCTTGCGGATATCATAACAAGTTTTTAGAGCTATTGCCGAGGACTATCAAGTCTTTGGTACCGTTGCCAGCAACTCAACAAGTTTTTGGCACCATTGCCGAGGACCTAACAAGTCTTTGGCGATACGTTAACAACTTAACAACAACGATCTTAGGGCTTTTTTGAAAAGCTTTTCTTCTAAAATATTTTCCCCAAGAGCAAAGGACTCATTGGCTATGTCGCATAGTTTTCCATTGAATTCGTTGATAGTCTCCTCCTCACTCATTCTCAAGTTCTTGAACTTGGCTATAAGGAGTTCAAACCTTGATTCATGCATTTCATCGGTTCCTTCAAAGGCAACACAAAGGATGTCCCATGCTTCCTTGGCTACTTCGACAGTGGAGGTAGAGATCATCTTAAATTGAGTGGGATCAACACCATTGAAGATTTCATTCAAGGCATGTGAGTTTTGGGTGGATATTGCATCTTCTTCAGGTGTCCACTCTACTTCACTTTTGGGAACAATTTTCCCTTCGGCAACAGTCTTGGTAGGTGGCTTCCATCCTTATAGAATTGATCTCCATGCCTTTTCATCAATTGATTTTATGAAGGCTTGCATCCTTGCCTTCCAATAGCCATAGTTCGTCCCATTAAGAAGAGGGGGACGACTTGTAGATCCACTTTCTTTCATCAAATCTATCCCACACACACAAATAGTTCTAGTAAACACGGATCCCACTCAACAACTTAGGGTGACCCACTTTGGTACTAATTGACATATATAAGTATGTATTCTTTGCCATAGTTCTTAATGTTGAGACTGTGTGAGAGTTTGGACTTTAGTGCGGTGCATCCGAACTCCCCTCATGGGACCTTGATGAGTATCGTATATACTCATTTTATCTCCATGTTTTGTTTATTTTTTAGTATTTTTATGACATAAATAAGTGTTCTAATAACTTCTAATGCCACATTTTTTTATTAGGTTAACTTTGGAGAAAAATGAACAAAAAGGATCTTAAATGGAACCAAAGAAGACCAAGAAGCCACCACACACAACAAGCATCTGATCTTTTGATTTTTATATGTTAATGGTGGCATAAAATGGCTTTGATTTGAATAGAAATGTGTTCTAGAGTTCAAGAGCATTCCAACGAGTTCAAGAACACCCAATTTGGGGTCTGGACGAGAAAGTTACGGCCTAAGGAAGTTCATGGCAAGGAAAAGGCAAAGTGCAAATGAACAGTGCATGTCATGACATTGAGCTATATGTCATGCCATTGAAGTAGAGACAAAATTAGCATCTAGCACTAGTATGCTGCGGCATTTCTATTCACATGTCGCGGCATCATAGCCCATATTTCACAAATTCGCTATTTTCGGCCCATTTTAGGGCCTATTTCCTAAGACACTATAAATACATGTTTTTTAGACTTTTTTAGGGTTCGACTTAGGTGGGAGAAAACCCATTCTCGGGTTTCTCTCATCCTAAGCTTGAATCACTTAGGGTTTCTAATTCATTTTTTCTTTTTACTTTGGAAGAGAATGAGAACTTGAAAAAGAAGAAGACATTTGAGAAGAAGAGAATGAGGCTTTCACTTCCAAATCTGTTTAATCTCTTCCCCCTTTTGTATTTCTTTTTTTTCATAGTTGTAATTCATTTTCTAGTTATGTTTTAGTTAGTTTTCTTAGGGCTTAGATGTAATCTAGACTTGTTTATATGACTTTTCTTGTTCAATGATTTATGCTTTATTTTTCATATACGTATTGAGTAGTTCAATTTCGTTCTTGTGCTTGAGTAATTGGCCAATACTTGCATGATTTGTAGTTTGATTCAAGATCTGAGAATTGAGAATTGGATTAGACCATGGATGAATTACCATTTAATTGTGATGAGATAGAGATATAAGTGAGATTAGGTGTAGTATTGGGATTTCTAAGGGTAGATTGTGAGTTATCGAGAGAGATTCACATATGCATTAGTGAAATCACCATCTACATAATGAAATGGACATTAATTGATTGGATTAGGAGGTTCACATGAGCTTGAATTGGTGAAATCTATGCCCTAGGGTTTTTAGTCTTTCTCGAGGCAATGTAGTTTAGGAAGTTTTATGCTAGATTGGTGTATTTGAGTCTTTTATAGATTTTCCCATCATCCAAATAGAGTCTAAGCTAGATTAGAATCGGTAATTAATAACCAACCCTCATGGGACGATACTCTTACTTTTTACACTGTATTACTTGAGGTGGTGTGTGCACATCCGCACATAGGCGTATTATTTTACATACACATATTCGCGCCTAACAAACCTTGTGTGTGCAAAGTAGATATAAAGTATATGAATAAAAAAAAAACACACACACAATCTTTTACGTGGTTCGTCAACTGCCTAAGTCCATGGGGCTGTGCCCAAATGCAAGGATTTCCACTAATTTGATTCAAGGTTACAATTAGTCTTTTATGGTACGAGACTCCCTCTCCACCCACAACCCTTCTTGAAACCTAATCACTCCTAGGGAATTCAAAATGAATCCCTTCATTCCCTTCTCAAATGCATCGCACACCCATTTCCCACATTACATAGATAAGATGAAGAAAATAAAAAACAACATATTTCACCCAAAGCGAAATGCTTTTAACATGCAATACCTCAACTAAGTATCTGCACTTCATAGTCTTCAACACATCCGGACTTCGCTCGTTCTTCTTCAAGCTCTGCTCTTGAAATCTGTGATGAGAGCTTTCAATCCCCCAAATTTATGGCACTTGTAATTCGGTCTTGGAAATCTTGATGAGGCTGGATCATTATCCTAATATAACTCCAACTTTACCTTCTATTTTTTATACTTGCCTTTAAGCAATCACATCAAAATACGGAAACTTGGTGCTTAAGTATCCTCTTCAAAATAGAAACTTGATTGTTTCTAATCTAGTTTGATAGCTTAGATGATCAGATCTTCTTGATGTGATGTCTTTATCCGGATTACTAGCTTGATCTAGGCTATAGGTACCTTGCTCCCTAAGTACGCGGCACTCCAAGATTCAAGAATTGACTAAAGTCCCCGCTCCGGCTCGACCACTAGTCAGGACTTCCTAAGGGCGCGTCCTTTGTACTAGAGATTGCCTTAGTATGAATTACTTTATGGTTTTCCTTGGGTCTTCATGATCCATCAAATCTTCATCAAATTCGATATCTGAAGTAGCTATCATCTTATAGAACACTAGACACGAAGTTATGGACAATCTCAAACACAACATTTGATTTTTTTTTTTTCACTTTTTTTATTTCATTAAATTAATTATTTTGTAATTCATATAAAGTTGTCAAATAGTTTTGTAACTCAATTAATTTTTTAACTCAACTTGACCTAATCTAATCAACCAAATTAACCCAACAAATATAAAATCAACCCGAGTTTCATAATTTTAATTTGGGTTGAGATTGGGTTTAGATCATCGATTTGGAAGTCATATGGGGTTATATTTGGGTTCATATATTTCATGCTCGAGTTGGCTCTCAACCCGACCCAACCTGCCCGAGTTGCGGCGGCCCTAATTAAAATATTTATTTTTAGTATGTAAAAAACAAACTATTTATTACTTAATTGAAATAAAATATTAAAAAATAACTAAATACTTAATATTATTAAGTACTACTTAGTATTATGCTAGACAAAAATTCTATTTAAAATTGAGTAAAAAAGCAAACGCCACCTAAATGGTGATTTATTATGAAATTAATAAAAATCCATTTTATAAATCAACAAACAATTATTTTCAAATAAGAAAATCAAATTATTCTGTTCTCCTCTATATTCCAATCAATGTCAGCAGTAGTTCAAAGGATGCCATGTCTTTCCAATGGAAGAATTGAATCCTATTCTCCCATCGAGTACGGCAAGACTGTTTAGTGCTGGAAGAAGCTCCTTTGTATAATGGATTGATAAATGGACTCTCTTGTTAGTTTATCCTTATTCGTCCTATCCATAATTTGATTAGATTAGTATTATTCATTGCACCTCAAATATGTTGAACATTTAACATTCCATTTTTATCAAACAAACCCCCAACCATGTTGGGGTACAGTAGAGACCAATATTTATTGTAATCACATCGCTCAAATTCAATCATTCAAGGTAGGTTTTAGGGGACAAGGAATAATTGAAAGCCAGCTGCTTCCATTCCGAATACAAGAAAGAATACTCCTGATTTGAAAGAGGAATTTGAGAGCAATTCTCGATGCTGTTAGTTAGAGCCATCTTTTTCTTCTCCAAACCCATATCCATGTATATTTCCATAAAAGCTACAAATGCTTGCCTTCAATGTCTAGGCATCTTCTATTGAATTGATTTCGTCAAACTTTGACCACCAACACCCTAATTTAAACTTTGGCTCATTTGGGCGTTTAAAGAAAGAGTTTCTAATACTACTCTTGGTTTATCTATTTCAACTTGGAGAAATGGGGTGAGATCTTTCCTTGTTGTAAGTAAAAAAAAAAAAAAGAAAAAAAAACTGAAAGCACTCTAGCCTTCCACTTCCATGTGTGATTTTTTATAAAAATTTAATAAATTAATTTTATGTAAGAAAATTATATTTAAATTTGATAAATTATTTTTCATATTTTTAAACCCATTTAACTTATCTTTTAATTTTTATATAAAATAAATTGTTTGAGTTTCTAATTAATTTTAATCATGTTTTTTTTTCTAGATTTACCGGCCATAAGAAAATTGAATTTTTTGTAATTTATGTTTCCTCTTATTATTATTTTTCTAGAACCAAATATGAAATAAATAAGAAATTGAGGTGAGAGTTTTCAACGTTTCAGATGGAACCCTTGCCCCACGTTTTATTTATTTATTTATTTGAATCAAACTCATGAGATTTCATTATTAGGAATCAACTGATAGAACTCCCTCAATGCAATTAGGAGGAAGTGAAGAATAAAAAAGATTAAGTAAGAGCATAACAGAACTTCTAGCAAAGCGAACAGAGAATTGAGATCCCTGTTGGCAAAGAAACTAACAATTTTGAATAAGAACGCCAAATTCCGAGTCGTCTTGTTTTGGATGATATGCATCCATAATGATCTTCGCATCAAGCTCAAATATAAAAGAAGAAATACCCATATTTAGTATCCACCACATGGCTTCTCCTAATCCATACACTTCTGCTTCCCTTGTTGTTAAAACTTATTGTATTTTTTATGCCTTTGAAAAATATAGTTCCCGAGGAAAAATGCCTTTGAAAAGTATCATCCTATCTGACCTAAGATGGTATGCTATAAAACCGATAGATAGATGCGAAATCTGAGGAACACGAGTGGGATCAGCAGGCCGTATCCTCAGACCAATTCAAGTTGTAATCATTCAACCCGAGCCTTCTCTAGATGAATCCTTAGACATCAGTGAAGATATCCAACCCTAGTTCCTCCTTAAGTAGGTTTTTCCCATTTTTAGTCAATTGCTTTAGTTTTCACAAATCAATCGCTGTTTTGATTTAGTTTTGATTTTATTAATTTTTACAACTTCTCACCAAATCATTGAGTCGCTCAAATAGTGAACAACTTTAGTAGCCGGGGTATTCAATCCACATTAAAACCACACTTTCCCTATGGATCGATATTTGGACTTTTTAGTGCAATGTATTACTTGTAGGACCCATGCACTTGCGGATATCGTAACAAGTTTTTGGCGTCGTTGTCAGGAAAGGTACGGTTTGGTGTCTGGATTCATATTTTCACAAAAGATAAGTTTGCTAATTTGAGAAAAAAATTTATTTTCCTATTTTCATTTGTTTCTTATTTGTATTTAGCATACTTCATTTTTTTCTTTTATTTTGTATTTTTCTTTAAGGTGCTAAGCATAATGATGGACGATGAGATGAATGAACTCCTCTACACCCTCCAGAATCAATTTGCCTCTCACACAACCCAAAGCTAATCAACATGGGAGGATATTGCCATAATGCAAGCACAAACCTTTATGAGCCTACAAGCTTATAATTTTGGAGTAAATTATTCCAACAACAATGCGGGTTACTTCCTCAACCCATAACAACATTCTAAGCTATTATCATTCGTTTAGGGGACATATGACAACTTCTCCTATGGACATCCAATTATGCGAAGTCAAGAAAGTTCAAGTTCCTATTATCAAGTACAATTCTAGAAACCATCTATTGAGGAGCAATTTCTTGCATTGAAGGAAGAAATTAGGAAGGATAAAGATGCTCTAAAAATGTGGTTCCTAATCATGGAAACCAAGATGGATGCCAACATGATAGTAGACATGGTCACTAATTCAACAAACTTTAGTAGAGAAATGTATGCTATCATGGAAAGAACAACAATATAAGCTAAGGAATTAGCAAAAATTTTAAAGGAACAATCTTCAAGGCAACTCCCAAGAGACATAAAGAATGATGACATACAGGAGTGTGACAATGTAACTCTAAGCCTTGAGAAGGAACTTTCAAGCCCGACATTGGATGAAGACAAGGACATAATGGAATGTGACAAAATGTCTTTGGTCCTTGAGGGAGAATTTCAAGCCCCGTCATTGGTGGAGAAGAGTGAGCTTGCTATTGAAGAAGAGTAGTCATTGAGAGAGAAGCAAGTTGAAAAGAAACATTCGGAGATTATAATTGAAAATGTTTTAGATGGGATTGAAGATTTCAATTTCCCCACTGATTCTTTGACTTTTGGCATGGAAGAGGACCGACAAGTTTCATTTATAGAAAGACCTTCCATTGCCGCAAGTCAAGTGTAGATGACTACCAAACATAAGGAAATGACCTTACTTTTTGGTGAGGAGAAAATGAAGTTTAACCTCCATGAAGCATACCACTAACTAATGGATGAGGAAAGAAGGGTGTTCACGAAGATTGAGAGCTCATTCTCGACCATTAAGGAGCAAGCACCTAAGATCCTTCAAGAGGAAACTCTTGAAGGATATAAATTAACGACCAACTCTTTCCCCACCAAAGAGTTGGCATTTGAGCTTACATCGCAAAATATGGAGGTGGAGAAGCTCATCCTCATGAATGATGAGGACGAAGAGAGAGTATTGGCCATGATGGATGAAGGGCCAAAGAGAAGATCTCGGACTTCCCCAATGAGTCTAGCTGTACTCTAAAAAAGGAGTAGCTTCTTGGGAGGCAACCTAAGTAGAAAAGAATAATAAGGATTTTTATCCATTTATTACTTTAGTTTGTTTTTAGTTATGTTTGTGTTGCATCTTGATTTTATTTTTGGTGTTTATGTTAGTTTGTTCGTGTTTTTCAGGAGATTGGAGCTGGTTCTTAGTGAGGGTATTTCATCAAGACCCACCTCAACCTAAGCCCAATGACCACACTCGATCAACTAGGGGAGTCCTTTGTTCCTAATCTTCATATTTCATATATTGAGGATAGTGCATATTTTAAGTTTGGGGTTATTGGGGGGTGTCCCTTTGTTTTTAAATTTTCCAGCTTCTATTATCTTTTTTTTAGTGTTTTCTTTTAGTTGCTTATGGATTTTAGTTGTTTTTTTTATATGTTTTCTGTTTTTAGGTTATTTTTTTTTCATTTTTAGGTTGTTTTTGTTTTGGGATTGATTATGATGCCTATGATGAATAAATGATCATATCTTCTTTCATAAGAAGAAAATGAGAGATATTTGAACGAGTAAAGCATAATGGTTTGACCACATAGTTGTAGACCTAACCACATGTTCTTAGCATCTTTAGCATAATTCATTTACCCTTTTGGTCAATTTTGCTTAGTTTAGAGAAGAATTAGGTGATCATTTCATATTTTGATATCTTGAGACTCTAGAACTTGTTCAATTATCGCTCAAGGAGAAATTCTAGGCAACACGACAATTAAGAAATGATTTAGGCCATCCGTAGACCGTTTCAGACACTCAGCCTGCATTAGTGTGCATCCGCAGATCACTAAATTTAAGCCTGTATGTTCTTCAGAAAAATCAAAATAAATATCCCTGTTAAATCTCCTCTCAGTCAGTTTATAACATGTGATTTCAATGCCAATATCTTGTGAATACGTGTAGTGTGAATTGAGAGTTTTGTTGAAGTGGGTGTGCTTTAAATGAAAATAAAGGGAGGTTTGGGGTAGAAAAATAAAGAAAAAAGAAGAAAAAAAAAAAGAAAAAGAAAGAAAAAGAAGAATAAAGCAAGGAGGAGTAAGTTTGGTCTCGTAGCCTTCCTACCTTGAGTAATTAGGATTCGGGTGTTTCAACACCTGTACCCAGACCCAATTGGTCCCCAAGTTCTTGACTAAAGCTCGTTACATGGGGTAGGTAGAAAGCTTAAAGGGGTTGAACATTGCACTACTCCATGCCTTGTAATCTATGAAAAATAAATCTCTTGGTGTTCTTTTGAAGATGGTGAAAATCATGCAAGTTTGGGGGAATACTATGTGATAAAAAGATGCAATGAGTTAAGCTTGGGGGGAAAACCTAGGAGATCAATTGTGAAGAATGAAATATGCTAAAGGATGAACAACAAATGAAGAAAAGGAGAATATGTATGTCTTGGGTAAACTTGAGCCTAAATGACCTATTCTACCACCTTTACCTAAACAATACATTACAAGCTATATAAAGACCTAGTTTATCCTAAGTGTTGTGCATTGCCTACATTAGTGGATAGTGATATGCCAAACAAGCTTATGGAGTATTACACACTCACCATGTGAGTGAGATCCCATTCCACTCATGCTCATTTAATTCCATCAGAACTGCAATTGGCTAGAGAGGGAAGACTACACACACACACTTGAGAACTCTGGTTTAGGTAGAATCAACTTATTATCAATCTATTATTTTTGAAAAAGGCTATCTCGAAGTTTTCTCTGTGTTGTATGAAGGTTAAATCCTTGAGGCAAATTATCATTGATTATCTCAATTTGTTGCTCAACATATTTGTTAGTTGTGAATAAGGAAAGTATGTAATTGCTTTGCTTAAGGACAAGAAAAATACTAAGTTTGGGGGTATTTGTCAGGTGTGCTTTAGGTTAGCTTTTATTGGTGCAAAACATAGCTTATTTCATGATTTTGATGCTAACTAAGCACCCATCTTACTCATTTTCTTGTCTAACCCCATATATTTGTGTGTTTTGTAGAAACGAAGAAAATGAAATGAAAAGCAAGCAATTTGGGCAAGAATTGAAGAAGTTATGCGGTGAAGAAGTTGTGGTTCGTGACCATAGGATTTTATGGTCGCGATCACAGAGCAAAAATTCAGGAGACTGAAGTTGTAGTGTGGTCACGACCACAACTTTCCCCTATAGCAACTGAGTAATAGCACTCTCGAGGTGGTCGTGACCATAGCCTAATTTTCCTTGAGCACTGTTTTACACTTTGCAGTGTGGTCATGACCACAAGGCAGTTTTGGTCGTGGCCACACGATGATTTGAGCCCAGAATACTCACATTTATAGGCCTGCTTTGGCCCATTTTTCAAGGTGTATTTAAGGACCATTTTCACTCATTTTTAGGGTCAACCTTTCAAGGAGAGAGGCTCTCTCCTAGGGTTTTCCTTCTTCAAGCTTTGTTCCATTTTTATATTAGCTTTTCTATAGATTTCTTAGATTTAGGTTTTATTTGTGAACAACTTGGCTTGTAATCGATTATTGATGCGAAGCACGACCTTGTGGAGTGTGGATTTCCGCTTGGATCTAGAGATTCAAGTCATTTTTAGTTTAAACCCTGTTTTGTATTTCTATATCTTCTCATTCATCAATTTATGCAATTTTGTGTTTGTTAATAATATGAATTTGTGGGTTTTGATGGTTGAAATGTTAGGCTAAACATTTCATAGGGTTGGTTATCAGATTTGATGTTAGATTCATTTAATCTTTAGTTTGGTTGGATGTTTTATGCTTGATTTGTTGTATTTGGTGTTAATACTTAGATTGTTATGGTTTTGGTTAATTGATACATCATGAGAATCGGATCTTCGACCCTTTTACTAGGGTATCCTTGGTGATGCTTGGATTACGTCCTAAAATACGGTTATGATTATCTTAAGGTGTGAATAAATTAATCGGGATTCGAATTAATCTAGTTAAAGAGGCTTAGGGAATTAGAAAGGTCTAGTATTAAGTGGATTTCACTAGGAGGGATACCAAATGTATTAAATGAGGATTGCAAGGATGTAACTGTGATCAATCCGAACTTAGTCAAGGTAGCTTTATTGCAAGGATGTAACTATGACCAATAGAGTTCTCAAGGAAAAATGCCTTTGAAAAGTATCAGCCTATCAACCTAGATGGACGTAACTGTGAATAGGTGGATAGTGCGAAAAAAAAACAGGGGAGAACACGAAAGTGGGATCCTTGTATCTTATCCTCGGACCCAATTCAAGTTGTAATCATTCAACCCAGGCCTTATCTAGATGAATCCTTAGACATCAATGAAGATAACCAACCCTAGTTCCTTCTTAAGTAGTTTTTTTCCTATTTTTAGTCAATTGCTCCAGTTTTCAAAAATCAATCGTTGTTTTGATTTAGTTTTGTTTTTATTAATTTTTACAACTTCTCACCAAATCATTGAGTCACTCAAATAGTGAACGAGTTTAGTAGCCAGGGTACTCAATCCGCGTGAAAACCACACATTCATTGTGGGATCGATATCTGGACTTTTTAGTCCACTGTATTACTTATACGACCTCGTGCGCTTGCGGATATCGTAACAAGTTTTTGGCGCCGTTTCCGAGGACCTATCAAGTCTTTGGTGATACACCGACAACTTAACAAGAGTCACTTGAGAAAAATATACTTTTTGACCCAAAGTTTAAATTGTTATTCCATGTTTTGAGTGTTTTTAATTTTCTTTGCATGCTTGTGTGTCCTATGAGTTAGAAGGTGTAAATATTATCTTGAGTTGAATTTACATTGAGCTTGAAAAAATTATTTGAGTTGGGATACCTTATTGTTTATAAGATCTTGGATTTGAGGAACTAGTGGTTGTGGGGGATTTGGCTTTATAGCCCCCTTGTTTCTCAAAAAAATTATTTCTTTTTGGAACTTGAAATCACATACACACTAGATCTCTCACATATGCTATAGAACCAGTCCCTTTTCTTGAATCATGCTTAGTTTGAGATGTTATTTGACTCTTCTAGTGATGGGACACCTTCAAAAAGAGAGGCCAATGAGCTCCACCTATGCAAAAAAATGAAAAGAAAAAAAATCAGAAAAATAACAAAAAATAGAAAAACAAAGAAAAACAAAAAGTTAGTTGATTCAATCGGAATCCCAAGCATAGTTCGAGGGGAATTAAATGCCTAGTTTCCTAAGAAAATTGGTTATGAGCCACTGACTTCATTACTTGCTACATGGGACAAAAGAAGGATTGATTTCACATGTAGGTGCCTTGTTGTTTAGTTGGCTAGTTCGGAGTGAATTTCGATGGGAACTTAATGCATGATGCCTTTAACCAACTAGTGGGGAGCCATCGATGGATCTCTGCTACATGGGCTACCACTTAGATTTCTTCGGCCTTACACACCTATATTAACGAAAAATAAAAAAAAATGGGTGTCTTCTGAACCTATTCTTGTCAATGTGTATCAAAAGGGTGAAAGGTTGAATTTAGTAGGGAGGGGGGGGGGGGTGATGGGTAGAAAACTCATTTGAATTTTAGTCCATTTTTTATTTTCTAACACAATGTAATTGCTTGTTTTTATGCTAGAAATATGTACTATTTACCAAATTTCGATTTTGTAGAAATTTAAAGCATAAATGGAAATTCTAGCGGATCAGAAGTGAAAACAGTTCAATGGCCCAAAGGAGGTCGCGACAGAGAATCGAGGTCGCGACCAAAAGTCATACTACACTGAATGAAAAGTTGTTGCGACAAAAGAGAAGTTGTTGAGACAAAAAAGGGCTTCAAGGAAGGATTCTATGTCGCGACACCATTCTAAGTTCACGACAAGTAATTTAGTAGCATAGCAGTTTTGAAGTCACGACTCGAAGTTATAACAAGCCTAACAAAAATTGTTGCGACAACGAAAAACTTGTTGAGACAGGCGAAGAACTCAGGAGAAGATCATGTCGCGACATGGTTTGAGAGTCATGTGAAAAAGACATTCTTAGCCATGTGAATGTGGATGTCGACTAGGAAGGAATGCTGAATGGACTTGTAAGGTCTCTACCAGGCAATTTGAGGTTACGACTTCAAATATAAGTTGGAGACACCAATTGAGGTCGCGACCATGAATTCATGTCGCGACATGAAATTGAGCTGAACAGTTAAAACATGTTGCGACTAAGTTTGAGCCACAACGGCAAAAAAAAGGTAAAAAGGACCACTACTCAGTCATGACACACTTTTTAAGTCGCAACCTGAAAAAGAAGCTGAGACTAGGGATCAAAATGGCTAACAACAGAAAGGGTGTCGCAACATAAAAATGAGGTCGCGACAGAGAAAGGCAATCATTAAGTCGTGACACACTTTTTAAGTCACGACCAATGAAAGAAGCTGAATTGAGAAGAAAAGGTTGTGACTAAGAAATGAGGTTGCGATAGGATGAGGAGAAATGAGGTCACGACATGCTTTTGAGGTCACGACATAAATTTCTGGAAAGAGAAGAAACGATTTGAGAGCGACCTAAATCCCATGTCCCGACAAGACAATGAAAAGACAAATAATTTTAAGTTGCAACATGAAAAAGGGAGTTGTGACCAAGAATCGATTCTGCGACAAAAGAAATGAGTCCGCAAACATCAATTGGTCTAGCGACAGAATGCGGTAGACATGAGCGGCGGTCGACATGGAACTAAGGTAGCGGCGTAAATTTATTAAAGGGTTAGAAAAGCGTGGTGCATTAACGAAGATCAATATAGGCAGCCGCGAAATGATGTCGCGACATGGAATTGAGGTTGTGACATATATTTCAGCAAAAGGAAGAACAGTCAGGTTGCGACATACTTTTGAGGTCGCGATAGGAATTGCACTAATTAAAGAAACTTCTTGGTCGCGACCTGATGATCACGTCGCGTCAAGAAAATAAGCAGACTAGCAAGTTGGTCGCGACACGCTTGGTAGACAAGCGAATGGCGTCCGCAGCGGAAAAGGAAGCGATGACCAAGCAAAAGCGACCATGAGGAGTAGGGTTGCGACATCGAGATCGAGGTCGCGACATAGAAATGTAGTAAAGGCAGAGAGAGTGAGGTCGCGACATCGAATTGAGGTTGCGACACCAATTCTTAGAAACAAGAAAAATGAGGTTGCAACCAGAGTTCTCACTGCTGACAACTAACATAGTCACGACAAAGAATTCATGTTGCGACCACTAATCAAATGCAACTGAAGAAATAAGTCGCAATAGAAAACATCAGGTCGGAGCTCAATAATTGCAAGTACAAAGTGAAAGAAGTCGCGACCAGTTTCCTGAGGTCATGATCGACCTGACAAACCAGACCAGGATTTTACGCCGCGACAAGTTTATGAGGTCGCGACCTAAAACAGTGAGATGGTCCATTGAATTTAAGGAAATCCGCCTAGAGCCTTGGAATCAGGCCCAATTTCTGAAGGTTATAAATAGGCATATACAGTTTTAGTAAAGCAACTTCCATTTTTCTAAAACCCATTGTCTGGGAAGAGGAGGAAGACTCACTATATATTTTAGAATATATTTTTTTTCTTTTCTTTCTTTTCTTTCTTTTCTTTCTTTTTTCTAGATCTGAACCAATAATCTGTTAGAATGTAAAAGCTGGATTTAATTTTTATTCTCTTTTCCAATTACGGCCTTGAATAAATGAAGTTCATACAATTTTTGGAATTCGTTTCTTCCAGGGAATTATAATTACAATGGATGTTCTTGATCAACACTCCATTATAGATTGTGATTCTGTAATTGAGAAGCACAACTTCACTAGATTGGATTTATTGTTAGCTACAGTCTTTTCTGCATAAATTAGAGATAGAATTACTTGGATTGGAATTTATTTGGTTGATGTGTTATTGAATGGATCTTTTCTCAATAGTAGTATTGAATACCCTTCCAAGGAATGTATCCTACTCTGATTTTCTGGAGACCCTCTGAGTGACACAGAGGTGGAGATTCCTGAGAGTTGGGAACATTAAATTGGTGGGTATGTTAGACTACCATTGAAGAACTATTGAGCTATGAGAGTTCACTTAGATAAATTCTCAGTTCACTCATAATTGATGTTGGAGGGGAATATTTATCAATTTAAATAATCAAAGATTTCACCTTAATATGTTGGAAAGCTCTTAAGCCTGTGTTAGCTGAAATCTAATCAAGGGAATGGAAATATCCACTAGATTTAAAGGATAAGTCATCAATCAAGTTGTAGAAATTTTGCAACAACCTTAACTTGGGAAGTAAGAAATCTGCAGTCTCAAGAAATGGGTATGAAGTATTGAGAAAGAAAAATACCCCGGATCTTGTTGGAATTATGTAAACGCAGTAACTAGTTAGACCCTTGTCTTCGAGAGAAGCAGGGACCTCTAGTCAGTGAATTTTGGAGAAATCCAACCGCATTGTTAGGCATCTTGGACAATTCCACATTCAGCACAAAATAGAGTAACAATGCATGATGATGCAGAAATTGGTTGTTTCACAATACTTCTTTGATAGTGTTCATTTCTCCTGGCCAATTGATTGATCCGGTATATTTTGTTTTGTTATTTGTTCTATTATCATAAATTCAACTTTCTTTTACTTTTAGATGTATTCTCTAGAACAATTATTTTTCTAGTTAAGCTGAGAAATTGCCACATAGAGATCTAGATAGTATGGATCTTAAGTAGTTGGGGTAGTTGATTTTGAGAATCGAGTCGATCTACATGGGAATGATATCACGGACTCACGTCGATTTTACTACTTGTATGACACATTGCGCTGCGGTGTCATAGACTAAACCTATTCATAATTCCAGAACATTAAATAAGTTTTATTCAATTTTAAGAAAACTCCAGTCCAATTTGACATGACTACAGGAAAATTTTAAGGTTCCTGTATAGGTGTTAAGTTGAGTGGTTTAGTCTATATCTTATCAGAGAAACAGGTTTTTTGGCGCCGTTGCCGGGGATTGAAATGATTTGAATAAATCAATATTTTGACAAAAGAGAGAAGTGCTAATTTGGATATTTTTCTTTATTTTATAAAAGAAATGAATAAAAACAGTTTTGATAGCATTGGCTGCATAAGCTACTGATCTTTTAGAGATCTTAAAGGATATATGATTTGTGATACCATTGTTTCCAATTTATTTCAATATGTCTCCATTTCAGGAGGTTAATTAATGCATAGGAAGCCAGAATTAGATCTGCTTCTTGTAGATTCTGAATTGGAAATAACATTTGAAACTTAAAGGAGTTAGCGAGGCGAGAAAAAGCAACCAGCGAGATGAAAGAATTGATAGAGCGGTTGAACAAGAAGAAGCCACTTGCGAAAAGGCGCCGAATTCAAAGATACAATGGAGGGGATTTAAAGGCACATTGTCATCAAGCGGGAATACTGCTGCCGGTCAAACAACCTACTGTGTGAGGCCAACAACCCATTAAAACCGGCATTTGAAGAATCACAGCATGGTTCCGGCTCAAATCGGTTCTTGACCATCCCATTGAAGTCTAATGAACAGCGGATTACTCGAGGATGGCAAACACATTTAAAATGAATGGTGTTGGAGTTCAAGAGAGGGTGATAAAGCTACACCTCTTCCTTTTTCCTTAAGAATATTGCGACCACATGGTATGAATCAGTACCTTATGGCTTGGATTGATTACATGGGAAGGGTTGGTGGAAAGCATTCAGGCGGAGATTTTCCTCCATCCTCACGGTGAGAAAGAAGAGGAAATCACTTAGTGTTCCAAGGGGAGGGATGAAGAAAGCTGCCTCTTGCATGGGAAAGGTACAAAAGGCTGCTGAAGAGATGTCCTATGCATGAGATCTAAAGACACAAATGGATGTTGTCTATCACTCTTTGAATGATACTTCTAAGGGAATCATAGATGCTTCTTGTTGTGGGGCATTCAAGAGGAAAAGTGTAGAGGAGGCAAGGGATTTGATAGCAGACCTTGCCAAATGCAACATGAAAGCTCCATTTGAATTTACAAGGAGCTACAGAAAACCAAGAGGGAGTGGAGTCATTGAGCTTAACAAGATGATTTCCATGGAAGCAAAGTTAGATGCTATTATGCATAGGATGGATAAACAGGATAAAAACGTGCAGCACCATGAGATTGGAGTGGTAGAGAGGTGGAATAAGGAGAAGTGCGAGGGGACCGTTGTTGGTCACTTATGCGGTTGAGGAGGCCAATTACCTGAATGAATAGAGAAGCTATCATTTCAAGCCGAATCTCAACTTGCCCACACTACAATTCGACATAGAGGAACCATGAGAACTTCTCATATGGTGGAGACATCACAAAGGCCATAAACAGGGTAGAATTTCTAGCAAAATTTTATCATCCACCAAAAGGTTCCAACGGCGACAGCAGCAAGGAGAGCAAATAAATGAATATCAAGGTCGAGAAGAAGAGGACCTATTCGTTTAAGAGGCTTGAATCTTCTGCTGGAGTTCAGCCAGGGGATAACAAAAAAGCGCTTCACACTAATGAGCAAGAAATTTCTTCGGGACGGGAAGCTCTTAAATCCAGCTCACAAATGTTTCGATCAAACACCGTGCTTCCACTGAAGAACTTGGGAAACACAGGTTGGGCAAGCGACGCCGACAACGAGGAACCAAAACAAGAATGCATTCCCCCAGTGACACTCGAGAAAAATCAAGGAGGCGTATCGCGGTCCAGTGAAATTAAGCGGGAAATAGAAATACTTGATAGAGAGAAAGGAGAAGACTAATAAAAAAAGAGAGAAGGCAACTGGAGGAGATAATGGAAAGAGCATGACAAAGAGGACTACAAAAACAAAGAAGCAAGTGCAAATTGAGCGGCGGCTTGGTGGCCGAGAAACGAGAAGGAGGGTTAAAGTAACACCGCAGCAGTCCCATTTCCACGAGGATTCGAGAAGGCGAAAGAAGGAAAGGTAATTTTCTAAATTCTTGGAAATTTTCAGAAAGATATAAATCGATATTCTCTTTACCGAGAGCATTTGACTCAAATGCTTATTTATGAAAATTCGAGGATATCTTTGACGGGAAGAAGAAGGTGTTGAGGGAAGGAATAGTGAACTTAGCGCACTTACGGTCTGGGGTGTGAGGCGAATTTTTAGCAAAAATGAAGGACCCGAGGCAGCTTCGCCATTCTGCTCAATAAGGAAATATATGAGTTCGAGGCCTTATGTGACTTAGGAGCGAGCATGAACGATGCCACTTGCTCCCGATTGGTGCAGAGATTGGTTTGGGGGAACTTACCCAACGGCAATTTTGCTAGATGGCTGATAGATCCATGGCTCAACCAGAAGGTGTTCTTGAAGATGTGTTGGTCAAGGTAGGGAAATTTATCTTCCCTATGGACTTTGTGGTTATGAAAATGGAAGAAGACAACCAGGTTCCTCTGTTGTTAGGAAGACCCTTCTTAGCAACTAGAGTGCCTTAGTGATGATGCCTGGGTGAAGTGACCACTGATTGGGAAATGAGCGAATATAGCTTCAATCTCGACAGCTTGACCCTGATATGATGTTGATGCAAAAATTTTTTAATGTTGTAAATATGTGAGAAATCCCTATCGGTTTTTGACTTGATCTACGAATGTAACCCGCCCCAAACCATTCCATCAATGAAAAATGAGATGAATTTCAATTATCTTGAGAGTGTTGATTATGAATTGCTATTCCGATTTCAAAATATGGAAGCTTGTTGAGTTTGAATGAACGGTCGAAAATTCAAGCAGCGAGGGAAAAGAAGTTACAAAACAAGAGACTAGTGCAGAAGGGTTAATTTTGAAAGAATTGCCCAATCATCTGAAATATGCTTTCTTAGAACCAGAAAAGGGGAAACCAGTTATCATATCAACTGAATTGACTGAAAATTAAAAACAAAGGCTGCGGTGATTCTAAGGAAATACAAGGAGGCTATTGCCTGGTCAATAGAAGATCTAAAGGGTATCAGTCCTTCTATTTGCATGCACAAAATCCTGTTGAATGATAATGCAAAAACATCAGTTTGGAACACACGAAAAGGAGGTTGGAGCTTCATGATGAAAGATGTTGTAAGAAGGAAGTACTGAAATGGCTCAATGTAGGATTTATTTATGCAATATCAGACAGTCCTTAGGTGAGCCCAGTTCATGTGGTTCCTAAGAACGGTGGATTCAACGTGATCGAAAAGAAATGAATGATGATTCCTCTGAAGCGTGACAGGGATGGAGGGGTGTGTATGGTCTGAAAATTGAATACGCGATCGAGAATATCATTTTCCACTTTGCCTTTCATTGTCCAGATAATTTGGACGGGTTAACGAGGACATCCCCTCACTTTTAATTTTCTTGATGGATGTCGATATAACGAAGGTAACTATTACTGAGGACCCGAGGAGAAACTACTTTCACATGCCCTTATGGTACTTTTTCTTTAGAAAATTCCATTTGGGTTATGATAACTCTGCTATTTTCCCAGTGTATGATGTGGGTCGTTGCCAGTTTAGCGGAGGGAAGTTATGGAGATATTCATGGATGACTTCACGGTTTATGGATCGAGTTTTGAACATTACTGCGAGAATTTGGGGGCGAGTACTTCAGGAGTGCGAGGATAAGAACTTTAGCTTTGAATTGGGGAAAAATGCCATTTCATGGTGACAAAGGCATTGTACTTGGGCAGGAATTTGCGGCACGGGCGGTAGTGGACCAGAAGGTTTCCATTATAAAGGAACTCTTCGCCACCCAGAGCAACGGTAAAGGGGAATAAAGTTTCTTAGGACATCTTGGTTTTTATAGAAGATATTAAAGACTTCTCAAAAATAAGCGAGGCCAAATATGTGGGTGCGGAGAAGGATGCCAAGTTTAATTTTGATGAGTCTGCTAATATTCATTTGAGTCAAATCGGATTGGTTGAAGCTCCTATCATGGCCAAACCATGCGGAACAAAGAATTCGAGATTATGTGTGCGATTTGCTGAGTGACTATGCGATAAAGTTTGTATTAAGACATAAATACGACAAGTTTTTAGGGCCATGCTATTCAACAAAGGAAACTTTCAATGAAGCTCAGGAGAATTGCTGTGCGAAAGGAGTGCGCGACTATGGTATTTGCTTGTGAAAGAAGTTCGAGGGCCATATATATTAGGGTCCGTGTCATCATCCATGCGATCATCTTTGCGATCAAATATTTGATAGCCAAGAAAGAAGCTAAGCCAAGACTGGTCAGATGGGTGTTGTTACTGTAGGAATTTGATCTGGAGATCAAGGATAAGAAAGGTTGTGACAATGTGATAGGCGATCGCGGCCGGGAGTTGAAACTCTGCGTGAAGAAATGGAAGTAGTAGAAAATTTTCCAGATGAGCAGTTATTTCAGTTGTCATTCTAATTACCTTGGTATGCTGATATTGTGAACTTTCTAACTTATGGAGTGATGCCACCCGAGAATTGAAGCCCCACCAGCGAGAGGGAAGAAGTGAAGCAAACGACGGGTTTTATGCAAGGATGACCCATTATTGAGGGGCTGGTATGATCGTCGAAGGTGTGTGCAAAAAGTGAGCAAAGAGCTTCAAGAGCTTTTACAAGAATGTCGTAAATCATGGAGGACACTTTGCAGGAGAAAAAATAGCCCACAAAATTCTCCAATCAGGTTCTTATTGGCCTACTATATTCAAGGATTGTTTTGAATGGGTGAAACTTTGTGATCAGTGCCAAAGAATGGGAAATATCAGTAAAAGGCATGAAATGCCACTGCATGGTATCCTGGTGGTGCAATTATTTGATGTGTATGGGGGAATAGGTAAGCGGGGCCTTTTCCATCTTCTTTTGGAAATAGCTATTTTTACTCACAGTACGGCGGATTATGTATCCAAATGGGTGGAAACAACAACTTGTCCCAAGAATGATGCTAATACAGTTGTGGGATTCTTACTGAGAAATATCTTAGCGATTTGGGACACCGGGACTATTATTAGTGATGGAGGAGCCATTTCCCAGCACAATGTGTTTGGCTCATGGCTCAGTATGGAATAAAACACATGAGTTTTGGCTTATCGTCTCAAACAAATGGAGTAGTGAATTTCAACTTGGGGAGATAAAAATTCTTGAAAAGGCGTGAGTTCCGGCATAAGAGATTGAGGGTCTTTACGATGATGCATTGTGGGCACATAGGGCTGCGTATAAAACTCCCATTGGGCCCCATACAAACTTGTCTTTGGTAAACCTTGTCACCTCCCTCCTGAATTAGAATATAAAGCTATGTGAGCCATCGAAGTTTTGACTTGAACGCTAAGGAAGAGAAAGATTACTCAAGTGAATGAATTAGAAGAGGCGAGAAATGAAGCATGATAATGCCGAAATTTACGAGGACAAGATAAAGAAATGACATGATTAAAGAGATTTTGAGGAATTCAGGAGCCCGGGGAGCAGGTCTGTATTTAACTCCCAGTTAAAGCTTTCCGGGGAAGCGAAATCAAAATGGGTGGCCCTTATACGGTAGTGGCAAGTACAACCTTTGGAGACAGAGTGACATTGAAAACAGTAATGGAGAAAGAGTTTAAAGTAAGTAATTAGGTGATTAAAAGGTATCTTGGAAGAAATATGATTGATTCCTAATTAGAAATTGGAAAAGTGGCGAAATAAGAAATTATAGATAAATCCAACAGATTCAAAGCCCGAAGCGACTTTTTATTGAAGGCAACCCACACAACAGTTTATTTTTTTTATGTTATGATAGTCAACTTATGTTTTAAAATTTTCAAGTTTTCTAATTAGAATTTTCTTTATATATACTATTTAAAATTTTTGTAGTATTCTTTGCAGGTTAGTAAGGACTTGAATAGAAATGGAGTCTGCATGTACCTACAGCTTACAGTGTGCACACAAGACTATAAGGGGAAGTACCGTACTCTCTGATTTATATTAATTGTTTTGGGAGAATGAATGATTAAAGTTTAAGGGAATTTTATTTTCCATTCAATATTGAATCTAATGCTTCATGAGTTGATTTGTTGCATATTTGAATGATGAAAGTTGATTGTTTTTGTTTGTTTGAATTGGGTTTATTGATTCAGTCTTATATGAAATTGAACTATTCCTGAAGACCAAAAAAATTCTCATGTCGCAACATGTTTTTGAGGTTGCGACCCTGGTTTGAATTGAAAACAAGAGATAAGAAATATCAGGTCGCGGCATCAATTTATTGGTCACGACTACTTTTGGGGTCGCGACAATTATTGTTTGAAATTAATGTAGTGACTCATGCTTTAAGGTTGCAACATAAGTTTTCATGTCAAGACAAAAGAAGATCTCGGCATTAGCGGTAGATTACGCGGCCGAAAATGTGTGAGTTTTAAAGGCAGGGATAAGACACAATGTCGGTGATATTAGTGCGATCTGGGTGCGACCGGACAAAAGTGAAAGAAAGAGAAATAGGTCGCGACATCAATTTGTTGGTCACGACCACTTCGGGGTCGCGACAAAACTTAAGTAGGTCGTGACCAGAATTGTCTAAAATGTAATAAATTGAGGTTTTAAACCTTCTGATTTGGGTGTCGTAACTTTAAATGGGACATTTAGTTTAGAAATTAGTGTTGTAACTTAGGCATTAATGTCGCGACATTCCATAAGACAATAATGACATTGATCCCACCCATCATAAAGATTGAAACTGAATAGCCAATTTCATCAAGAACTCCAATCTAGTGGCATCTTTACCCAACTTTCCATTCTCTTTCTCTCTTCGACTACTAAAACCACAAAAACCGGTGCGATTCAAATTCTCTGTGACGGATAACAAATCCGCATTAGAATCTTAACAGAATAATAGATGAGCTCATGAGTGAACATTGCCAAGGAGTGGAGGAGGTTCATCTGGAACCTCATTCTGAGACTATGACGAATAGAGGAACGGTTGAGGAAAGGGGCACGAGACGGAGGGTAGCGAGAACAAAGCGAAGAAGGAGAATCGAGCTTTGAATGCCATAGAAGCCAGTTATATGGACGAAGGTCTTTGGCGACAAAGGGCTTAGATGCGAAAGAGGTTTTGGGAAGCTAATCTCCCATTTTTCTGAGATTATAGAAAAGAGAGGTTGGGAGAGCTTTTATACACACGCGGCGCCTGGATTCTCTGCTATGGCTACGGAATTCTACGTAAATATGGTGGGGATTAGAGAAGATACAGTTTACGTGTGAGGAGTCTGGGTACCCTTTGGGCACAAAAGAATCAATGAGATGTTCAAGCTAAAGGAACTCAAGCACAGTTCCAAATTTAAGAAACTAGTAGAAACCCCATATCATCAGAAGATTATCGACCTCCTGACTGCTCGGCAAGGGAAGTGGGAAGCCACAAGGAAGAACCCTCGGCTACGCTATCAGAGGCTCCCTCACTTTGAGGGAAAGCTAGGTTTTGGATTACACTTTCTATCTTCGGTAATCCTCCCGAAACTAAACATCTCTGATGTACAGTGAAAAGCAGGGAGACAATCATTCTATATGCCCTTTTAAAAGGCTATAAAATGAATGTTGGGGGTTTAATTGAGGGGTTGATAAGAGGATACCACTTAAGCAACAAAAGAGGACTAATCTCTCACCTAACAACAATCAGTAGACTATGCATCTTCGCTGGGGTGAGAGGATCATGGGATGAAGAAGAAACCTGCCCCAAGGTATCTCCTCTGACCCTTACCGGGGTGACAAAAGGGCCCATAAACAAAAACCAAAAGGGGATGGTGGAAATAGAAGCAGAGCCTGCTGAGGAGAAGGGAAATAGGGAAATGGAAACCATTCCAGAGCAAATCCCTCCAGCAGAAGAGGAAGAAATGCATTTCAGAATGAGCCCACTGAGCCATTCCTACCCTGATATGATAGAGAATTTCCCTGAGCAAGCAGAAAGCTCCATAAGAGGAGAAGGGAACACTAAAATCATGGAAATTCTGAGGACAATGAAGAAATATATGGAAGAAAGGGGAGCGAAGCTTGAGGGAAAAATACTTGACAATTCGGAAAATTCTTGAGAAATTTGAGATTCGAGGGAGGAAAGGACAATTATTTGAGCAGACTCTAAGGCAGAGAGAGGAAGAATGGAGAGAAGAGATGAATATAAGAGTAAAGGAAATGGGAGAAAAGATGAAAGCCAATTTGGAAGCCTTCTATAACAACCAGTTTAGAAAAGATGAAGAAGTGCTTACCAGTCTGAGGAAAAGAGAAGCTGAGATGGAGGGTGATATGTTAAAGAAGATTCAAGCCTTCAAGTGCTTCTATAAGGAGCAATTTAAGGAGTTTGGGAAGTTGATGAAGGATAGGGATAAAGAATTGGAAGATAATTGATGAATACACATTTGAGTAATAATTATAGTAGAATTTAGCACATCTAAATCACAAGTTACCCACAATTGGCATAAGGATAGGTACTTTTAATATCTTCTATGTTTTTAGACTTGTGGGTCTTTTCGAGGTCTAGAGCAGTGTACAAGGATGTATGTCAGGGAAGCCAATATGAAGCATTAAGGATACGAGGCGAACAATTGATGAGTCTCGGGGAACTCCGGCAATACAAAGGAAAGCACCCAGAGGACCAAAGTATGCTTGGAGTACGTCATTCATTGTGCCAGTGCAAACTTTACATAAATGACGATCAGCGAGGGGTAATAGCATTATCATGAAAATAGTGTCAGAATTTTTAAAATGAAAGTGCGGGTGGGCGAAATTCGTCGATGCGGGGGCACTCGTCAATGAACCAAAATGGGAAAATCACATTGGAGGGGTACTTAAGCGAGGACACAAGTAATAGAGCGGGTTTTGACTTCTAGGGTTTGGGTTTTGAAAGGAGAAAGAGGGTTTCTCTCCATTTTGGGTTGAGACTTGTAGATCAGTTTAAGATTTCTTTTCTATTGGAAGTTTTTTAGATTCAGCGTTTGTAATCTTTCAGCGAAATACTTTATCTTGCTTTAAATCCTAATATCTCTTATTCATCCCTTCTCGGAGTTTTTACAAGTGGTCGATTTCAAAAAGAATGCTTGTTTTTATATGATTAATCGCTCTTTGGTATAATTGTTCTTATAAGTTTTATGGAGTTCTAAGCCCGCTGCTGGCGGGGGAATCACGGGAAACTCACCACGAGTTAAGGTATAGTCCCTCAATTCCTCTTTTGATCTTCAATGAATTGTGTAATATTAATCACTTGTCTTGAAGAGTTGGCAGAAATCCTTAGTTGGGCGAAATTCTTGACAACGTGTTAACGAATATCCTCGGTACACGTTGTATGATATGAATGCAAGCTAGGGTTCGTATTGGTGAGAGCAAGTGTTTAGTATTACTTTCGATCTCTTTATTTTCCAAAAAGAGCATTTAAAGGATAAAATACTCCATCAAAAAGGCAGTTTATCAATGGTTCCTAGATGAGTTTATAAAATAAGAGGTGGGACTTACATGATCGGGGGTGAGTGGAACCCTAAGGAAATCGGCCCGGTGTCTTTTATTTTTAAAACATTCAAACCCGATCAACCATTCAGTCAGCAAACACAACCTTACAATTCTCTTTTAAATCATACCCTTATTGGAGGAATAGCTCCTATTGGTCGATAAAATTAGACCACTCCTTTGTGGGAGGTGACACGTGGATTCCCACGGTATTACAATGGCAGGCAGTAATTCTACGGCAGAATAGAGTCGAAGCTTTATGAATAAGGACGAAGCATTTTTGGCACCGTTGCCGGGGAGTGGCGGACTTAATCAGAGTTGATGCGAGAAGAGAGCTAGGAGTGGTACAGTGCATTTACCAAATCTGATGCGTTCTCCACTTTTTCTTTTTATTTTTGTTTTTTAAGTGAAATCTCGGTGGGTGTTTCTTGGGCCAATGGCAGTGCATATCGGTTTGGGCTGCAACGAGCAACGCCAGAGTAGTAAGAATAGTGCCTCCTAGAAACTTTGGGGATCCATAATAAGTCAAGTTTTTCGGATAACATTTTACCTGAAAAATGGATCGTCACGGGTCCCGGCAACATGTATTTAATGAAAATACTCAGGATTCTTGTTAACCCACAAGGTTTCGATGAACCTCCCACAACATGGAGTAGAAGCTACACTCCCGGTAGCACGGTGAGTAGGAGGGGGAATGTTGGCTTCAACAAAATCAATATAGGGGGTCTCCCGCTCCTTTAATGTGGAAAGAGCCCTTGAAATCCACAACCTCGAAGGACTACGACCAATTCTTGCATTCGTCTTCCCGAAGAGCCACTCAATTTCTAATGAAATTCGAAATGATCCGTCTCTTACACACAGTATATCAAGGGGTTGAATAATCGAGAACCCTTATTCATTCATGAGAGAGATTTTGAAGATGTTTGCGGTGCATTTCCTTCCCTATAACAGCTCCACCCCTCCACATATCTGTCTAGTTTATTTCACTTTGGCACTAAAGAAGAGGCCCGATCTGGTTCATTCCACTTGCACCTAATTGATCTTTACGTTGGAAAACATGCGGGCAATTCATAAGTTTTCCCTCTGCGTACCAATGCCCTCATGCGAGCAATTCAGAACTTTTCTGAAAAGCCAGGTGAACCCTTCGGCGGTGGCGGGAAAGATATAAGGATCTCCTCCATGCTATCCCTCATCATGGGTTGGATGTTGGACAAATTTGTGCATACTTTCATCAAGGATTGTCTTTAAGTAATAAACAGTACATCCAAATGATGTGTGCCGGAGAATTTTATGAAAAGAGTGCTAGGGAAGCAATTCAACTTTTTGACACTATAGCGAGGGGGAAATGCTTTCGAACTTGGGAGGTAACACTCATAGACAACGCTAAAGTGCATAGCACATCGACGAGGGGCGGGAATCCATCATAAGAGAAAATGATGAGTTGCAAGCAAAATTGCTAATTTAACAAAGGAAGCGGAGGCCATAGAGATGAAAAAGGTGCATGAGGTAACTGGCGTTGCCTCAAATACCCTCGGCACCAACGGACCGAGTGGAGGAGCCATGTTACATATGCGATGATCGCACTCAACCATCAAGTGCCCAAGCCTTCCCCAAGTAAAGGCGCCAATTCAAATAGAAGCGAGGCGATGCCCTTAGTACCAAAGGAAACCTTTAAACTCTCCATGATACGAAAACATATAATCACGGATGGGGTAAGCACCCCCAATTTTGGTTGGAGGAATGAAGGAGGGACGAATAACTTGTCGAAACGACCACGGTCCTCATTACCAAAACCATGGCACAAATCCCATTCCACCATTTCGAGAATCAAGGCCATCCGATTCCCTGTGAATTGTCAAGGTTTCCAGCCATCGAGTCAAGGGACTCCATCGCACAATAACCATATCAACCCCCATAAGAGAAGTGCGGGATATGGTTACACCGCGAGTTCGTGAGAGCCCGACCAATCCATAAAAGCCGCGAGTCGGCTCGAGATGATGTGAGATCCCGGATAACCAAGTTAACCTCATCTATAGTAACCTTCAACAAGAAAAAGGGGCTGCTCCCATCTCGGTATTCAATCCACGAGAGGCGAAAATAATTGTAGGAAGTTCGGGGACCCCGATTGAGGTACCTTTAGATTTCTTTGTAAAGAAATTTGTCACTACTCTCGAGAAGTGGAAAGGTAGTTGACCGAAACCATTCAAACTAAGGAACCAACTCTTGAGAGTCTCCAAGTGAATTTGTCCAGAGGATGAGTTGGCGGAGCAAATCTCATGACGTCGGGCCCAGTATTGATGATCAACCCAGGGCGGTCTACCCATATACTCGGCTCGTACCCTCACACCCAGTTGAGCATCGAAGAAAGTGAATAACCATTCGGAGATACGTAATTTGTTCAAACAAGTAAAGTGAACATTCCCTTGTTGAAATGCCATTAAGCAAATTCCATCATATGCTAAATTTTTAAAAGGACTTATGCACGGTAAAAAGGAAATTAGGTGTCCATGATAGGGCATTCATGGCCCAGAACAATCTACTTCCCTAATTCGAAACAACTTGCCTCCAAAATACAAAGACCCAAGAAGTCCTACTATTTCTATAGTAGTGGGAAATTCAAAGTTAGGGCAGGCTTTAGTGGACTTAGGTGCAAGTGTTAATGTTGCCTTACTCGGTATATGTGGACTAGGGTTAGGAGAATTAGAGCGACAGATATCACCCTCGATTGGTGGCCAGTAGTGTAAAAATTCCTGGGAATGAGTGAAGGATGTTTTGGTACAAGTGGACAAAATTTTACTTCCACGTGGATTTTGTTGTGCTTGACCTTTCAACTGTAATGAGAATCGGAACTGGGTTCCCATTAATTCTTGATGGAAGCCATTCTTGGCATTTCTTAATGCCATTATATTGTAGGGAGGCTAATGACACTATGGATTTGGTAACATATTTGTTAATACGAGATATTTTCAATGTTATTAAAGGAATGGGGAGATGAAGATATTTGTGAAATTAGCATGGTTGATTCAGGTGGTACAAAAATACTGGATAATGTCTCCACGTGATGATCCTCTTAAGTCGTGTTTGAGGAGTCGAAGGCCCAGAGTTGGGAGGAGGAAGTGATGACCACTGCTTCGGGTGAAATTTCTACACTCTTTAATCGAGGAGCATAAAGATGTATTGGAAGTTAATGGGTGGACACCTAAATTTGAACCTTGCACAAATGAGGATAAGACATTGTTTGCCTTCGAGGAGAGGCCACCTAGCTTGAGCTAAAACCTTTACCAACACGTACCAGGCCTTTGCATTCTTAGGGAGGAGGACACTTTTCGGTAATCATATCTTCCTGTGGAGCTTGACTCACTTTGGAAATATTGAAAACCGCAATGGGTCTGCTTTAGAGTTTGGACAATTAAACGAGATATTAAGGGGGTAGTCCACTTGATGCGCACACATAGAATCGCTTAGAAGAGGATGTAAAGCCTTAGGCAACCACGAGGAGACGTTGAGACCCAATAATGAGAAAAGAATTGGGTTGAAGGAAGGAAGTTTAAAACTCTTGGATGTAGGGGTTATTTACCCTATTGCGGATTAGTAGGAGTGGGTTAGTCCAACACCCAGGTGGTTCTAAGAAATTCGAGTCACGGTGAAGTTTGCCAATGAAAATAATGAGCTCATTCCACTCGTGTCGCAGGGATGGAGGGTGTGCATAGATTATATGCAACTTATGCGAGGTACCGGAAAGACCATTTTCCTCTTCACAGTTTGTTGATCAAATGCTAGAGAGTTGTAGGGCATGAATTTTATTGTTTTCTTGATGAATTTTCGGTACAATGTGAGATAGCTTTGGAAGAGACCAACTACATTCACTTGCCGCTTTTGGTGCAACCGCCTTTAGGAAAATGCCCTTTGGACTATGCAACGCACACGGAACTTTCCAACGTGCATGATGGGAATGTAGTGACATGATAGAAATCATATTGGAGATTTTTCATGGATGATTTCTCGGTTTTGGTGACTCATTTGAGCTTGCTTAGAGAACATGTAAGGTTTTAGAGAGAGGTGTCGAAAAATCTTGTGTTAAATTGGGAAAAATGTCATTTCATGGTAACACGAATTGTCTTGAAGCCACATAGTATCAAAAAGATGGAATTGAAGTTGATAAGGCCAAAGTTAGGCGATTTCCAACCTACCTACTCACGTGTGTTAGAGACATAAGGTCATTCTTGGGTCATGCTGGTTTTGCAGAAGGTTTATAAAGATTTTAGTGCTATATCCAGGCCCTTATGTTTACCTTGCAAGGATGTTCCTTTCACATGGTCACAAGCTTGTGACACGCGCTTACTAAGCTCAAAAACATGCTGATGTCACCACCAATCATGCGGTCCCTTTAATTTGGGACCTTCCATTTGAATCATGTCTGCGACAGCGAGTGACCCATGCCATAGGAAGTGTTGGGACGAGAGGGGAGAGAACAAAAGGCTTTTGTCATTTACTACGCAAGTAAGACACTAGACTCCGCCCAGGCCAACTACACGACCACAGAAAAGGAGTTTCTAGCTGTCGTTTTTGCTCTAGAAAAATTTAAGGTCACTGTATATTGTTGAGTGTCTGTGACCATCTTCAGATCATGCGACCGAAGTACTTGCTCTCTAAGCGGGATACGAGAAACTAAGATTAACTAGGTGGATTTTTACTATGTCAAGAATTTCAACGATCATTAAGGATAAGGGGGTTGAGAATGTGGTGTGATCATTTATCTCGATTAGTTCGAGAATCGACTCCATGGCATACCCATAGGTGATAGCTTTCACGATGAGCAACTCTTTGCTCTTGTTCCATTACCATGGTATCTTGACATTGTGAACTACAAATAGCGGCCAAATTCTGAATCCCGACGGACTTCTCGTGAGAAAAAGAAATTTTTGACGGATATTAGAAATACTAACTTTGATAATCCATATCTGTTAAATACTTGTCGAGATCAAATAATGAGAAGATGACGCACCCGATGACGACGGTGAGGATTTTAACTTTGCAATACGAGCTTGTGGAGAACATTTCTCTGCCCGAAAAATTGCAGACAAGATTTTGCAGTGGGTTTTTATTGGCCCTTGTATTTGGGTTGTTTAGGTTACTGCCAACTTGTGCTCAATGCCGACAACTGGGAGGGTCTAAAAGCAGGCTGTGATGCCTGCACCCGATTTAATTATTGAAATTTTTGATTGTTGGGGTTATGGGCTTCATGGGGCCTTTCCCCCTTCTTGTGGGTATCTCTACATTTTATTATCACGGTGATTACGTGTCTAAGTGGGTTGAGGCGATTCAACGGCGATGACCACAGGTTGTTTGAAATTTATAAAGAACATATTTTTTTCTCGTTTTGGAACTCCTCGTGCAATCATTAGTGATGGTGGACTCCATTTTTGCAATTGCTCTTTTGAAAATCTGTTAAAAAAATATGGAGTCACCCATAAAGTATCAACAGCTTACCACCCACAGACCAATGGTCAAGCTAAGCTCGCTAATAGGGAGATAAAACATATTTTGGAAAAAACGGTTGCCCCGAATCGCAAAGATTGGTCACTCCGTCTTACCGATGCTCTTTGGGCCTACCGTACTTCCTTTAAAACTGTTCTTGGTATGTCTCCCTATAGGCTGGATTTATGGAAGGCTTGCCAAAATTTGCCGGTAGAGATGGAACAGCGGAAGCTACCCCGGGCTATTCGAGCTTTTGGTCGATCTAACTCAAGCGGTGCGGCGCTGTGCGACTAAATGAACTTGAGAGCTGCGGCGAGAGGTCGGTAGTGAAGCTCCCGAATTTTACAAGGAGCGGTAAGTTATTCCACGCAACCAGGAATCCATTGCCGGAAGAACTTTCGAGACAAGTCGGAAGATGCTTGCTATATGACTCCCAGGTGCATCTATTCGGGCTCCGCTCAGTTGGGCCCGGCCCGTTCATGTTAAGGTAGTTTATCCTGCGGAGCGTGGAGATCGAAAATCTGGACGGAAAATCCTTCAAAGTGAATGGCCAGGCGCCTCGAACCATTCCTTGAGCATCTCGGTAATACTCAAAACACGGAGTGAATTTGGTGAATCGCTCTACCAAGCCTCTCCCTTCCAAGTAACCTCATTCTCCACTTGTTGTATATAGTTTTGATTTATTTTTGTTCTTACTTTCTATTTTTATTGTTTTTACTTCAATTTGCTTTTCAATAAAATAGAAAATAAGAATTGTGGGAGCTCTTGTTTCTCTGCCTCAAATACGTTGTGGGGGTACCATAGTTTTCTATGCATTGAGGACAATGCTTGTTTTACATTGTGAGGTAGGTGTACAGCGATTGAAACGTAACTATGCGCTCGTTATATGTTCGATTAGATTGGCTATTTCGAAATATACTCACTTTTGAGTATTATGTTAACCACTGCCGATGTACATACCCGCATGATTTCATTCACTTCTCTACATCATCTTATTGCATTACATGCTTAACGAAAACATACACAACAAGCTTTATTGATTATACGTGAATTGTCCCCCTTGTGCATTCACCTTCTTGCCCCACCTGAGCCACGGACTTATGGTCGAGTTTTTCGATCTAACCTATTATTGCTCCCGGTGTGCATCGCTAGCGGGTCATGTTAACTTCATGCATCCTAGTGTATGGAACATCTTGTAGTGGAAAATGATTAGAGGCCATTATTTCCTTGTACCCTATGGATTCGTAGTGTCTCATCCCTTGCCCCATTTTGAGCTTAAAGTTGTCAAGTTTATTGGGAACCTTAGGAATGTCAGGTTGTGGAACAACAGTGGATCTTATGAAGAGATTGAAGGTATCCCAAGAATGAATTATAGTGACTAAGTCTACGAATGCAGTCCGTTGTGGAATTTGAACAGAAGAGCGAACATGCGACAAAACCCGGGATGAAGGCGGGTTGGAAGGTCGAAATGTAGTAACTGCTTGTTCCAAAGTGAAAAAAAAAATATATATATATATATATATATATATATATATATATATATATTAAAAAAAAAAAAAATCAGTTGGGAACAAGTGTACCGGTACAACTTAAACATGTACCGGTACAACTTGCTAAAAAACGAGGCGTGGCTAGGGTAATGCTAGGTACATATTAAACTTTAATACTTAGGTACTGACTTAATTCAAAAGTGGCCGGTGGTGAGAGTGATGGGTGCATCACTAGCATGTCTTGGGAGGTACAGCCGCGATAGGATTTGGGCGAAAAGGTTTTAACCAAAAACTTGGCGCCCTCTTTGCATTCCAATCATTTTTGACGCTCCATAGGTAAGCCCTAGTTGTTTGCTCTCTCACACAAGCATCTCCGAGCTCGATTGATCTGCCAGGGTTTCCATTGTCCAGTTCCGGATTGTTTGTCTACAGTCAGTGTACGAAAGTGGTAAGCCCCTACATATCTTTACTAGCATTGTTGGTTTCCTCTTGGTTACACATGGAGTTGTTTTATTGGATTTGGTTGGTATTGTTCTATGCTTGGTGGTCGGGGGTTTACATTTGTCGGTATGGGCGAAGAATGTTGTCCCCGGAAGAATATTACCTGAGGGCCGGCCAATCTTTGTTTGAGGCAGGTTTTTGGGATCGGTGATATATATCCCAGGCCATGGGCAGATTCTGTTGCTATCGCCCGGCCATTTCTAGCCTTGGCGCGTTCTAAGAATATCCCGGGAGAGGAAAGGCATCCAGTTCCCTCCCAATGGAACAAACGTGAAGCGAAATCGATGCCTCCGGTAGGTTCAAAAGGGGAAGGAAAAGCAATTGCATCCTCTTCGGGAAGTGAGAGTGCTCGGCGGTGGCCCAGTGAAGAAATAGAGGCGATGTTTGCCGAGGATTCTGAGGGAGAGCACGAAAAATGGACCCGGTCAATTGCAAATAGGGGTTTCCACTGCGAGAGGGGTGTTAAATTGGAGACGTTTTTATATTCTCATCCCATCAGGGGGATTATCCGGCGAGAAGCCGAGTATGCGCCGTGCACACGGGTTGACGGATGCACCTTCGATAGTTAAGGTTCATAACTTGAAAAGGAAAATCAGCGGTTGAAACCGTATTGGGGCTTGATTGGTGAAGCGATTTCGTGTCACTCGGGTTCGATAGCGCATGCATTTTATTCGCCACGATGCTTGGACCCAGGCGCATCACTCGGGGCTATTACGACTTGATGCCGGTTGTTCTTACAAGAGGCTATGTGCCGACCGTGCCATGAGTGGATTGTGAAAAGATTTCATTCACGGAAAACAAAATCGGAATACGCCACGATGAACAAGGATCATTCCGCGATCAAGAATTGGGCCGCGGGGTAATGAAGAAGGTCCCCCGCCCGAGAACAAAAATTCGGTTTTTTGTCACGAGGTTATGATTGGAAGCAGTTGACTATGCATTATTATATGGTGGACCAGCCAGGGACTTCTAGCCTTTGCGATATTATTGATGCAAGCAGGCATATTCCGTTCCCTTCGCTTGTGACTAGTATTGTGGAAGCGGGGGATGAGTGGAGCAGGTTAAAGAAAAGAGAGAGGGGGTGTTACTAGAATTTGGGACCGATCTAAACCAGGGCGGGGCCAAGAGCAGGGGCGGCATCCACTGGACCTCTGGCCCTCTCGGCCCTCGGGGTGCCTACTCCCCGGGATCACTTCATCCACAGCCCCAGCACCATTGAGCACATCTCGCCATTGAGGAGGGATGGAGCGGATAGGGGGTGGTTCAAGTGCATTACGAGGCGGCAGTAGGCGGATCGGCGTCTCTCGAGGCTTGAGAGCCACATTTTTTTTTTTAGGAGAGCACCGACGTGGCAGATGCTACTTCTTCAGATTTAGGGGGAGATTTTGAAGAATTAGATATTTGTGAAACGGGACGCATTCTCTTCGGCCAGAGAGGACGAGGTTGACCATGCATAAGCATATTTAGGCTAGACTAGGGGGTGGAAATCGGGTGTAGACCTTAGCCATGTTATGCCAACACCCATTTTGACTCATTACCTTTTCTTTTCATTTAGCCCACGTCGTTACAAACTTTAAGACCTCTTTGATTCCTACTTATGTTGGTTGTTCAGCCACGACATTATGCATGATAGTTCGTGTTCCATGTTATATGATTTAACACCTTATATCGATTGCCACGGTTCCATGTTTGCATGACTACCTTATATTTCTTAAAGTCCACTTAATCCTTATTTGAATAACCAATTTTGTGTTAGCCTGTTATAATGTTCATTGTGTAGGATGGCGGTTGGTTTAAATAAGGTCATGCTGATTGCATACTAAAGCGGGTGACATATTGTATTCTGAATTCTTTATTTTGAGATTCTTGCAAAGCTTAGCAGCGTGCAGCTTTGTTGAGATTCATACCCTAGTGGTAGTTAGTCTAAATCTTGCTAGAGACGCTTAAGATGCAGGTTGGGGAGTGTGATGAGTGTACACATTTGAGTAATAATTATAGTAAGAATTTAGCACATCTAAATCACTGAAGTTACCTGATTGGCATGATGGGTACTTTTAATATCTTCTATGTTTTTAGACTTGTGCGGGTCTTTCGAGATTCTAGAAACGTCGAGGTGTACAAGGATGTATGTCGGGAAGCCAATATGAAGCATTAAGGATACAAGCGAGCAATTGATGAAGTCTCTCGAGGGAACTCGGTAGCGATACAAGGGAAAGCACCCAGAGGACCAAGGATGTGCTTGGAGTACGTCACTAATGTGTGCGGAGTGCGGCTTATGGGAATTGCCGGGTGGGCCGGGAATTCGATCGATGCCAGCGAGGCCACTCTTTGTCAATGGAGCCAAAATGGGGGGGAAAATCACATTGGAGGGAAGTATAAAGCAAGAGGGGACACGTAAGCTTAGAGCGGGTTTTTGACACTTCTAGGGTTTAGGTTTTGAAAGGAGAAGAGTTTTCTCTCCATTTTGAGTTGGAACTTGTAGATCGATTTAAGATTTCTTTTCTATTGGAAGTTTTTAGATTCAGTTTACATGTCTTTTAGCGAAATACTTATCTTGCTTTAAATCCTAATATCTCTTATTCATCCTTCTCGGTTTACAAGTGAATTCTGATTTCCCAGAATGTCTTGTTTTTTATGATTAATCGCTCTTTAATTATAATTGTATAAGTTTTTATGGAGTTAAGCTTCCTTCTGTGGGAATCCGCAGGAAACTCACCCACGATTATTATAATCCCTCATTCTGCACTCTTTTGATCTTCAATGGATTGTGTAATATTAATCACTTGTGCAGAAGAGTTGTAAATCCTTAGTTGGGCATATTCTTGACTAGCGTGTTAACGAATATCCCTCGGTACACGTTGGTAGCGATCATGAATGCAAAGCTAGGGTTTGTATTAATTAAAGAACAAGTGTTTAGTATTGCACCGATCATCTTTAGCCTCCCAAAGGCATTTAAAGATAAATCCATCAAGAACCGTTTATCCCAATGGTTCCTAGATGAGTTTATAAAAACAAGAGGGTGGGACTTACATGATCGGGAGTGAGTGGAACCACAAAAATCCGGCAATTGTCTTCTCTATTTTAAAACATTCAATCAACCATTCAAAGTCCAACCAACACAACCTTACAATTCTCTTTTAAATCGTACCCTTATTGGAGAATAGCTCTTATTGGTCAACAAAATTAGACCACTCCCTGTGGAAATGACCTGTGGATTCCCACAGTATTACAATCTTTAGACAAGCGCTAATTCCTAAACTTGGGAATAGGAGTCGGCACAGACCAAGGGCCAGCGATAATGATGTATATAGAAGAAAAATCTGGCATGAGAGTTTGGACTTAATCAACAAAAATTTATCAGACATGCTGGGTTGTATCTTTGAGTTGGAAAGAACAGTGAATCAGATGGGCTTGAAACAAGACACCTTGATCAATCTTGTAAATTTAACAAATGATTTAATCTCCACTGACAAGGTAGAGCCCACACCCTCAGAAAAGAAAAGACCAAACATAACCTTCTCCAAATTTTCCCCATGTTTAGCAAGCTTTGACTTAGATCTCAAGCATGTACCAAAATCTTATAAGAGAAGGGAGGAGTGAGATAGCACAATTATTTTCCCCATTGTATTTCTTCAATATCATTAATATAGTTCAGAAAAGTTTATTGAAAAGTGTCTTGTGAATTGTTCTATTAATTGGATGATTGGGTTTGTTATTTTCAATAATGTTTCAACCAGAACATATACTGTTGAAATGGTTGATTGGAGTGTTGTTTGTGTCATTTATTGTTGTCTGCAAGAAATGTTCTATGTACTCAAGCCTTATTTGTACAATGACACAATGACCATTGTTTAAATCCAAAACAACACTGTAAGAGAAATAAGAGCAGGAACTAGTGAATTGAAATAAGAAGTTGTAGTTTTAGTTTGAATCAGGTTTAAATTGAAAAATTGGGAACATGTACACAATTGAAAGAACAAATAAGATGATTGAAGTTGTATGTGTAAACAGTAAGTCAGTTTTAATCTTGGAAAAATAATTCACATGGTTAAGAAATTCTTACAACTTTGAGGGGGATTAAGAACATCTTCTGGGATGATTCACAAGGAAGAGTGTCTGAGGTCCTAGAGCACTGGTCTGAAGTCCAGGCGAGAAATCCTATGTAAAAACAACTAACAAGAAGTGATAGATGCCATCTTTGGAAGTTTGAACCTTTTCAAACCTACCCTCATTATATAAAAAGGCATACATTCTAGTTCCATACTTTGAGCCAAAAATGCCTAATTTCTTCAAACATTAGCAATCAAAAACCTGAAATCCCTCCCTTACAATAATCCTGCAGCAAAGAACCCCAAATTACTCAGTTTTAAGAATAAGAATGTTTACTGTGCAGAAAGAAACAAGTTTGAGGGAATATATTTCTTTTGGATTACAAGGATGAAAGAGGAAAAATAAATTGAAGAACTAGAGAAAAAGAAGTTGAAAAGGGAATAAGTTTGGTCTTGTGGCCTATCTCTCTTGAACAATTAAGCTCATAGGGGTGTTTCAACACCTAGTACCCTAATGCCAACTGGTATGGGAGTTGCTAGCCCCAAGTTTTCTAAGAGTGATAGAAAGCCTAAGAGGCAAAATATTGCACTATTCGATTCTTTGACAATGGAAAGCGAAGAGTTCAGAGTAAAGGAACTAGGCGATAAGTTGAATGTGAAATGACAACCAAAGGGAGCCACAACATCGGATAATGTACAAGGCCAAGTTTTGGGGAATTTATATTACAAGGAAGGAAAAGGATGAAAGATAGAGGCCATTATTCAAAGATGAAGAGTGGAATCTTCGGTAATTTGCTGCGGCTAAATTTTCCGGTGTCCGCCTTGATTACCCGGCGACATTATAAGCCTAAAAGACCTCTTTGATCTTGAAGGTTGAATTTATCTACATTAGTGGAGATCAATATGAAAAACAAGCCTATGGGACTTTTGACTAGTTTTCTAAGGAGATCCCCAGAAGATGAAAAGAAATGAAGACCTACACACACTCACAGAACAAGATCTATTGATTGAACTGTTTTCATGCAGAATTCATCAGTTTATTTGTAATAGAGGTTGAAAATATTTATGTTTCTCGGTTGAAAACTAAAGTTTGAAATGATACTGCAATCTTCTTGTTCAAGTAAAAGGGTGGAATAAGAAAAGATTGAGCTATAGAACAGACAAATGTCCTTCAAAATAAAGTTCAATTGTTTGAGGACAAACAAATCTTTATTTTCTTTGCTTAGGGACAAGCAAAATTTTAAGTTTGGGGGAATTTGATGAGTCAAAACTCACTGAATTTTTAGTCCATTTTTTTTATATTTTCTTACAATGTAACTACTTGGTCACGACCTGATGACCATGTCGCGACATAGAATTTATTAAAGGGTCAGAAAAGCGTGGTCGTAACAAAGATCAATATAGCTGGCAACAAAAATGATCCGCGACATGGAGGTGAGGTTAAGCGCATATATTCGGGAAAAGGAAAAACGATCGGGTGCGCGAGAGTACGCGATTAAAGAAACTACTTGGTCACGACCTGATGACCACGTCGAGACAAGAAAATAAGCAGACCAACAAAGTTAAGTCTCGACTTGCTTGAAGGCTCAAAGAAAGCGAATAGCGTCACAACTTGTGAAAGAGCGGTGACGAGAAGCGAGGCGACAGCGAGTAGGAGGTTGTGACATAGAAATGTAGTAAAGGAAGAGAGAGTGAGGTCGCAACATTGAATTGAGGTCGTGACACAAATTCCTAGAAACAAGAAAAATGAGGTCGCAACCAGAGTTCTCACTGCTGACAACTAACATAGTCACGACAAAGAATTCATGTCGCGACCACTAATCAAATACAGCGAAGAAGCAGTAGCAACCCAGAACATCGGTCCGCGACTCAATCGTAAGTACAAGTGAAAGAAATTAAAGCGAACCGGGTTTCTTTACGGTCACAATCAGCACGAAAAACCAGACTAGGATTTTACGTTGCGGAAAGACAAGTTTTTTTGGTCGCGTTTAAGCGGTGGTGGGCCAGCGGTGAATTTAGGGAAATGCACTTTGGAGCATGGAATTAGGCCCGATTTACGAAAGGTTATAAATAGGCGTATACAGTTTTAGAAAAGCAACTTCCATTTTTCTAAAACCCATTGTCTGGGAGGAGGAGGAAGACTCACTGTATATTTTAGAATAGATTTATTTTCTTTTCTTTCTTTTCTTTCCTTTTAGAGATACAGCCGATAATGCGTTAGAATGTAATATTTTGGATTTAATTTTTTATTCTCTTTTCATTACGACATGGAATGTGGTTAAGACAAATTTGGGAGTCGTTTCTTCAGGGAATTATAGTACAATGGATGTTCTTGGTCAACTTCATTTAATAGGTGTGTTCTGTGGTGGCTCTGACTTCACTAGATTTGATTTATCGTTAGCTACAGTCTTTTCTGCATAAATTAAAGATAGAATTACCTAGATTGGAATTTATTTGGTTGATGTGTTATTGAATGGATCTGTTCTTAATAGTAGTATCGAACTGCTTTGATTTTTAGGAGACCCTCTGAGTGACACAAAGATGGAGATTCCTGAGAGTTGGGAACATTAAATTGGTGGGTATGTTAGACTACCATTGAAGAACTATTAAGCTATGAGAGTTCACTTAGATAAATTCCCAGTTCACTCATAATTGATGTTGGAGGGGAATATTTATCAATTTAAATAATAAGAGATTTCACCTTAATATGTTGGAAAGCTCTTGAACCTGTGTTAGCTGAGATCTAATCAAGGGAATGGAAATATCCACTAGATTTAAAGGATAAGTCATCAATCAAGTTGTAGAAATTTTCTGCTTGACAACCGCGGCATTGGCGAAGAGAAATTTGCGGGTCTGAGAAACTGGTGTAGTAGCGAAGAAAAGCCTACGAATATTGGGTGTGCAAGCACGAATGCTTGGTTAGACCTTGTCTTGAGAAGCGAGGGACCTTTAGTCGATGGGTACACGGAGGAAATCTAACCACATTATTAGACATCTTGGACAATTCCACATCCAGCACAAAACAGAGTAACAATGCATGATGATGCCTAAATTGGCTGTTTCACAATACTTCTTTGATAGTGTTCATTTCTCAAAGTGAATTGATTCAGTCCAGTATATTTTGTTTTGTTATTTGTTCCATTGCTCCCTTAAATTCAGCTCTTTTTACTTTTAGATGTGGTATTCTACAGAACAATTATTTTCTAGTTAAGAAAGCGTGCGTATGAGATCCCAGTATTATGGATGCTTGAGTAGTTGGGGGCAAGTTGATTTTGAGGGTAAGTCCAATCTACGTAAGGAGAATGATATCTAGGCTTACATCAATTTTACTACTTGTATGACACGTTCACTTGGGTGTCATAGACTAAACCTATTCATAATTCGAGAACGATGCATCGGTTTTGTACGATTTTAAGAAAACTCAGGTCAATTTGACATGGCTATAGGAAAATTGGGTTCTACAGTATAGGTGTTAAGTTGAGGAGTGGTTTAGTCTATGCATCGAGACAAATGGGGGCGGGGGCGCTTTGGAACTATTGTTTATGTTTGAGATATAAAAACTACTTCCACTAAGGTCATTTAGGAAAGATTAATTAAGGGCTTAGGGGCGAGCTTGCCTTGATCACCATACCATATGTGACCTTGTCCATTAGAGATTATAAATACCTTGGGATCTCGACAAAACTCCTATGTTTGTTAGGACATTTTTAATGCACTCTTGATAATGCTAGCACCATTCAAACTCACCTCTATCTTTACTTTACTTGCCTTTGTTTGTTTCATTTCAGTTATTTATTTCAACATTTTAGTTTTCAAATTGTTTTGATCAACTTATCCTTATTTACACTTATTCCATTGCTAAGGGACTAGCAATAAGTTGTTATAGGTGTGATAACCACTCAAAAAGGGCATTTTTACATACCTATTTTTTGCATTTTAAAGCCTTTTTTTTTTTGTTGAAAACTCATTGTTTATGTTTGAGATATAAAAACTACTTCCACCAAGGTCATTTAGGAAAGATTGATTAAGGGCTTAGGGGCGAGCTTGCCTTGATCACCATACCATATGTAATCTTGTCCATTAGAGATTATAAATACCTTGGGATCTCGACAAAACTCATATGTTTGTTAGGACATTTTTAATGCACTCTTGATAATGCTTTTAAACGCCGTTCCGAGCTTCCTTCCCATCTTTACTTTTTTTGTTTGTTTCATTTTGATTGTTATTTAGGTATTTTAGTTTTCAAATTTGTTTTTGATCCAACTTATCCTTATTTTTTATTCCATTGCTAAGGGACTATGATAAGGTTGTTATAAGGTTAACCACGCACTCCCGGGCGTTTTACATACCTATTTTTTGCATTTTAAACCCTTTTTTTTTGTTGAAAACTCATACTTAGCCAATTATACAAGTTGTTTGGTCCCTAACCCCATTACTAATGGTTTTCTTATGTTCTAGTGTGTTTACAAGCCTTTTTAGGTACTTTTACAACTCTTGGACATCATAAGGTCAAGCAATGAGGACATCTCGGGATCTCTAATGCAAGCTTGGAAGCTCTTGGAAGTAATTCAGATAAGTTGGGACCATGATAGCATGATTGCATGAGAAGATGGAGGCTTGGAGAAGAATTTGGGCATTTTGTGTTGTTTCCTCTAATTTTTGCACTACTCCCAGCGAAGCGATGTGAGGAATTTATGGCACCAGAGATACATGTTCTGCTTCAGAGTTTCACTACTCACCTTATTTGGAAAACAAGCATTTTTTTACACGCACATAATTTTTCGCGGGACTTGAACTAGTTCCCTCCCTCCCACATGCCCGTGAGCTGGCCCTCGACCGAGGCCAAGATGATCATAGTGACGAAAAGCATTTTGGTTTAGAAGAATACTAATAGCACAACTATAATGCTAACACAAACAAAAACTTTTTTACACTTGAATTTGCATCAAATCTTTAAACAGAAGAAGAGATGAAAGTTTTTCACTTTTTGTTGAAATAAATTTGTTTTCATCATTCAACATGTTTATTTTTTAAAAAAAATTTCATGACTTATTCCTAGATTTTTGCTTTCAAAATTTGATATGTAATTGTTTAGATCACATTAATATGAAACCGATTTGAAATGGATTTGTGAATGTTCTGATGAAAATTTGAATGTTCCAACTTATCTTTGAATCAAAAGATTTTATGAAAAATATCTTCTATTTGTTATTATGATTGAAGCCTTTTGATCCATGAAATTGTATTAATATTTCTTATAGGTCTTTAATCTCACTCCTATTCATTCGTATATTTTCAGGTACTTTTAGTTTATGCGATGAGTGATGGCTAGGTTGGGGATTCGTCATCATTAGGATTTGATTAAAAGTTTATGTTGGACTTTGTTGAACTAATAAGTTCATGTTTATGTGGATTGTTCGGTTTTTGAGGTTATTTGGGAAAGTCACTTGAATAATGACATTTCAATTTTATTAGTTTGAACTTAGAATTTGAGAGATTTTGAATAGCACTATTTGAGATTGTATTTGATATTTGGAAATTTATAAATAATTTTTGTCTGTATGAGTTTCTGAATTTAGAGAATTGCGCATTACTTTGAACATGTGTTTGGTAATTTGACTCAATCTAGTTAAAACAAAAGGAAGTTTTGTGTTGTTTTGCACTTCGAGCCTTCAGGCTTAAGGTGTGAATTGATAGTCATGCCCTTAGGGTGTGTTTCAAAGCATGACAAAGTGGTATCAGAGCTCTAGGTTATGATCTTGATGGGAATTTGTTTAAGTTTGTCTATAGGGATAGTTGAGTGATGTGTTAGTTGATAGTTCATCTTTGTTTGTGTATTCTTAACATTGTTTACAATTATGAGTTAGCTAATTAGTTTTTTGGTGACTAGTCAAAGTTCATTACACTCTTTTGCCTTAGTATGGTTTGTTGGTTTAGTGGATATACTTCTACCACTATGAATTCAGATTTTATTTTTCCATTTATGTGGAATATGTTATGATGGACAATATAAGGGTTTTAAGTTATCTTATGAGGGTTAGTAAGAAGAATATGTGAATTTACTTAATACTCCTTGAACCTTAGGGTTTTTTTTTTTTTTTTTGACGACGAATTAAGTAGTTTCCTACCTTATATTTGTTGATTGTTTTGGAAAAAGGTTGACTTTCCATATTCTTAGTTATCTTGAGTTTAGTTTGAAGAAAAACATGTGGATAAATTGTTGCGCATAAGCTTAGCCTTAGAAAATAGTTATTTTCTTAGAAAGGTTGTTAAGTCTTTTGGCCAATGTGACAAGTGGTGAAATTTTTTTGAAATTTGAAAGGATCTAATACTGTTATTGAAGTTTGAAGTTCCTTGGGATTTACTAATTACTAAATAATTTATTGAGGGATTTCTAAGATCATCCTACCTTTTCAAGTTAACATAAGAAGGAGTTAAGTTTGACTAGTCTAATGACTATGAGCATAGCTTCCTAGATTGGAAAAGCAAATTAGTACTGGTATTTTGATTATTTCGTTAAGTTCAAATGGATTTGTTTTGCACAATGAAGTCTTCCATTAAAATTTAGGTTGTGTTCCTATGTAACATCTAAAAATCATGATCTATGCTTTTAGACATTTGAAATCTTAAGATAGAAACTACCTAATTATGATTTGAAGTTAGGTAAAGTATTGTTGCACCTAAGATATGGAGGCATTATTCTGTATGGTGAAACTTATGAGATATTCATATATTATGAAAATTTGAAATAATTTTGTTTTCTTAAAAAGAGGAGATTGATATACTTAATTAAGGATTATGACAACATTATCCAATACTATTAAAGCATAGGAATATTGTGGTTGGTGCCTTAAGCAGAAAATTATTGACTCATTGGAATTTATTAAAGGTTATCACAAATGATTATTGTATGATTTGAGATGTTTACATCCATATCATAACATTGGATTTTAGAGTTGTGACGCCCCAATTTTTGGGGGTCCCGTTGACATAACAGATCAATCCCAAATGAGGGTACTATTATTAGGTTGTCTTGCACTTAAGTCTTGGTGGGATGACGACTACCATGGACAACGAGGGTTACTCGGCACCACTTCCATACATCCCTTCACCGGGACCCATTTATTCATATTTAAATCTAAAATATGAAAAGAAAATGAATAATTACAGTTTGTAGGGGTTCGATCACGGCCCTCTTACCATCATTCCATACCTGATTATTTATACAATAGTCCAAAAGAATTTTATAAAAATCCTTTTATACAAAATTTTTTACTAAAGGCCACATATCGGCCTCCTTCGCAATCACAGGCCCATCGGATAGTCTCCCCTAGTACACTCCACATTGTACACGAAAAGGGGTCCGCCTGACAGGGGTGAGCAATGTCGATAGAAAATTCTCCCTACAAGAGTTTGTATATTTCATGTCATGCATGAGATGAGAGACTCCTCATGCCCACGTAAGCAGTCTGTAGACTCACCTCACACATACGACTCAAAATGTGAAGCCAGTCATTGGTGTTTCCTGTGGCTGCAACACCTATTGGACAACCCTCCTGATATTTATTTAATTTCATCAAATTACGTGTGTTTTATTAGATTCGCAAATTCCAGGATTATCGTAGCGAGCATATGACCTTTTTGTTTATGGGCTTTTATTCAGTTCACTTATCTGTAATAATAGATTTGATTCATTCACTGGGGGATCTGCCATCTTTAAACTTTAAAGAGCTAATGCAGCCATTGCTTTTTTGTACCTAAGCAGATCTCTTCATTTTGGGCAGTGAATTCATTTTACATAGGAGCTCACCTACACATTCACGAAGATAATTGAATAATCATACCATGCCCCTTTTGAGCGTGGTGTTAAACCCAGTTGCATATGATACGTTGTAAATAATTTCATGCTACAAACCTGTTACTTTGAAGCGAAGACTACGTACGTTATAATTAAACACAGTGGATGTAAATTATCATTTTCTGTATGATTTGTCATCATCAAATTCAATGTCAATAAATCTTGGTAAAACGTGTTGCATGGTTTTCACATGAAACGACGTGTTATTCCCGAAATTTTTTGTAATAACACATAAAACTTTGGAGTCAAAGTGGTTCAGAGGCGAAAATGTGATCTATCTGGCGTAAGCTTGATTTCTAAAATTCAGCGACGCCTGGCTTAGTCCCAAAAAAATTCTGCTGGACTATCCGAAAAAATTCTGTCGGCCCATTGGCACAGTCGAATATTTCCTACACTCAATCCCAAGATTTTGGGACTAAAATTTATGGCCTTTCACGACCTCAAAGAAAACCCCAAGCCATTAAATGACATTTAGGCTAGAAATAACCCAAGTAGGAAAATTCCCTACCTTGTGGAGTTTGAGGAAACTCCAAGATTTTGGTACACACGCGTAGCCCTCGTTGCGTGGATCGACTTTAACTCTTGCTCTGACGAAAACCTACGGGCTGATTTCCTTAAATCTTAGAGAGAAGTGGAACCCTTTTTTTTTCCTCTCCCTCTCTCTCTCCTATTCGTTTCCTTTCTCTCCTCATTTTTTTCTTTTTCCTCCTCCCTTATTCTTATCCACCGAATTCTTTTTCTTTGTTTGTTTCCCTATCTTTTTTTTTTTTTTTTTTTTTTTTTTTTTCCATTTTCCTATTTCTCTTTTTCTTTTTCATTTTCTTTTCTTTTTCTCATTCAACCGATTTGATCAAAGTGAGGGAAACTTCCCCCCACTTTCCTCATATACCACATGTCATCCCACAATTTTCATGATTTTCTTGATTTTTCTTTTCCATATTTCCTCATTTAACACATATGACTCAATGTGAGCTGTTCACATAAGTGCACCACATGGCTCATGCCATGTGTCACTCCCCTAGGGTGCCATGTGGCATCCACATGATCATGTCATGTGTCACTCGACACCTAGTGTCTCGAAAAACTTGAAATTCTGACAATCTCATAATCCGACGAAATTTGACGAGGTAACTAGATTTAACGAGATGAATTTACCGGTGAAGTCTGTTTCGTCATTTGAGATCTAGAAATTTTTTTATTTTCAACCAAAATTTAAATTTTACCCTTATTTAGAAAAATTGAATTTTTTCCGGGTTTTACATTCTTCCCCCTTTAACAGAATTTCGTCCCCGAAATTCACACATACTAGCACACACAACCACATGATTATGCAATAATCATTATAGTTCCAATATTAGACTTTCAATATCAAACAATGCACCTTCATCCTCAAATAGGAAATGATAGGTGGCTCGCATCGTGTCCTCACGTTCCCAAGTTGCCTCCTCCACTCCTCGGTGTTGCCATAACACTTTCACTAGCCTCACGGTCTTGCGTCGCAAAACTTGATCCCGGCTATCCAAGGTACGCACTAGTCCCTCCTCGAAGGTCCCATATGTATCAACACTAATCTCTCCCCAATCCATTACATGAGCTGGATCTGGAGTATACTTCCAGAGCATGGAGACGTGGAACACCTCATGGACACCTGATAAACTCGGTGGTAGCGCCAACCAATATGAAACTGTGCCCACCCTCTCGAGTACCTCGAAGGACCCGATATACCTCGGAGTTAGTTCCCTTAGCTTGCCGAATATGACCACTCCTCCCTTAGGCATCACCTTCAAGAAGACGTGATCACCCACTTCAACTCTAGAAATTCGGCCTTGGATTTGTTGGCGTAACTCTTACATCTCACATGAAGCGATGAGGGGCGCTTAGAATCAAGTCACCTTCTCGAGGTGTCCTCTATTGTCGAGATCCGGATCATTGATGGAACTCTCTCCCACCTCTATCCAACAAATTGGGGATCGGCATGGCCTCCCATATAAGGCCTCATAGGGTGCCATCTGTATTGTGAAACGCTGAGAAAATCTATTTTTCTGAAAAATGGCAAAATGGTAATTTCGGTCAAAATCCGTAATTTTTCTAGATCTCGGATGACAAAATGGACTCCTTAGTTAGGAATAATATAAGGAAATCTAGCTACCGTTGAGAGATTTCGTCAAACTCAGGGAACGGGTCGGAATTTGCACGTTTTTCGAGGGCAGCTAGCGTAGTGTAGGGACACTTGGCACATTTTTGGAGGTGGCTCAGCGTGATACCACGTGTCAAGTGTAGAATTGTCAGCTTGAGCTCAAGTGTGGGGACAATGTGGACATGTGACATCTCCTAATTGGAGGAAAATCAAAGGTAGGTGGATAAGTGGATAAGAAATCCAAATAAGCCAATGATGGCTTGGCATGTGGCAATGAGGGGGACACAAGAGGAATAAAACAAAAGAGAAAAGAACAATTTTCTTGGCATTTTGCGCAGAATACGTGCAGTGGAAATCAAGATTTACAGAGAGAGAAGAACAACTGCTCTCTAGATTTCACGGTATTGAGGCCGGAGTCGGTTAGCGTCGAGCGAAGCGGGGTGTTCTACGACTACTTGAGAGCTACGACGTGGACAGGTTTTGTGGAGTTTCGAAAACTCCAAGAGGTAGGGGTTGATTAGTTCCCAAAAAGTGCTATTTTGAGCCCTATTTAAGATAGGTTTTGAGTGCTTTTTGCACACTAATCATATCAATTAAACCAATTGATGTGTGCGAGTCCAGCAGTACCACTTGATTCCATTTCGAGTTTGTTTTTTGGTAAGTTTACGGGTTTTCTTGCCTCGTCAGTAGTTCAAGTTTGATGTGAGACAGCCAATGCGGAATCCTTTGGGGATTTACAATTTTCATCATTAATGAAGAATTGTGAAGTGGATTTGAAGAAAGGAGGATGCAGTAGCCAAATAGGGAAGCAGGAGCAAAACAGGGATTTTCGCTATGATTGCGAAAATTTTGCTGGGATTGCGAAAATTTCGCAATCCTAATGAAATGTGAAAATTTCGCTAGGCTAGAAAAATTTCGCTAGCTAGCGAGGAATTTAACGTTCTGTGAGGAAATTTCTCAATTGTATCTCGCAAAAATTTCTCTGGAGCTGGCAAAAATTTCGCTAGCATAGCGAGGAAATTTTTAAGCTATACTGCTTGAAATTTCTTTGCATGGCGAAAATGGGCGCCTTTGTGTTTTTGATATTTTGATTCCAAGCGACCACGTTTTGATCAATTACCATTTTGTCATAATGTAATCTCTTATTTTGAATCGTTTTGTCATTTCACACATTAGGGTTGGCTATATAAGCCCCCTCGACTTTACTGTAACAAAAAGTAGCTTTCCATTAATACGGGTTTCCGTGACTTTTCATTTTAGGTTTTACACTTTGCTTTCTCTTCTCCTCTGCTTCTTTCTCTCATTTCTCGGTTGCGAAACACACCGCCCAGTGATGACTCAAGGGATGCTTGGCTAAGCCTCATAACTTTGAAGATGAGGGTTGCTAGCTTGGTTTTTAGGTACAGGCTGCGGGTTGATCTCATGCTTTTAGAATTCTGGTACAACATTTATGATTCCCGACTCAATAGGGTTTAATGCCATTTAATGTCTTTCTTTTGGTCGATACTTATCATACTTTAGGGTTGATTGCGTGCAATGGTAGATGCGCGATATCCTTTAGATGTCCATTCTGACCATTAAAAAATAGGTTAAATGCCCCAGGGTTTCTAACTGAATGGGACTTTGAATGCTTAGTATTTGGTTTGACTCAAATAGGAGTGGTTCTAGGGTTGGAGTTTTATAGCTAAACATAGATCCACAGGTTTGGCTCGACTATATGTCCCTTTGCCTATCTGCGAGTAAATAGCTCGAGGACATTTTAATAGCCCCATATTATCAAGCTAGTGACCCGAGCCTTCAAAGTTACCATTTCACATTTCACATTAAGCCATTACGGTTAGTCGATGAACAAACAACTTCCACAATTTTTAAACAGTCACAAAATCGAGCAAAAAGTCTCATATATTTTCCATCAGTCTGCGAATCATTCAGTGGGATGAAACCCATCCTGTGTTCGACCCTAGGCGGCTATCTCTTTGCGTTAGCAGCTCACGGCCAGTGGGAAGGCTATAGGAAACAAAGTATTTATTGTTGATTCGAATCACCCTATGATGGGACGAATCAAATGGCGTGTGCGGGATGGTCGCGACTCGTATGATGAGTTGATGTGTACGCGTCGTACAGAGTGTTGGTGACTACCTGATCCTTTTTGAATCAGTATGCGAGGCCCCATGAAAGTTTCTCTGCGCGATTCTGCCCGGTTTTATTTTCTGATCGGTTTTTGTTCTGGCTACTTCTGCCCAGTCTTTCTTTGCTCGAACTTTATGTGTGTTCTTTGTTTTGTTTCATTTTGTGTAACAGCCATGTTTTATGCGGCCTTGAGACAGAGGATATCGGATGGAGTGCAGTGGAGTGCACCGGTTGAACAAGGTTGTGAAATGGTGTGCATAGCAGTCAAATGGATCTCTACGAGGAGCAGCCAAAGTCAATGGCACCCCATGAATCAAACGGCATCTGGTCGATGAAGACACATACACCTCTAGGTAGGTGCTCCTTCACGCATCATACCTCCTGCGAGGATGTGCGGTGAGGACCTACCTAATTTTGCTTCCACATTTCATTATGAAAATGAAAATCCATATTCACACATCGCAGGTTACGAAGGGGTATGCACGTTCGAGAGGTATAAGCAGATATGGAACTGAAGTTGAAGCGTTCCACTTTAACCCTCGAGGAGATGAGCAAAATATGGCTCGGTCACGGCGAAACGATTAAGTGGGCCGATCTTCCAAACAATTTTGAAGAAATTCTTGATGTAACAAGACCAACGAGTTTGAAAAACGAGATCTACACCTCGGCCTATGTGATGAAATTCTACTCCCGGTGTTGGGAGAGGTTCATAGAGACCATCAATGCATGTCCACTGCGGTTTGATACGCTGGATGTTGGTGAATCATTTCTGATGGTATGTCACACCATGTGGCTTATTTGTTGAAACCATGTGTGGAGGGTGACTTTAAGAGCAAGCATCCCGGATGAAGCTATGGATTTCTTAAGGTATGTCGCTGAAACCAGGGTTGGGATGAGCAGGGCAGAGATGGAAAATGAGGCCCTCGGCCCACCAAAGGGGAGGAATTTTACACTTTCGGAGGACATGGAAATGAAGCAAGCTCGACCCTGGCTGGAGGTGGGAGGCCAGAAGGAAGAGGCTCCGTGAAGTCTTGACGGTGATGAAAATCACTTAGGTAACCCGTGCATCGAATTCTGTTGCATTATCATCGGGGAGAAAACTATCAAGTGCCCCATCCAGGTGAAGGATTTGATGTGAACAATACTAATCTTGGTAGACGATACAAACCTGGCCAAGTGCCCCATACGGTACACCTGAAGATGGTGAGTTGGGGTGATTGGAAGTGCCTGACTCACCTCTTATGGCTTTGAGTACCCACTTTATGCCGGAAGTGATATTGGTGGTGCCGAGCTTTGTGATTTAGTTCTCATCAACCACGATTCTCCACCATCATAACCTCGAGTTAAACAAACCATCTTGAACTTGAGCAAAGGTGGTGATATTTGTGGAGAGCGAGACAACAACAAGCGCCTGAAGGAGTGATATTGTGTACAGAATAAAAGAATAGATGGGCTTGAGGCTTGATGAGAGAAGGTGACAACACAGGTATTCAATCACAAAGATCAACAATTTGTAGATGGGAGGGAGTTCTTCAAACATTGCCAAATAAAAGGAGTTCATGTAGGGTAGGTTCATCCAGTATTCGGGAGGGATGAAGTGAAAGCTATAATCACCACGAAGTGGAAGAGAAATGAAACAGCCAGTTTGTGACCTCGGAAGAAACATGCGAGAAAAGGAGGCTGGGCACGGAGGTGTCATCGGTGAGACCAGGTGAAAAAACCATGCCCCCTCCACCACGAAGCACTACAGTAGGAAAAATCTAAACGACGGAGATTTGGGAGGTGCTAAACAGTGAAAGTGAACATTACGCCTTGACATGTTAAGCGAGGTCTGACTTAGTAAAGTTCTTGAAGGACCTATGGGTGAAAAGGGTTAGGCGTGAAAAAAGGCCTTCTATGCAAGGCAAGTCGGTGCCGTAATCGACGAGACCCCGGAGTCAAATCTGAGGATCAGGATCAGCGTTCGATCGACATTGGAGGGACTTGCATGAAACAAAACCTTGCTAGATTTAGGGGCGGTGCAAACCTCTTGCCATTCTCGGTCTTATGCGATTAGGTTTGAGGCTAAAACCTACCCGACATAACTGTCATTGGGTGATGATAGTAGAAGATTCTGAGAATAGTTGAGGATGTGTTGGTGAAAGTAGACAAATTCTCTTGCCGATGAGCTTTGTAGTGCCGTCACAGAGCCCGATTGCAAGTGGGCCCAGTCGGTTGCGATTATCCGGAAGACCATTTTGGCCACTTTGCGTCTGATGTCGGTGCTTGCGAAATGGTGTCGGCTCCGCGTTTGTGACATGACGTGGGCTCGACATTTTCCGCGAGTCTGAAAACCTGAAGCGATGGAGGTGACGGGAAGGAGGCGATGAAATGCTCAATTGGTCCGCAATGCGGGGAAGCGGTCCGCCAGTGCAGGGCGCTGGCAGATGAATCGGTTGATTGGGGTTGTCGCCAGTCACCTGCCAAGCCATTGGTCGTTGAATTCACACAGTGAGAAGAAAATCAACGAAGAATGGACCATGCGTGAAGAAATTGCGACGACCTGCCGGAGGTTAGGCTCCTCCTCCTTGACCCTCCATAGATCATCATTGAAATTGAGCTGGTTTGGTATTACTGAACCAGATGTAGCTCAAGACCTACTACCGATTTTGCTTAGAGTTGTTTAATTTTCATATTAGGCTATTTTTAGTAACTTCAGTTTAGTAACTTTCCTTTTAAGTAGCCAAAATTTAATTTAATTTTTTTTGAGGTTTTGTTCAAAATGTGTAATTTTTATTATTTTTGTTTCTAATCTGCTCTAAATCAAATTTTTATATGTTTTATTTTGTAGAATATGTGGTTGATCGAATTTATTTATAATAGCAAAATTAGTAGAGTAGCTCTTATTCAAGACGATCGATTGTCAGTGAGTTGCAAAAGGGAGGAAGGGCCGCCATCTTCATTCAATTCCCCACTCCCACTGACCTGGGTAAGCGGCGCCTGTGCGTACTTCTTGGCCCTGGGACACGCGTCTGCGAGCCTGGGGCCGCCGTCTCCACTGCGATCCAGTACCATGGCTCAACTTGACCTGCCCGGCGCGTGACCTAACCTTTGCGTCATTTTCTGGCCTTGATTCGGCTGCCAGCCTTGCGTGCCAGAAACCACCTGTGCGTCCCGATGTAGTGCCACAGCTTTATGGTGGTTTTACATTAATTACAGCACTAACTGATCAGCCCCAGTGAGCACGATTACGCATTGCCTCCAGTAGTGAGCCCACTGCCTTCCTCTCTAACCCAGGGCATGGTAATGCCGAAGTGGGGTAGATCTCGAGCCCCAAGGTGGAATTTGGCCTTTCAGGCTTGAGGAGGAAGTGAGCCACATTTATATTTACGATGATCGATCCACGGGCGCCGGGGGTTCGGTATCGAGAAGAGGATGGGACCTGCGGGCCCTCCCGGTGCCACGAGAGGCGATCCGGAGGGCGGCCCTCCAGTGCAGGACATGGGCCAGTAGAGTTCTCTCATCATCCCAGGCCTCGGCCGTCCCTGCGATGGAGGAGCTCGCCCGCCCCATCCTTGCCGACCTCGAGATCGAATTGGCCATTATTCGTCGGGACCGTTGAGGAACATGGGGCCTCACGCTGAATTTATGGAGAGTCATTTTGACGTGCAGTGAGTGACGTGACCCAGGTCGAGAGACTCCGTGGGCGTTCGCATTACTCCTAACTGCGGGTTCATGACACCAGCCAGTTCTATCCCCGGGTGGTGCTTGGAGTTCTACCACTCCATGACTTCACAGAGAACACCCAGGAGTCTCTTTAGACTCCGGAGTTCGACGCGATCGTAGGGTCTCAGGCGGCCGGACATTTGTTGCTGGGCTGCGCAAAGTGAGGCCAAATCTTGGAGGATCTCGAGATTGTTGCAGTGACCACGGTAGAGATGGTCGTTGCCGTAGAATACCACGAGGACGGTGTACTTTTCGGGAGCGGCTCCGCGCCGGATGCTTCTCGTGGATCACACCTTTCCGGGGACGGCCCGGCCAGATTCTGGCCTCACGTGTCCAAGTAGCGGGAGCCATACTCGAGGCCACATCTGGGATCTCGAGGGGTCCTGGTTGGATCCCTGCGGGTTGGTCGCAGCCGAACTCTTTGCTTGAAGATAGGTCCTTGCATGAGGCTTTGGCTCGTGAGAGTCTGCGTGATGATCTGCTTGGCTAAGGCTAGGTCACAGGGCATTTGGGATTTCAGAGGAATTTGTATTGAGGAGGATCGGATGCCCGCAGGTCACGTATGGAGCTGCCCATGGTGATCTGGAGTTTCTTTTCTCCTCCGGCGGCGGGACCCGAGAGAGTCCTGCAGGATGGGGTGGCGGATCCGAGGAGATGATCCCCGATCCCGATCGCGGGGTGGAGAGGAGTCGGTGGGATTTGTCCCCTCCGTCCCTCGCCCGTCAGCCGGTCGGCCGGTGACACTCCTACTTCATATTCGACCCGGCATTCTCAGGAACATGTTTCATGTCATGGCGAGGGAGCTAGCGGGTGTTATGGATTTGGCTGTTCATTATTTACTACCGGGCATCGATGGATCGAGAGATTGGCCGGCCAGAGACCACTGGTGATTGTCTCACCGTACTCGGTGGGATCATGGAGTCACGCCGGTCTCAGCGGGGAAAGCTTGCACATCGTGGTGAATGGCCCGCAGGCGACCTCACCCCAGACTATCGTGGCGTGACCGGCGGCCGGTCACGCCCACCACGGTGGGGTGGTCACCTCTGACCTCTGCTTTCCTATCCACATGACATGTCTATACTTTGGTACGGGAAAGTTAGAGTTAAGTGTCTTATATCTTTTGTATAGTTTCATTTATCTTTCTACTCTTTTTGTATAGGAGTCATGTATTGGCGATATAGTAGGCGGTGATGTTTTGTTATATTTAGCTATATTAAGCATGTATTAGCCATTTTGGTTTATATCAAAGCTTTATACAGCATTATCTACAGTTACTACTTTTCTTGATCACTTTATTGTTGTCCATTTTTGTGTTTCGGCTCTTGCCTTTAGTTGAAAAATTGAAGCCATATGTTACAGCAATGTTAGAACAATTCCATGCATGATTTAGTTTTGGGTCCAATTGAGATTTAAACATATTCAACCTTGAACATTCCCCTTTAGCTAATTCACACCTTTGCACACAGTTAGCCTTGATAGGTTGAGAAGCTTTATTATCTTTATTTCTATGGCCCATTGACCTTAGACACATTGACGACCCATAATAGGTTTATGTTACCCATGTATGACGTGTTGTGTTTAAAGGAAAAAAGAAAAAGCAAAGAAAAAGAAAAGAAGAAAAGAAAAATAAAAAGCGTGACACTTTGCCTTGAAACAGAACACGGTCAGGGGTATGTAGTGAAACTTTAAAGCCGTGCCACTAAACTATGGATTGGTTAAGTCATCGATAGTGTTAAGCTACATGGGTGGATGGTAGGTTTAGCGTGTTGTAGGTGCTTAATTCTGAAGTCATTCGGGTCCAGGGGTGAAGCTGCGAGTTTGTGGTCAGTGATCCTTTTGACGATGCCACAAACCTTGGTTGGGAGTCATGAGTGGACCCAGATTATACGGACTTTGGTGAAGTCGAGTTTTTAGCATTACTTTATAATGTGACCATCAGAAGCCAGAATAATGATCTCCTATTGGTTAATTCAGCGGTTTAAGGCCATAAGCGTGTAGCTAGGTTGGGAGAATAGCTTTGCGTTTTGTCGTGGTTACCTTAGGAACAATTAGATGTTGGTGAAATTGGTTGACTTAACGGGCAAATCTGCCCTTAAGCTTGTTCTTGCATGGTCTTTGTTCTTTGTATCGGTTTTAGTTCTCGAGTCACAAGTGTTCTGCTAAGGTAAAGCTTACTTGTACACACACTTTTTGAACCTTATGCACTTTTTGTAAAAGCATAGCATATATACCTTTATTGTTTTTAGCATTGCTAAGGGACTAGCAACGTGTTGGTTGGGGGGTGTGATTAATGCCCAAAAAGTGCTATTTTGAGCCCTATTTAAGATAGGTTTTGAGTGCTTTTGCTGTCAGCATCAATTAAACCCGATTGATGTGTGCGAGGTCCACTTAGTACCACGGTCCCATTTAGTTTGTTTTGGTAAGTTTGCGAGGTTTGCGTGCCTCGTATTGATTCAGTTTGTTATGAGAAATGTGTAGATAAGGGGATTTACAATTTTTCATCATTGAAATATGAAGAATTGTGAAGTGGATTTGAAGAAAGGAGGATGCGAGTAGCCAAAATGGGAAGTAGGAGCAAAGCGAGAGTTTTCGTATGATTGAGAAAATTTATTTGGGATTGCGAAAATTTCGATCCTAGTGAAATAATGAAAAATTAAGCTAGGCTAGCGAAATTTCGCTATTCAAGCGAAATTCTTGTTCTAGCGAAATTTCTCAATTTTGCTATCTCACAAAATTTTCGCTAGGCTAGCGCGAAATTTAGCTGAATTTTTGCTATCTTGGCGAAATTTCTTTACGCTTGAAAATGGCTGCCCTGTTTTTGATATTTTTGATTCAACGATACGTTTTGATCAGTACCATTTTGTCCTTAATCTGATCTCTTATTTTAGGCATTTTGTCATTTCACACATTAGGGTTGGCTATAAGCCCCCTACGACTTTGTAACAAAAAGTAACTTTTTCCATTATCTGATTTCCATGACTTTTTCATTTTAGGTTTACTTTGCTCTCTTCTCTCTCTTCTTTCTCTCATTTTCTCATTGCGAAACACCCCTTGAGGATGATGACAACTCAAGGGATGCCCAGCTAAGCCTCATAACTTTGAAGAGGAGGGTTGCTAGCTTGGTTTGGGGCATTGCGGAGTTGTCCTCATGCTTTGAATGTTAAATTACCCTGACATTTATGATTCTGACTTTCCAAACCTAGGGTTTAATGCCATTTAATGTCTTTCTTTTGGTCAATACTTGTCATACTTTAGGGTTCAGTGCATTCATAATGGTAGATGCAGCGATATCGCTAGATATCATTACGAGCCATTAAAGAGGTTAAATGCTAGGGTTTTCTAGCGAATGGGACTTTGAATGCTTAGTATTTGGTTTGACTCAAATAGGAATGGTTCTAGGGTTAGGTTTATGGCTAAACAAAGATCGGTTTAATACGACTATATGTCATTTGCCATGTCTGAGAGAGGACATTTTTAATAGCCCATGTATCAAGCTAGTGACCCCGAGCCTTAAGTTACCATTTCACACCATTTGCATTAAGCCATTACAGGTTAGTCGAGTGAACAAACAACTTTACATTTTTAAACAAATCACAAAATCGAACAAAAGTCTCACCATTTTCCATCAACGATCACGAATCGACCGTGGGATGAAACCCGTCCGTGTTCGGCCACAGGCCGTTGCTATACGAGTGAAAGCGACTGGCGTGGAGGAACATAGGAAACAAAATATTGTTGATTGGAATCCTGTGTACGAATCGGGGGATTCTCCTACCGGTTATTTTCGGTTTAGAGCCTTATAATGAGGATTTGATGTTTGAAGTAAGTAGACTGGCCATTGGTCGATCGAAAACTTGGAGTTTGAATTGTAGGAATTTTGGGACCGTTTTGGACCGGTCTCGAGCGATCCGAGTTTGGAAATGGTCATCTTGTGTTATAATTGTGTTTATTATGGTTTAGGTGTTGTTGGTAGAAATGGCCATGGATTTCGGTTGCAAAGTGGAGCAGATGTTTGAATGGCATACGGACATTGCCTTACTCGGTTGGGGCTATTAAAAAAGCGATGCGGATTGCTGGATGGACCAAAATAGTTATGTGAGTACTGTGTGTTGTTGCTTGACATCAAGGCATGAATGATGTGTGAAGGATAATAAATTTGTATTGTTTGATAAATGGCTTGAAATGTGCATTGAAGGCCAAGATATTAATGCATGCTAATTGATGTGTTCACATGGATGTGAATTATAAAAATATAATTATGGGTGAGCCATTGGAATTGTATTGTTGATTTGCTCACAGTGACTAATTTTGATGTTATTGATATGAATTAAATAACATGTAGTATGTAATTTGTTAATGTATGTGATTGAGATATATTAGCATGAATTGTTGGAAATAAGCAATGCATTTCATATGCACTGGGGCAACCTAGATAAATAGGTGTGAGTGCATGACATGAAAAAATGAAAATGGTTGTGAGAAAGGAATTTCCAAGGAAGATTTTCCAGAGGGTGCCTTGGAGAGAGTTGTCAGCAGGTTCATCTCGGAGGCGGACCCTTATTTGTTGGAGGATTGCAGAAGCGATTCTTCGGAGGGTTGTAATAGATTTTAAAACTATGTTGTGTTTCGAGAGCAAAAAACCTTTTGTTTTGAAAACGAGTGTTTTCTCACACATTTGGCTTAGGCATGCGTGAGGGAGTGGTGGGTAGAAGTGGGAAGGATGAGTCAGCATTCTGTCACCATCAGTGTTCAGTAGGATCATGTATTTGCTTGAATGGTATATTGAATATTTTTTGGTGAGAGTAACCCATGTAGGATAATTCAGCTCGGGCATTGCTCACTACTGTCGGGGGAACTTTATTTGATGTAGGAGTGTTTAGGAAAGATAAGCTCATTGGGCGCTTTTGAAAGAAAGTAACATGTGGCTTTGATTATGTTTAAAACATGTATGAATTATTACAATTGAAACATGTTGTATTAAGAGTGATATATTAACTCTTGAACTATGGTAAAATATAGTTGATGCATTTTTGTGAGTATGGATGTATGGGTCAATGTGGCCATTTTTACTCATGTATGGGTCTCGTGATATGAACCACGAATTATTCATCGAGGTTGTGGTGTTGCAGGACACCGGGATTTGGGGCGTCACATGTACTTTCGCCTTGATAAGCATTGTTGTAGGCGAATTTCTTGGGGTAAGTACTCTCTGTTACCCTTAAGATCCGGAGACCTTTTCGTAGCATAATGCCAAAAATCTGTATGGTATCTCAGGCAGGCCTATCACATCTGTGGATGAAGCATGATGCTCATCGTCAGCATAATACATGGCCTTTTGGAAACTCTTGCAAAGTGTGTAAATAAACACTGGGATCCCACTGTCGAATCTTATGGACAACGGTACACCACACATGGCCAGAACAATCTCTCGAATATACAACCAACTAAATTCCTCTAGTGTGAAGGTCTGCTGTAGAGAATGTCTTAGACAGTGGCGGGTCGGCTGCATGTCTCATCATGCCTCCGTGGTGTTCGTGGAAAGTGGGTCACAAAGTCCCATCGTGACGATGCTCCCACTTCCACTCGCTACCTCTGACCATTCTTATTATCTCTTGGCTTCTAATGCTAAGCTAGCCATTTCTTGACACATGGAGACATCGTTAAAAAATCTCAGCGTGTCACTTCATTCGGCCTACAGTAATGTGAAGCGTGAGATCTTGAGTACATCTTCGTGCCACTGGATGACAAAGCGGGACGGAGTGGAACTCAGGGAGGATCGCTTTCTCAGATGGGTCGGTTAAGAGACAGCCCGCTATCAAAGACTACCATACATGTGGATGGCCCGATATTTGTCACCCTTACATGCTTGTACCCGAGTCCACGATGGATGAAATATCTACGTATCATACAGGACTCGTCCCGCCACCTTTCGGTAGGGATGGCGTAGCCACCATACTCCACTAAGAGTACCACACGAGCGTCCGTGCGTAATTGAACTACGCGGTCTCGATCATCTTGCCCTCCACGTGAAGCTACACTCGCCCGGTACTCCTCGTGACATCCAGGCTAAGGCGCCGGACACTACGTTTGCCTTGCGGGATGGTAATGTAAAGTGAAGTCATAGTCTTCGGATACTCCGTCCATCTGCGCGTTGCCTCGTATTTGAGATCGTTGTCGTGAAGATATGCGGACTTTTGTGGTGCAACATTCAATAACTCACCATAATATAAATAGGGCTAGTTAAATCTTTAAGGCAAAACGACCGCCCGACTCTAGATCATGTAGAGATTAGTGCAGCAAGTTCTTTAGTATGCAGACAATAGCTTCACAGCCCTCTCGGATTTGCATCGAGACACATCCCGGTCAGTGTAGGCATCACGATTATCGTGTACCTGCATCCTGTTGGGACTACTAGATAGAGTTGAAGTAAGCCTTCTTTTCAACTTCTGGAATGCCCAGCTTCTCACAGATCATCCGCTAAAAATTAACCCCCTTAAGTTGAGTAGTCATTATTAGTCTTTGCTGGCGAGAGAAATCCTCAATGAACCTCACATAGTACCTTGGTCAAGCGAGTGTATCTGAAGCCGACTTGACCTCTCTAACCACGCTGACCTTAACCTTCTCGAGAGTCTGACCTGCGTCAGCGGGCTGTGTCCCGAGAATTTCACTCGATGGCTAAAATTCACATTTATAAACGCGCCTGGCTTGATGATCATAGTGCTTGGAGAAACGATCCAAAAATGATTCTCATGCGTTCGGGCTGAGAGTAGATCGTGATGTCATTGACAAAGACCACGACAAAGCGATCTAGGTAGGTTGGAATACCATATCATGAATCAGTGAATTCTATTGAAGTAGCATTTGTCAACGTGAGGCATCACTATGACTCGATGCCCACATGCACGGCGTCCTAAACGTTGTCTTAGGGATGTCACCTCCCAACCCTTGGGCGATGATGGCAGACTGCAGTTCTATCTTGGAGTAAGCTCTCGCCCCTTTCATTGAAATCAATGAATAAGTCATCTATCCTCATTATTGAATCTGGAGTTCTTGATGCTAGCCACAATTTCAAGCATGCGTAAAATCAATACACGTTCGAGAAGAGTCTTGTCCTTCTTCTTAGTAAGCGAGATCGGAGGCGCCTTGGGTAAGAGTGTTCGAGTCAATGAGCCTTATCCAACAATTTATGATTTGGACCTTGAGTTTCTATTTCAATGGTGGTCTTTATCTGTGAGTCATAAATGAAGCGGCGTGATACTAGAGTGTAACTCGGCGACAAAAAGTCCACATCCTGGCCGGAGGTATTAATCAAATATGCAGGCCATCCACCTTTTCATAAACCACAGAGGTAGACTCAATTCAAATCTCCCCTCATCCTCTGAGGTAGAGCACTTTGCTTGACCGTGATTGTCCGCTCCATGCGGAGTCATACATGATGCAGGCGAAGCATCATGCTTCTCCCCCTGAAAAG